>VZRS01001450.1:214341-276986 GCA_013398055.1 Ifrita kowaldi
CCGCGCGCCGCCAATGGCAGCGCCCGCGCGCCGCGCGTCACGCGGGGGGGCGGGGCCGCGCGCCGAACGGGCAATTAGCGGGCGCGCGCCGCTGCCAGCGCCTGTGTTTGTGTTCCTGATTGCATCTGATACCGCCTTGCCGTAGGAGCGTTTCAGTCTCCGTAAAGTCCTCTGAGAGCCAGCTTCAAACCACATTTCCCCAAAAATTAATAGCGAGATCTCGGATGTTTTTCATCTTCCTTTTTGGCGGTCTTCTTTAGCAGAGTGTGCTGGAAAGGACACTGCAGATGTGCCCGCGCCTGAAAGGGAAACCGCTTCCGTTGTCTTCTAAGAACATGGTTTACTTCTGTTTTTACTAACTTAGAGAAACGTTTTAAGCATTCCCTAACCAGCAGGGTTAATCTCCTGACTAAGCATTCTTCAAACATGAACAGTGAAGTCTGCTGAAAGGCGTTTGGAACAACCCGGCCGTTTTTAATCCATCTTCCCTAAAAGCTGGTTACCTGTCTTCCCTGTCTGCTCCTTGCCAACCCTTGCTGCCTGTCACAGTATGTGAGCCCATTGTCTGGGGAAGCCCAGCAGAAGTGTTTGCTTGGAAGACATAGGAAGATAATTATATGTTCTATATTTGCTATTTTAACTGAATGCAAACCGTACCATGGTTTCTTGCCTGCATTTCTGCTTACCTAATCACAGGCCTTAATTTAGAATGAAAATGTTTTTAGCACGCTGTTGTTCATCTCAGCTCTCTCAGAATAGACAAATTTGCTTATTCATGCTACAGTAGGTCTGTAAGGGGCATTTTTGAGTGTCAGGGTGTTAAGTTGCCAGTCATTGCTTTTCTTTTAATTCTGAACCTTCAAAAATCCATAGCATGTAAGGTATGCTATCCTTTTCTATTGTGAATAGAAATTGTCATAAAATGTTCTGTATGCATATAATCCGTTGTGCTACTTTCAGATGTCCTTTAAAGGATGACAGTGAAGATAAAAGAAAGAGTATCTTTCATGGGACACAAATAGTTTTATATTTTTTCAGTGCAAATACTAGTTGATCAGCTTTAATAATGTTTCTTCAATGGTGATGCAACACATCGAAGGTGTCCTGTGGCCTGTGTCATGTGCTTCTTGATATTTGTAACCTCTATGAGCATGCAGAACCAAACATTTTAGAAGTAGATCATTGATATTAAAGGTATTTTCTGTACTTTAGAGACTTGCATTATGCCTTCGTGTGTGGTTCCTGCTTGTTTCACATGGACTATGGAGAGAAAGAGTTGTGGGGGAATAAAAATATGAACCTTTCTGAAATATAATTTGTTGTTTTGAATAGCCAGGATTTAATGTTGTGTAACAAGTCAAGGGGGTGGGCGTGTCTTTTGTACTAGGCCCTCTATTTGGATTTAGGGAAAGAATAGCCAAAAAGTGGTGGCCTTTAGAGTAGGGTTTGATTTGGAACCCATAACCTTTAGTAAATGTAGTGAGAATTCCAGTATCTGAACCCTCCTGGTAATGTTAGCAATAGGGAGGAATGGACTACTGGCAAAGAGCAGCCATAAAATAGATATGTTTCTAGGCAGTATGACTGGGACCACACCTATATCAGACAGATAAATGTAGCTGTAATGTGAATGGAGACTAAACAGTTTATAAAACTGAGATTGGAGTAGGCAAAAAAAAAAGAGGTATTTGGTCTGAGACTGTTTCAGAGTTGGGATTATGGAGAAGCAAATATAAAATACATTAAAGGTGTGCAGTGGTTGGAGCAGGTGATGTCCTGGGTGAGGACAAAGTTAGGCTTGGAAATACTGACACATTTGTGGTGATAATTGGAGGAGTAAGATTTTATAGCAACTTACCACATTACACACTATACAACATAAATTATGTATCAACAGTATGCAGCCTACTGCCATTCACACTGAAAATTATTTTAGAAACATTTACTGCTGAGTTATGTAACCTGGCTTTCCTTTCCGTTGGATTCTATCTGCATTTGTGATGACAAACCAAATAAAGATAAGTATGGTATTCAATTTTAGCTTGCCTTATTGCATAAACAACTACTGCGTGTGCCTTTTAGCTTTACCATAAGAAAAATATAAGTGAAAAAAACCCCTGCCTTTAAACTGACAAAGATTTAAAATTAATTCACAAGTTAATACCTTAATTTCAGAATCAAAAATGTAACCTATGACTGCTCATCCTTTTCAATCCAATTTCAGCTTATTAAGATTGAAAAAAATTTAGTTTGCTTATCAGGGCAGTGAATAAAAAAAAAATCCCCTCTTGGTTCCTTTTTAATCCTACCATATTTACTTGACTATTGCTCTATATACTTAAATGAAAACCAGTGCAAATTCATGGTTATACATGTTACCCTTTGCCTCTAATAAATTTCCTTACTAACTAGTTTTTCAAAAACTTCTTAGAATCATATTTTGTCATCATTAACCATGATTTATCATTAGTGGTGGCTAACAGGGGAGGCCCGAGATGACTGGAGGTTGGCCAGTTTGACAGCTGTCCACAAGAAGAACTGGAAGGAGGACTTGGAGAACTACAGGCCTGTCAGTCAGCCTGACCTCAGTGCTGGGGAAGGTCATGGAACAGACAATCTTGAGTGCCATGATGTGGCACTTGCAGGACAAACAGAGGATCAGGCCCAGCCAGCATGGATTTGGAAAGGCAGGTTCTGCTTGGTCGACCTGATTGCCTTTTGTGACGAGGTGACCTGCCCAGTGGATGAGGGAAAGTCTGTGGGTGTTGTCTACCTGGACTACAGGAAAGCCTTTGACACTGTTTCCCATAGCATTCTCCTGTAAAGGCTGGCAGCCCATGGAGTGCACCCTTTCCTGGGTCAAAAACTGTCAGGATGGCTGGGCCAAGAGAGTGGCTGTGAATGGAGCTACATCCAGCTGGCGGCCGGTCATGAGTGCTGATTTCCAGAGCTCAGAACTGGGAGCAGCCCTGTTCAATTTCTTTATTGATGATCTAAATGAGGGTGTTGAGTGCACTCTCAGTAAATTCACAGATGACATTGCGTTGGGTGGGAGTGTTGATCTGCTGGAGGGCAGGAAGGCTCTGCAGAGGGATCTGGACAGGCTGGGTCATTGGCTGAGGCCGATGGTGTGAGGTTCAACAAGGCCCAGTGCCAGGTCATGTGTTTGGGTCATGACAACCCCAGGCAGCGCCACAGGCTGGGGCCGAGGGGCTGGAAAGCTGCACGGTGGCAAAGTACCTGGGGCTGCTGGTGACAGCAGCTGAACATGAGCCAGGGTGTGCCCAGGTGGCCAAGAAGGCCAATGGCATCCTGGCCTGGATCAGCAATAGTGTGGCCAGCAGGAGCAGGGCAGGGATTGTCCCCCTGTGCTGGGCACTGGTGAGGCCACACCTCGAGTGCTGTGTCAAGTTCTGTGCCCCTCACTGCAAGAAAGACATTGAGGTGCTGGAGGGAGTCCAGAGAAGGGCAATGGAGCTGAGGGAGCTGGTGTTGTTTATACTTGAGAAAAAGAGGCTCAGGCGTGACCTTATCATTCTCTACAACTGCCTGAAAGGAGATTACAGCCAGGTGGGGGTTGGCCTCTTCTTCCAGGAAACACGTGAGAGGACAAGAGGACGTGGCCTCAGGGGTTCAATTTGGACATCAGGAAGAATATCTTCACTGAACGTGTTGATAAGCTTTAGAATGGGCTGCCCAGGGAGGTGATGAAGTCACCATCCCTGGCGGTGTTCAAGAAATGAGTGGATATGACACTGAGCTCTATGGTCTAGTTGACAAGGTGGCAGTCTAAGGTTGGACTGCATGATCTTCATGGTCTTTTCCAACTCAAATAATTCTGTGATTAGTAAATCTCTGGATTAGTGCAATTGTTAATAAACTTCAATCTTCTGTTTTTGCCAGTATTATAAAATAATGATGCTAAATCTTTTATTTTTGCCTCTTATAGAACTGTACGTGATTTTCAGCCAGCCAAAATTGGTTTGGCTTTCCATTATTATGCACGTTATTCCAGTTTATTAAAGTAGAATGTGTAACTGTAAAGAAAAGTGATGGAAAATGAAGATATTATGCTAATTCCTGAAATCAACTTTTCGTTATGTTCTTAGGACATGATGAGTCACCTCAGCTCATGAAGTTATCATGGGGAACCGAATCTGACCAGTGCTATGACCTTCTCATGGCATAACTCTTCACTTTAAAGCGAAATGTTTCATGCAGTATTTCTTCATCTGCTTTTTCCAGAAGAATTTTGTTATTTATATTTTATAGTGGGGGAAGAAAAAAGGCTTCTTTCCTAACTGCATTTTAATACAGTATTTAGCTATTTTTAATATATTTTATACTTAACATAAAGACACTAGAGGAACATCTGAGTTTATCCTTTGGAAATCTGGATTTGAACCTGAATTTGGGAAAAAAAATAATGGTTTCTTAAACTAAGAAGCCATGTTTTTAAGAGCAAAGAGTTTTGGTCTCTGAACGGTAGATTTTCACAATACTGCCAAATATGAAAAGTCACCTAAATCCCTGGTTTTTTATGCTCCATGACAGGTGTAACTTTTCTCCAGGCATAGCTGAAGTTTTTTTCTCAAGTTAGAATGGATGTAGTAAGATGTAGTAAGATACTGACTGAAACAAAGAGTTTAATTTTAAGGTGTTTTAAGCCCTTTCCTTTGTATTTTTAATGCCTGATCTGCCCAGTAGCATCTAGCCAGCATTCAGCATGCTGAATATCAGATAAGAGATGAAATAATTTCTATTTGGAAACAGGGCAAGGCTTCATTTGTTTATTTTTTATATTAGCAATTTGTTTGACTCACTGTAATGTTTGCATGTGAAAAGTTGAAAGTACTCCAGATACCCTACTCCAGCTAAGCCTGCCAGAATCCCTGGTGGGTAGGTTGGCTATGTATCTGTATATGTAAATTACACCCCCTACCACAGAAGTGCTCTATAGTCTACCATAAAATAGTTATGGCACTTTTGCATGCAAAAGTTCTGCTTGGGTGAGATAATTTAACCATACGAGCTAATATAAACTCTAATTTCTCAACTTGGATGTCCTAGATACATGAGTATGCTGTTGGGATTTTAATCTATTTTTCCAGAATAATGAGATCACATAACCTGCATTTTCAGATTACTATTATACTCATATTTATATTACCACAACTGACTCAAGCTAAACTTTTTTATATTTGAAATGTGGATCTTGCCAAGCCCTGTCTTCTGGTCTTCTGTCCTCACCATATAATCTGCAAATGAAGCTGTTATTTTCTACCTTGATCCTTTTGATGTATTACTTTTTTTGTTTACTTGGATTGAAAACACTTTGAAACATTATGTCTCATTGTAAGTAGGGAACATATTTTAACCAGTCATTTTCAGGCTAAGTTAAAGTCATTTTTTGAAGCATCCTATAAACTTGTAGAAAGTCTTGTTATCACTAGATATAATCCCGATTTATATCTTTTTGTAAAATCAAGTCACAGTAGTAGAAACTAGACTGAAGCTTCTACTCATAAAACACCTGTTAAGTGTTCGTGCAGTTCTTCAACAGTCTTTTCATTCTTACCTGCTTACAAAGAGTTGCCTTTTCTTTGGGAAGAGTTAATCCATACTGCAATTTAACACAGCAAAAATTATCCTACACCACTTCCTCCTAAGTATAGTTCAATAATTTAAAAAACCCTCTCAAACCCATTTAAATTGTTATTGCATTAAATATGATTGATTACATATTATTTATGCTGTTTAATTTATAAAGTATTTTGTAAGTAAGTTAGTGGGTGCTTATATTGTTTCTAAATATTCCAGCCCAGGTTGAGTGGGTATGATCTTTCATTTACAGAGCAGTTCATTTGAGGAATTTGGCTCCTACTGGAAAAATAAATTATAGTGTTAAATAAAATGGTAAATTAGCAGGTTTACTTGAAGTCCATGGACTTGGCATTCATAGACAGCTGAAGAATTGTCCCGGTCTGTAAGTGAAGATTGACCATTTTGTTTGATATTTTCAGTACAGTATCTATGGGCAGGGAGAAGAGTAGAGAGAGGGGAGAGAACAGCAAAAAATGTTGAAAGCTGACAAAAAATGAAGAAGTTGGTCAACAATTATAATTTACGTCTTATTATACTTCCATCTCATTTAAATACAATTTGTTAGGTTTCACTGATACACTATACTAAATGGCAGTTTTCATTCTAATATTAATTCAGTATTGCCTGCTGAAACCTAAACTGAGTACATGATGCTAGATAATTTTTGTGACTCACTTAACTTTTTGATCATAGCAGAATGATTTAAGATAATTGTTACTTTAACCATTACAAAATACAAGAATATTTCCAGTAAAAGCTACTTGTCAGTAGATGTTAATAACAGAATAATTTTCCCTCTGTGACTCACTCCATGGAATTAGCAAAATGGAGGGCACAAAATAAAAGGCTACAAAGAGGTGGATAGAATCAAGCACAGCATCTGAAAAAGGAATGAATAATTTTACTTAAGAAAATGTTTTTATGTGTCTGATCCACTTATACTATGATGCATGTAAAAATATTAACTGAGAGAAAGGGCATTTATTTCTCTAATTTTGCAACTAGCTAATTTGATATTCCTAGATTACCTTGAGAATTTGTTACTCCTTTTAAAAATGTGTAGTGAAAAATGGTATGTGAATTTGTATTTTGCCTTATTTAGTCAGTAACTCTTCTGCTGTTGGGAACTGAATGAAACAATTCCCTGAATATTAAAGATATTCAACCTCTGGAAAGCTACAGTGAAATTGAGTACACCCAAGTCTCAAATTCAGTTATGTGAAGGAATCTGTTTCTTTTAGTTCTATTTGTCTTAGTTAATCTCTCAAAAAGATGATCTCTAGTCTACTTATGTCACAAATTTTAATTTTACTGAATGACTTTATTCAGTAGCATTGCAAAAAATGTGGAAGATTTTTTTTCTGAAGTGGCATGGCTTCGTATTTTAAATTGTCTGAAGCAATTAGTTTAGATTGCATTATTTCATATTGTTTCCTTTTAATTGGTTTACTTTGGTATGACAGATGATGGCTTGTTCACTTCATGAAAACAGATAATTCCTACAGAGGTAGCAAGAGATGACTTTAACTCCTTCCACCTGCAATGAAATCTAGCTCCTTATATAATGATTTTTGTATAATGGTGGCCAAATTCTTAGCTTTAGCCACTACCACATGTTTGATATGACATGTGGATACATTTTTAATGTCAGTAGCTGAGGTTTAAATCATATGGATTATCACACAGATGTAGCTCTAACATTTATGTGTCCTTTGCAAGCTGTTGGGCTTGGCACAACAGTTATTTGGTGAAATTCTAAGGTCAGCTCTATGCTTAGTTGAACAATAACATGATCTTTAGAACATTTTAAGAAAAAAAAAGGAATTCCATATTGTGTCATAACATTTTATATTCCGTTCCTTTCATGTGTCTTATTCACATTGTTAGTGGATTTATTTTTCTTTACAAATTTATTTGAACAGATTTTAAAGGTCAAGTTAAACCATCAGTTTTTGCAAGAGCAATTTATTTTCTGTTGATGTCAGTATACCCTCTCAAGCAGTCAGTATACTCACAAACAAGGAAACCTTTTCAGTTTATCTTCCTTTAAACTGGAAAAAAAGAAGTACAACTCATTTTTTATGTACCTTGGAGATTCAGAACAGGGCAAGCCCTTCATGGTGAAATTGCCTTTCTGGTAATAGTAGAAGCACCAAGCTTAGCAGCTTATAGACCCCAGTGATATATGCACATGGATACTAGGGAATAAATGTTTCAAAAGTTGGTTTTGTTTGCCTTTGTGTCTGTGACAGCCTACTCCTCTAAAGTATCCAGCTATATTCTGTGTAGGCAAATGATGCCTTCAGGGAACAGGGAATGCCCTCAGGGAAGTGAGTAGATTTTAGTTATCAAATGATTGATTGCAGTGTTATTTTCATTTAGGGTACAATTAAATACTTGAGATATATTAAAAATAGCAAGTTGACTGTGTTTTTGACTGCTATTTTAAGGAGAAAATTTAGTTTGGTGGATCTGGACTTCAGTTGCTGTTTTTATTTTTACCAAATATTGACCTATAGAAAATCATCTTGATACAAAAAATCATAGAATCATAGAATAGTTTGCATTGGAAGGAACTTAATGATTAATCTAGCTCCAACATTCATGCCATGGGCAGGGAACTTTGCACTGGACCAGGTTACTGTTACTTAAAGCTCGATCCAGCTGTGTCTTGAGCTCCTCGAGGGATGGGGAGTCCACAGTCTCTGGGCAACCCGTTCCCATGCCTCCCCACTCCCGCAGTAAGAAATTTCTTCCTAATATCTAACCTAAACCTCTTCCTTTTCAGTTTAAAGCCATTTCTCCTTGTCCATGTCTTTGTGAGAAGTCACTCTCTGGCTTTCCTGTAGGTCCCCTTCAGGTACTGGAAGGTGCTATGAGTTCTCACCAGAGCCTCCTTTTCTTCGTAGTGGACAGCCCCAGCTCTCAGTCTTTCATCATGGAAGAGGTGTTCTATCCATCTAATCATTTTTGTGGCCCTCCTCTAGACCCACTCCAACAGGTCCATGTCCTTCTGATTCTGAGAACCCCAAAATGGAGTGCAGCACTCAGGGTGGGATCTCACCAGAGCAGAGCAGAGGGGCAGAATCCCCTCCCTGGCCCTGCTGGCCGCATTGCTTTGGATGCAGCTCAGGATACAACTGGCTTTCTGGGCTGCAAGTGTGCATGGCTGAGTCACATTGAGCTTTTCGTTCACAAATACCCCTAAGTTTCTTTTCCCAAAGCTGCTCTTGATCCATTCTCCAGGTAAATCTAAGATTTTATGGATCTTAGGCCATTTTTGAAATTTTGTTTTCAAGATCTGTGAATTTAAGAATGTCATCTTCCACTGTTACTTCTTGGGATAATTTGTCTTTAATTGAGTAGGTGTAATAATCAAAAAAGGAGTGAGGCATGTCACCTATACCCACTCTCAGAACTTCAGACAGAGGAACAAGTATAATGTCACATTCAGTATCTAGATACATTCAGCAATGTATGGAAATCAGTGCTCAACTAAACTAAAATGTACATATTAAGGACAAAAAAATGCAATTTTAATAGGTTTTATCTAGTGAAATAACAATTTGCACATCATACCATCCTCCAATAGCAGATTTATTTAATAAAATAGTACTGATGTGAGAAGTAAATATATTGAGCTTTGCAATTGATTGCTCCATTCATCAACTTATTTATATCTAGGCATCTAAATAATAACTTAGTCTTCCAACTTCAGATACTTTATTTAATTCTTAAACTCAGATAGAGGTGTTCTATTCAATGCTCTTCAACTTATGGAGGATCCGAAAGTTCCCAGCAACTGTTTTGAAACCTGTCACTCTTTTTTTTGCCCTGCACATTATAAAGTATGATTTCATGTAATAGGTCTCATGGCAGGACTGTCCTAACAAACATGGCCTATAACTGCTATTTGGCTTCTGTGTTTTGCCTTTCCTCAATATTTTGATTTGTAAACAGTGAGTCTGAACCTTTACAGACATTCTAAATTAGCCACACAACTTCATTTGCTATATTTGTCTTCTGTATGTATTCTACTATATGACAGTTTTTTTGTCTGACATCCATCATGACATCTTTGTAGTGTTTTATCTTCTTGTTTCCAAAGATGTCATAAACCAAACAGATGAGGTAAAATAAAAATTATCATTTTCCCCATAAGCTACTTAGGGTTTTGAGGTATGAAGAAATTTACACCTCGGAGAAAAGTGGGAGATAAATTCCTTGAATGTTAGGGTAGTGTCATACAGAAAAGGGTATTTTCGTGTACAGGCTGAGACATATCCAGCCCTATATCCACTTACTTTTTGACATACCTTCAGCCCTTTCACATTTCTTACTGGTTGTCTCAAATGCTGAGAGAGTGTAGTTTTCTTGGCTTAACACGAAAATCTCGGAGATTTGGGGAAGTTTACAAATCAACCTCTTCTTTCTTTTTTACTGTTCGGACTTTTCACTTTAAATGTCTTGGAAATGCTCTTCAGGGTAGGAGTACAGCAGACACTGTGCAGTTCCCCCAGAGAGTTTTCATTTTTTTGGAATAACTGGCATAGAAGGTGGTCTTTCTAATGGAATATCTGTGGCAGAGTGACCTGTCCTGTGAAGATATAATAATCCTAGAAATTGCCCAGACAAGGAAAGTACTTCTGTGTTTTTGGTTTTGTATTCCCCTTTCTAATTCAACAGTATTTTGCATATCCAGCCCACAAATACTGAAATTACCCTTTCCAATATTAGGCAGATTTTTATTGGGGGGATTTAGTTCGGGATATTAGACACTATATCTGGATAAAAATACAGTTAAGTTGCTATGTTGGTTATATGTATAATAAGTATTTTCAAGTTTTAAATGCTGTTGTGCTTAAATCATTGAAGCACACATTGGTGAGCTGTATGCTATACAGTATCTTTAGCAAGAGTGGAATCTCTATACACTGTATAATCCTCACAGCCTAATCATACTTCTTTCTGTAGGATTTCATTTTGCAAGGAGATGTGGCTTGTGGTGAAGTAACTGCCACTGGGAATGCCACAGTCACAAAAAGGTATGCATGCTGAGCTGCAGCTGAGCTAATATCTGCCTATTTATGGCAACCAAGCAGGAATCAGAGATTAAGTCATAATAAGGTAGGGATTGTACCAGCTAGAGGCTCACTTGTTTGTTCCATGAAGTAGAAGGATTTTAGAGAAGATGATTTAGAGCATTGCTTATCCCCTGCAAAGTGACTATGAATAAAAGTTTTAAGAGGTTTTTTGCATAATGAACAATTTTGACCCACCGCTTCATGCAATCCTACTAGAAGATCAAATGCTCAGGCCCTTGTTTCATTTGTTATACAATATACTAACAAAAATAAATTCTGAGAGGCAAAATGAAACTTCTTCCTGAAATAGATAGAGTGCAATGTACCAGCATCTGCCTTTAGAACTTGTATATAGAGAAGATCTGATCATACAGGTAGTGACATCTGTATTAAGAATAACAAAATAATAAAATCACTGGGGAAAACTAACATACCTGCAAATTTTCAGTCTTTCTCTTTGCAACTTTCATTGAAATGTTTCGTTTTTGCCATCTCCCTGATACCAAACAAACAAACAAAAAGCCTTAAAATGCTTATGTCTTTATGTAGTACTTTTAATAAAGATTTTGATACTTGGAAAATGTAAAATACGCAAGCATACTTGTGACTGTAAGTTCACTGCTTTCTTGAAATGTCATTTACTTTCCATATATTCACAGGTATTTTACTGGATTTTAAACAAGTGAACAGATACAGAATCCTGGGCAGGAAGAAGTGCTTTGAAACTCTCATCGATACATAGAAGTTTTTATATATGGGAGTTTCCCAGTTTCTTAAAGAAATGAGACCTACATGATCATATGTATCTGTTTCCTCCCTTTTATAGCTTTGGAACCTTCATCTGCTTTCAACCAAACTTCAGATGATAGAATTTTAAAACTTAAGATCTTTTGTGGAGCAGTGTTGGTTAGAAAATGCCTTCAGTTTGTGCTATCCCTATGGAAATTACTTCTGTGTTCTGGCAGTGGCCAGGCAATGCTCTTGTAGAGCTATATGTCAGCTCAGTGCTTCATGCCTCCTGTACCCTCAAACTGAGCTTGTACTGGTGTGTCACTGGAGAGGGAAATGTCTAATCTTCACGTTCTTCATGTGACAACTTACTCTTGCAATTCAGGTGTACTGTGACAATGATGCCAGTAAAATCTGTTATTACATATGGGTGAGAAACAGTAGAGTACAAGCATTATCCATGTAGACATGTTCAGGACAGAAACACAGACAGAATGGAGTCTGCAGTAATGATTAGTCCATATCTCTGATAGCCACAGATGTTAATTTCTTAACATCGTATTCTGAATATTTTCAAGAATCCCTCATAAAGATCTTAAGTGCTTTAGCTGCCTCTGAACTCTTGAAGAAAAATGTCCTTACAGAATGGCAGGCTAGTCCAGCTGTGTTACCCTTCCACATTATCAATAGTGTAGGTAAGAGACAGGATTGGGAAAGCACCAGAACCTCTCAGAACAACAATGATCTATTATTTTCCTTATCGAAAATGTGCTCAGTGTTTTAACTGTCAGTTACAGAAAACACAGAATGAGATAATTAGAAGCATTCCTAAATTTCATAAAAACCTACTCTTCTTTCCTAGCTATTCACCAGTGCTTGAAGTGCTCTAAAAATGCTGAGTACTCAAGATGCCTCAGTTTTAGGTTTCAGGAATGTAAGTTGAGGACACCAATACATTTGGAAAGAGATTTGTCATAGCAGCAGTGAATGCTACAGGCTTTAAGATGTATCGTATTTCTGATATCAGAAGAGGTTTTGGCATCCTGTATAAGTTTTGCACTATCATTAATGTTTGTTAGGGGATACTTTGAAGAAAGCACAAATGTGCTTACATGTCTTTAAAAAGTAAGGAAGACATTTTTTCTGGTGTTCTGATTTTCTTGGGGATCACAGAGAATCAAAGAATGGTTTGGGTTGGAGGGGACCTTTAAAGGTCATCTACTCCAACCCCCTCAGCAATAAGCAGGGACATCTTCAACTAGATCAGGTTACTCAGAGCCCCTTTCCAGCCTGACCTTAAATGTTTTCAGGAAAAGGGCATCCACCACCAAGTTGCCATCTCTAGGCAATGTGTTCCAGTATTTCACTACCCTCATTACAAAAAAAAGTCTCCCTTAGTTCTAGACTGAGTCTACCTTCTTTCAGCTCAGAACCATTACCACTTGTCCTATCACTCTGTTAAAAGATCTGTCCCCATCTTTCTTATAAGCTCCCTCTCAGTCCTGAAAGACCACAATAATGTCACTCTGGAGACTTCTCCATGATGAACAGCTCCAGTTCTCTCAGCGCTTATTTGTAGTTAAGCTGTTCCATCCCTCTGATCATCTTCATGGCCTGCTCTGAACTCACTCCAAGAGGTCCATGTCTTTCTGTCATGTGCTGAGTACTCCAGACCTGGACACTCTCCTCCAGGTGGGGTCTCACCAGTGCAGAGCAGAGGGGCAAAATCCCCTCCCTGGCCCTGCTGGCACACTGCTTTGGGTGCAGCCCAGGACACATTTCTGAGATACAAGTGGACATGGCTGGATCATGTCCAACCTCTCATCCACCAGCACCCCTAAGTTCTTCCCAGCAGGGCTGCTCTCAATCCCTTTATCCCCCAGCCTGTGTTGATACTGATTGTTGCCCCAGCCCAGATTCAGGACTTTGCACATGGCCTTGAACCTCATGAAATTTGCATGAATTCACTTCTTGAGCATGTCTAGGTCCCTGTGGCTGGCATTCCATCCTTCAGATGTGTCGATGGCACCACTCAACTTGGTGTCATCTGCAAACTTGCTTGATCCTGCTATGTAATTGATGAAGATAATAAACAGTCCTGGTCCCAGTGTAGATCCCTGTGGGACACCACTCATCACTGATCTCCATCCAGTCATTGAGCTGGTTACCACTACTCTCTGGATGCAACTATCCAGGCAATTTCTCATCCACTGTGTAGTCCATCCATCAAATCCGTCTCTCTCCAATTTGGAGAGAAGGGTGCTGTGGGGTACCATGTCAAAGACTTTACAGAAGTCCAGGACATCCCTGGCCCTTCCTTTGTTTACTGATGTAGTCATTTCATCATAAAAGGCCACCGGGCAGGTCAGGCAGGTTGCCCTTGATGAAGCCATGCTGGCTGTCTTGAATCACCTCCAGGTCCTCCAAGAACATTAGCACAGTTTCTAGGAGGATTGCTCCATGATCTTCCCAGGAACAGAAGGGAAGCTAACAGATTAGTAGTTCCTAGAGTCCTCTTTTCACCCTTCTTAAAAATGGATGCAATGTTTTCCTTTTTCCAGTCACTAGGGACTTCACCTGACTGCCATGATGTTTAGGCAGCTACAGTCAAGAATTTTCATGTGAGACTTTCAGTTATGAATCGATGCAGTTTCCTTTTCAGGAGAAAACAATATGTGATATTATTGAATTCTTTTTCTTTACATCAGAAGTCAGGACAGGGAAATACAAAAATGGTGCGCAAATATGATATATATAGTTGTTGCACATAGTTTTTCAACTACTGAATGTCAGAATTCCTCATTCACTGTGAAATTGGATGGCAAATACCAGATAATTTTTGTATTATAAATACATATCTACAATGATAGGAGATGGCAGAGTCTAAGAGAATCTTATTAAAAAATCCCCCATAATTTTAGGAAAGTAACTCTTGATAAAGATGTGCTCGAGATGGTAAAAGAAATGTCTCTCCTGTGGGTCCTCTATTGTTGCAGAGTTTTAAGGGCAAGTTTAACCAACATGGCTAGGCAGATTGAGCTACAGTCCAATCCACCATTGGATTTTCTAATACTTCTGTGTTAGAGCTGTGTTGGCAAAATAGAAGAAATCAATGGGGTTTAATTGGCCACTGGAACAGACTTTCAATAGCGTATTGGAGAAAGGCACGAAAGTAATTGACTATTCCACGTTAAAAATAGTTGTGAAAAGGTTTGGATGATGTGGGGCTTGTGACAGCAGGGCAGCTAGAAAATCCGTTCTGGTGAATGAATTCATTTAAATACTTTTTTTTTGATTCATTGGGTAGTTGTTTGGGGATTTTTTTGCATTTGCTTTCTTTGTTTGTTTGGATTTTTTTACTTGTCATTTTTGAAGACTAAATTTTTGGAATAACAGGGATCTGGTAGAATTGCTTTAGTGATGCAACTGCTAATATAAGTTAGTATAAGTAATATATAAAATGTGTAGACTTAATATTTAAGTATATTTTAAATTATATTTTACATGCATTTGGGTTTCTGTTTTTCTATTCTATTTTAACTATTAATTATTTTTAAAAAATAGTGTATGAATTATTTACCTTTTCAAAAATTAATTGCTACAAGCTAGTGATCAACTCCTTTTCTTAAAGTTATGAAAACAAGGAAAAAGAGATTGATGAAACTGTGAACAAAGTAGATTCTTGGTGTAATAAGAGATCCAGGAAGAAAGTTTAAAAAGTCACTTAAACCTTTGAAAATGGGATTTATAACAGTAGAAAACTTTTGCACCAATGCATCCTCTGCAAACTATTCTTTGGGTTCCGTCAATACCAAGCGAAGTTTTGGCTTAATTTGCATTAATAATTTCAGCATGTAAAAAGGTAGTTCATTGGATAAAAGTAGTTCTGGGCTGGAGTAATCTGTCAAGCTCAAATGAGAGTTTAGGGTTTTGATGGTATCTTCGTCCACCGAAAATAACAGCAAGAATGCAGAGAGTTTATTTTCTCACATTCCAGAGACTTGTAGAATGTCCTGAATACTAGACTGCATAGTAATCTTACAGGTCTTTGTTGCAGTTCTTTTTGCTGAGACATTACATTTTGCATAGAATGCTCCCATAGTGGTTCTGTATCAAGGTGAATAGGGCAATCAGCAAACAGCAGAAGCAATTAAATTTAGATCCTGTTGTCTCATGGCAGAGCTGTGTAATAAATTATGATGCCCCTAGCAGCAGCTTCTTATCTCAATAGGTTTTTCATCTCAGTGAGAAAAACAGATTAAAATAATTTATGAATAATCCAAATTTATTTTTAAGGGGTTTTTTATTAGATAACCAAATAAAAAATCTATTTACTCCAGCAGTATTATTTGCAAACTTCTTTTGCCTTTCACTTGTTAGATTATTTTATAATCCTTTAATACATAGGGCTCACTCCTCATTTGGATCGAAAAAACTAACACAGCTGAGCACAACTACTTTCTGTAATTGAACATAACTTTGATGATGGCTTTCAATTTCACTATGCTCTGTAAATCAAGTATTTTCAACCCAATCTGATATGAAATATCTCTTTAAAATAGTCTCAAGATTAAATAACCGATTAAATATAAAGTATACAGTGTACTTATTATCTATGCATCGCAAATCTAATAATTCTGTTATTTCTGCTGAAAATTTTGAATGAAGATATTGTATGCCCAGACAAAATGCATACTTTTCTGTAATTTCTGAAATCTAATGTTTTCTAATAAACTAAGTAACCAAAAGAAATGTATTAGGGTTTTTTTTTGCTAACATGCTAAACTGTTACTATCAGCTTGGATATCTTTTACTGACAGCCTAATTTTCTCTTGCATTATTCATGAATTATTTGGGTGGAATTTTATATCCCTTGAGTTCCTTTGTGCATATTCTATTGTAACGTAATATCTGAAATACGGTGACAAGCATACTATGTTTTTTCTATCTCATTCAATTCAATTATAGAAAAAAATTTATTTTAATTTAGCTTGAGTATTTGGCAATATGTTACATTGTTTTTGCTTTTCTTCACTAGAGAGAAAGGATAGATGTTTTAAAAGATGATTTTTATAAGGTGTTTGTTCAACAGCTTCCAGATAACCCTTCAAGCGTGTAATTTGAGTCATATTTAAGAATGCTTTCTTTTTTCTTACTTCAATATTGCTTGCTGCATTTGGTGCTTATTTGCATTACATTTCACGTTTCACTATTATTTGCTGTACTTGTATGATTATATTGTCAGTTACTTTTAGTTCCTATTAAATACTTATATCTTTTCTTCATAAGACAACATTAGTACCTCTGATATGTTTTTTTCTATATAATTCTTGCTGCCCGTCTTACTGCAAGCATTATGGAACACTGATACCAACAACACAGAGGATGGAAAGCATGCCTGCTGGTGGAACCTAATAAAGAGTTTTCTCTCCTTAATTTTTTTAAGATTCTTGAGAAAACATATTCTGAAAAATGGTCAACTAGCAAACATCTCACCTTATTTTCTTGGTGTGTTTTTTTTTCCCCCACTCAATCAAGATGAAATCTTCAGCAGAAGTTTCAGAATACTTATTGCATGATTTTTTTGTCACATACCCTACTTTTCGGTATAGACTGTGACTATAAATATCAGAAAGTTTCTGGTGAATTATATTCTCATTGGTAAGCTTTTAGTACCCAGTAGGGCTTTTTAGCTCTATATGTGATTAATAGGTCAGTTCTGAGTTCTCAGAGTACTATTTCAGTGCCTCATAATCCAGCTCTGCTGTAGCTAATTTCATTGAGACGTCAGCAGCTATTATTCTCACCAATGTTGCTGGTATCACTCCTAAGGACCCATGTGACTGCTCTTCTCCTTTTTCTCTAGTCCTAATGATATCTTTCACTTTGCAACACATCAGACACCTGTTTTAATGTAAATGGACTTCACTTCTACTGTGTCATCATTAAGCCCTTTTATTTTGACATTCATGTCTTATTAAAAAAAAGGATCATGTGCAGATTTATTGACTAAGTTTTTGATAAAAAAGGACCTGTGTTCTCATCACAGTCGGGCAGGAACAAACAAAAACTCAAGCCAAAGTAGTGTAATATTACCGATCGTATTAACTACAGAATAATCTTATGGATCTGCTAACAGAATAAGGTACATTGGTACAAGGAATGTAAGGATAATTAAAATCTTTCATAGCAAATGGTGTTTTGCTTTCCAGTAGTCATGAATCTGTTCTGACTGAATATTAAATAGAATTTGAATTTGAAGCGGCTAAAAGATAATGGGTACAGTGGAAACCTGAAAAGTCAGGGTAGATTTAGGGGAAAGCATGATTAGGTTATGAAAATAATTAGGTGGGATAGTGATGCTCTAGATATTCTTTAAAAGTAGAGAATGTGGGTAATTTGAAAACTGTGCCAGTGTTAAATAATTTGCAGAAGCACTACAAAGTAGTTGCTGTCTCTGATAGACATCTGTTGAGAAAAATGTTTTCAAAAGGTATATGAGAAATTGCCATGATTGTAGGAGCAAAGCACCCTGCATACCTTATTTTATTTTTATTCTGTAAAATATTTTTGACAATGTAAAATGTTCTTTCCTTTCTAATGGCAGCAATGAAAACTTGTGTCAGGGTTCTCAAATGGGCTACTTAAGTATCTTTGAAAATTGTACTAGTAATTAGTAAACTGAATTTTTTTAAGGCTGGAGTCTGCAGAACCAAGGCTTCACACTGAGATTTTTTGAATGAATTTTGTTTTATTATTATAAAATTATTAAATACCGGGTAGTATTTCTGTTCCCCTTTTCCTTCCCCCTTCTTTTTCTCTTTTTCTCTAGCAATTGCTTACATTGTTCAAATTAATGTTTAGATCTCTTTGACATTTAATTCTTTCTCTTTAAGGAGATATAAATTTGTGTTACTACTGAAGGAGCCAGTAATTTCTTATCCTCAGCCTGAGATACCATGGCCATGTCTTTCCAGCCACTCACACTGCTGAACACAGAACAACATACTGAGACAGGTTGAGGGAAATGAAAAAGAATGGCTTTGGTTTTTAAATTAGTACCCTCTTTTTACTCAGGTGTGTGAGGTGGGGTTCTCTTACTTTTTCATTTCACTGCAATTTCTTTTGTATCTGAATCCTCATCTAATGAAATCAACATGCTTGAATGAAAAATCTTGGTTAAAAAGTGCATATTTAAAATAATCCAGATCCCTATCCCACAAAATGCAACCATATCCTTGTTCAATTAAAAATGCAGGGATTATTAATTTTTTTCTGTTTTTTATTAAACTACAATTAAAAAAAATCACTTACTGGTACAAGAGTTTGATTTTTGGAACCAGTGAAATAATCAGTTTCTAATTTTAGAATATGTGGACATGAGTCAAAGAGAGCTGAGCTTGCTAAATATGTGTCAAAGTCAAGGCATTATTGTGTATGTTCCCAGCTCCAGGTTATGAGTTTGAAAACTGTGTCTGGATAGCTTTTCATTTAATATGATAGTACAGAATTATTTTATTTTTAGCTATCCCCAAAATTAGTGAGTTCATTGTTTGTATACTTTTCAATGTCAAACCGAATTCCTGAGGATAAACATTTTGCCTTTTAGGAATAAGAAACAAAAGGTGTTGTGTCAAACAGCATTTTATTGTCTTAAACAGGACACTGGGTCCCATTAGGGTTTCTGCCTGGAAGTGGCCCCCTCCCTGCATATGAGAAATAGCATATTGACTGACCTGCTGTGTTCTCAGGGATTCCCTGAAGTCTTTAGCTGTTATGCTGTGGCGAGGAAAAACCCAAATTGCCCCACAGCCCAGTACTCAACTCAATGAACCGTGTGTGGTGGAAGACCTGAGGCTCACACTCATCAAAGCCACAGTGTGCTTATTACTCATGATAATGTCCTCTGTAAAAGGATGGCAGTTCTTGGAGGTCAAACTCTTTTCTAGTTTTTAACATTCTGAAACATTTTAACATTTTGAAACTATGCTTTCACAAGATATTAACTAGCCTAAAATTACATATTTTTAATAATACCCATTAAAAGTGTAGAGCTTGTATCAGTAACAGTCTCTGATACCATTCTGAAACTACTGGCTTTTTCCCGGTGAATCAGTGTTTCAGCAGGGTTCTTAAAGTACATGGTTTTCTTCTTTTCAGAGCTGATTATTAATCTTATAGATTAAATACTAATATATCTATTACTATTTTGCTTTTTGTTGAGTCTGCTCTGTACATGAGTCATAAAAATTAAATATTTAAATATGTATCTATAAATTGGACACTGGTCTCTGTTTTCATACACTAATTACTCTCGACAAAACTTTATATCCAGTATCACTCTGTGGCTTAAGTGCTTTGAGAAGATCTTTTTTACAAGTCTTAGAGTCTTATGCCAATTAAAATATTTGAATTTTCACTAAATCTTATCTATAAAGATTATTTTAAAAGTTATCATTTTACATTTCACCCAGACTTCTTTTTGAAAACATATTTTTTTAAGATGGGAGTCAGTAGATAAGAGTCCTGGGTATCCTCCAAGTTTATGTTTTAATTTAGGTGACATGTTATTAGGCAATAAACCAAAGTTTCTTATGGATCAGAATGTAGTTTGCGGGAGTAATGAAATGGAAATCTACAGATTATCAGTCTTGATGGTGATCATTCTAAATGCTTAACTGTGTATTAGGTAGCATTTTTTTGGGGAGACAAAGATCTTTTTGCTTAATTTTGATGTACCACTTTTTATTCTCTCTTTGAAATAAGAAACAGTTAAAAGAAAAATTGCATACAACTAAACTGAATTGAAATACCTCATTTTTCTGTGGCACTTGTAGGAAGGCTGAATTTTTTTGGGGAATGTAGGTAGGAATTACTGGCTGGAATTTTTTTCCTGACTAAATGGTACAGCTCTTTTCGTTAAGATGGCTGGAATGCTTCTGCCTCCAGCTCAGCCGGAAGAGGTGATATATGATATTGTTAAAGAAGGAAGGACTAATGATATTTGGATTGTTATTTTGATTTGCTTTGGTCAAACATGGGTTTCTTGAAATTTTCAGAAAAGCAGAAAAACTTTTAGAGGAAACAAGTGCTATGCCTTATTTGTCACTTTGAGCTCTTCTTACCTACTACTCTATATGTAATGGAAACACAGTCTTTCTCAAACAAATTTTTATAACTACCAGTAAGAGATGAGACCTGTTTATCTTCAGACTACTTCTTTCCACTGTGAAGTACCTTTCTGTGTCATGGTTTTCTTCAACAGATACAGGCTAAGTTTATTAGCAATAAAAATACATTAATGTAAAATTTGAGGGGAATGAGAAGGCCTATAAATCTCAAGGGTATCAATATATTCACAGCATACTAAATGGCACAATGTCATCTGCTGGGGTTTTCTCTCGCTTCTTATTTATTGTCCCACTAAATTAGAACATAAGATCTATAAAAAATGTGATTGTTGAAAGGATGAAGAGAACCCCATGATAGAATACTTGAAATTTTCATTCTTCCATGCTCCATTTAGCATCCTGTTTGTTTCCCAGTCATAAGGACACTAAAGCTGTATCTCGTTGTAAGTTTATTTTACACTTAGAATCACAGAATCATTAAGGTCTGTCTCTATTTCAATTCTGATCTGCCAACATTTTCAAATATATCATAAAAATAAATAAAACCCCCGATATTTACAAGTACATTTCTGTGAAAAAATCACAAACCCATATGTTGTTTTAATAAATAAACCTACAAAAAAGTAGCTTCTTTCATATAGAATCTTTGGAGGAAATAGTGAAGTGTCTGTAATGGCAACCTAGTATCCTAATTTTCATGGGTTTTGTTTATAGTAGATAATACTACTGCTATATGCAATATGACATTTGCAGTTATGGGCTTTATAGGAAGGAGTATGTGTCAGAGGTTAATAGAGATCATTCAATACTGAAAAAACACAGCTTTGTTCAATTCTGTCTTCATCTTAGCATCCTGCTTGATATGTTTGACACCATTTCCTGGATATGATGCTGTTCCACAAGTCACATTACATGTAGATTTGGGAAGAATTAAAAAAGATTCTAGGCCATAAACTTTCTTTTGGGATAGTTCATGTGAGAAGATTGTAGATAAATGTGAATTTTGAATATTCCCCAAATCTCCCTTGATAACACAGTGATTTCCTCTGACTGTAAGGGTCGGAGCTAGAGAGATGCAAGACATCTTCTAACCTAAATACCGAAGGTATATATTAGTTTCTATTTAAAATACAGGGATATCACTTCCTCCCCCTTTCCCCCATCTTGAAAATGATAGAATGTATACCTTTCTCTATAGAAGTTGCTTTTGTGTGAGTGTGGGGATGGGATGAGGGGGGTGGAGAGGAAGGGGGAGGACAGGAATGGGGAAGAGGTGGAAAGTAACATGTAGCGTCCTTTTCCCAGAAGTTGGAAAATAGTTTTGTCTTGTCTTAAGAAATCTGGAATTTGGGTCTACAGTTCTAAGGTTCTTCTCTCACTTTTGTGTGATAGTGGCTCAGTTGAATAATGAACACTGCTGTAGAGGGAAATCAGGGCCATCATATTCTAAATATATTTTAATGTTTGCATGAGTAGCTTAATATTAAAATTATTTCTTATGTGAGAGAACTGAAGGTTTGTTGTTTTTATTTCCTTATTAATTTTATTTCTCTATTTTCTAGGATTTTTCATTTTAATGGTAAATTTTTGATTTAATATTGTTTTTCCTATAAGAATATCAAAATTCACTTTGGAGATGTTATTAGTAACATTCCTTTCTGTTTACCAAATTTACAGGGAGATAAATGGAAGCACAGAAAGCAGTTTCACCTGTAGTGTTTGTTTTTAAAAAATATATTACTTGTTACTATTACAGTTGAGTGTAAAGAGTATAATTCAGATTAAGATCTTTGTTTTGATAGTTGACATTGTTAGAATTCATAGTAAGAAGTAACCTCTGCCTTGAAGAGTTTAATCCAAATTCAGGGGCAGGGGTGGGGTAGAATTCAAAGGTAGAGAGAAGTGCACAACAAGGACAAAATGCTTGTGGGGCCCTGAAGGTTAACTTCTGCTTTCTAATTCTTTAGATCCTACTAATTCTTGTCCAGATAAAATTGTTTTAGTTCAGTCTTATTGCATATGGTCGGTTATTTCGTGTAACAGTACTTTAGGGATAGACATAATGGGTGAAACCCGTGGTACCTCTAGCCTGGCATTCAGGCTGTAAGCAGATGTTCACAGGAGAAAGCGCAATATGATACTTCCCACAACTAGTCTCCCATCCTCCAATTATTTTCAGCTCAAGTATTTCCTAAGCTTTTACCCAGTGTCTTCTGGGAACTTTGTAAACCTTTTCATCTTCAACATCCTTTGGCAGGAAATCCCTCAAGTAACAACAACCTGTTGTATGGAGAACATCCTCCATTTTCACTTAGAATGTAGTTAGGTTACGTCAAATAATATTTTTTTCTGAACTAGTTACTCACTGAAATTTAGATTTATGAAACTTAGTCAGGAAATACTGGATACTGTTAGATATTATCAGTTTCTCACTGAAGAAAAGCTTTTTCACAGTCTTGGTTTTTTTAAAAAAAAGTTGTTTTATCATCTGTAAAAAAGAAGTCGTCTTTGAGGCTGATAACAATTGTTTATCAACCTTTAACCTTGTTTTGCCCTCTTTCGGATAAGGTCATTGCGAAAGCCTGAGAAAAACATCTCTTAAAAATTTCTGGATGTCATGCAGTTCTTTGCCTTCTATTTATCTGTGTTCAGATGGAAAGATAGTACCTGATAGCAAAGTTGAATATTAGTGGTTTGGACTTTTATGTTATGGTTGACATGTTCTTGCTGTAGAAATTTTATTTTTACAGTTAATTTTTTTTTCTGTCTTGTCATTTGCACTATAGGGAAAACATTTTTGGTTGGGTTTATTTCCTTTGAGAGCCAGGGATAGGTGGGAATAGAAATATAAGGCCAGAAACCTTTTATAACCACTTTTGAAGGCAATGTTATTATAAACAATTATCCATCCTTAGTTCATGTACCTCCATATATAGTGGGATATAACGATATTATTCTGATTCAGAGTTAAAATATTTACATTTACAAAAGTATTTAAAAGTGTTTTCCTGACTGCACCAAACCAGTTGTGCCTTGTAAATCTCAGTCGTTCAGAAAAGTTTAATGATGGGGAATGTGGAAATCACCAGTTACATTCTCATGAGCTTGTTATGCACATGCAAATTGTGTAGCTGCAAAGAGGCTTTTTAATAGAGTCCCTGTTTCCTCTCATTGAAGATTACAGAATGTACTAAGGCATGATTTCACATGCAGCTGTTTGAATAAATTTAGCATCATATATAAGTCACCTTTGTAGCAAAGAGCGAAACTGTGGTTTATGAGCTTACATGAAAACAAACCCAATCTTGTTAAAAACAAGAAGGTTTGAAGGAAAAAAAGTTAGGAAATGTTACAATTTTGGTAATTTGCACCTTGTGGTGACTGGAAAGTTGGCATTCCTATGCATGTGAGTTACTAGTTCCAAATGCATAAAAACACAATGTAGCTTCCACAGTACACCTTATCCCTTCAGTGCCTTGGCAGTTTCCCAATATTTCTTGTTCAGTAGACAACCCAGCACTTCTTGTTCAAAATAAACAATTTAAAATCTGCACCCAATTTGAAAAGGCCTATTTCTTCATGATCTCTTTCCATTGGAGAAGCTACATGGTTTACAAAGATTAAAAGCTGTGCTGTAACAGCACTGACAAAATATTGTTACATCTGTTCTAGAGATAGGGATTTGGAATATGAAGAACTGCCTACTAAAGTGGAGTAAGTAATCTGCAGTATTCAGAAACTAACTACCCAGTATTTCTAGTACTTCAATAGTACAAAACATAATACAAATACTGTTCAAATCAACTTCATTGCAGTTGAGAATACTGTGTTTCTACTAATCTATCTTCAAAGTTCAGAGCTAAGCACTGCTGAATTTGAGGGAGGTTACCTGTGGAGATCATCTTTGAAGGGTGTGAGTGTGACTGATATTAGGTGCCCCGTTGTTGCACAGGAGCTCAGAATCTCGTTTTACAAAACTACAATGTCAATCGTGAACAATCTTGGGATTTATACCCAATATAAAAATTTCTGACTGGATGAATTATTTTAGGCAAATCTATAAATAACTAAAAAATAACATCTTAGAAGAAATATCAAGGAATTGTAATGATCAACAGTGCTATCATTTTGTCAAAAGAACTTTCTTTGAATCGTAAATGCAGATTAGTACTGGATTCTGTCCCTCTCATATATGAATAATTTGCACAAGAAAGAGTATTTTATGCACTTACTTTTTCTTAAATGGAATTAAATAGTGACTGCCAGGTTAATGCTTAAGTACGTCTTTGCCTCTTAAGAAAACTGTTTTGCTTTTCCAAGGATTTATTTTCCTGGACCATTACCTGATAAATAGCAACTTGTTTCAGTAATGCTTAATGACGCAGGACCCATCTGGCGTTATATCAGGATGTGCAGCTGGCTATTAATTACTGAAAACTCCTCTGCAGCTCAAATGAAACCATCCACCAAAGATCTGATTGAACAGATTCTTTTTTCTTCTTTCTTCTATAGCACTAAACACAAAGAAGGAGTAAATAATTCATATGTATTTACGAAGTTAGTCATGGTTACTAAAGTTCCCAGCAACATGAATGTTGGTGGCATTAATTGTTTCTGTTCTTCACTTGTCTTGATTTTCATTCTTGAAATAATGCAGTAGTTTCTCTTTTCAATTGTCATTCCAACTTTATGGGATGTAACTTATTTTTTTTTACTTTAAGAGTAACGATGCATACAGTTATGCGTATGATCTTGGATTTTGTATCTTCATCCGTGCCTGGTGGAGGTTAGGTGCTGCAGGTCCATGTTGTCACGGCCACCCTGGGCGCAGCATGAGTGTGCCTTCCGCATGGGTACTCAGTGAGGTGCAGCACTGATAAGCACATGATCATGGTCATGGCCACACATATCAGCACAGATAGAACCACTTGGCATTCAAGGCAAGCCCAAACAGCTCTGTTTGCATCTCCTGTCCTCATCCGTCTGATCAGGATGAAGGTCTGTTATTGGGACATACTTATGTTGATGGCTCCTCCAGGAGCTGGACTGAAGTCTTAGCAGTGTGTCCAGCAGCTGGACTCTGGTTTCCTCATTTGTGTGAGTGTGCATGTGTGCACATGGACACCCACATACAGTTTGGATCTCTTTATGACCAGGCTTAGAGACCCATCTCATCCAACCCTGGCTGGTGCAAATTGGTCGTAACCCCGACCCTCTGGTAGCTGCCTTCTCCAGGTGCCTCGCTCCCAGCACATGGCTCTCAGGAACTCAGGCTGCTCACTGGCTAGCTTGTCTTGATGCTCGTTGGCAAATACACAAGGACTTTGTCCAGTTGCTGACACATCTATAAGCTGTCTGGCCCCAGTTGCTTTGGCATAGAGCAGACAGCCCCTTTCCCAGGAACAGAGTAAGATGTGCAGTTTAATAAGCAGGCAGAACATACTCTGGGGTTCTGGCACAGGGCATAGTCAGACAAGGGAACCAACCACCTGCTTTAACCCCTTATCCCTCTATTTTACAGAGAAGGCTTGCTTCTCTGCAAACCACCTCATCTGTCTTTTGCCCCACTTCTGCTTCCTCTCTGGTACATCCTGGGCTAAGTCTCATCCAAGCCCAAAGTGCTCTTCCCTGGTACGCCATACCCCATGGCAGTAACCCTGCAGTCTGTAAGGTGCAGTGGGGAGCCTCTCCCAGTTCCTCAGGGAGGGGCCAGGTGGGGACTCCCTTTCTCTGACTGGGCCATTGGGGTTACACCTCTCCCATTGTGACTCTGTGCTCCTCTGTGTCTGTCTGTGAATGTGTGTAGAAATTAATTACATTACCTGTATGGTTCTACTGTTACTCTGAAAAAGGCACCTTGAGCAATTTCTTCATTGTTTTATATACACTAAATGATAAATCTTCTTTAAAAGCATGTATTAAGAAAAATGTATATGAAAGGAAGACATTTTAAAAAAATGTACTGAAAAAATAAAATATTTTGTAGGAAGCACAGCAGTAGTAAATGAAGTATTGTCTCATAACTGTAATGGGAGATTGCTAGTAAAAAAATGGCCCTGCAAGCTATGTAATGGGAAGAGATCTAAAAAATAGTTCTTTGTGTTGAGATTTCACTATATAGTTTTAGTAAGCATTTTATGGAAATGTATTGGATGTTTTACAAGCTGTTGTGGCTGTGTTATTGCTCATCTCATTAAAAAAAGTGGGGTAAATGTCTTTCTGGCTTTGACAGCACCCCTGAACTGGCATTGACAGAGATCTTGTCAAGGCAAATAGCCTCTGTAGTCCCACTCCAGACTTGTACATTTTGTAATAAATTTTTGTACACTTCTAGAGGTCAGACATCCAAGGAATGCTGGAGGCCAAATGTGGTCTGACTCCACCAATTATTTAGCTGTTTAAATGAGCTGTCCTGAATAAATAACTGAGCCTGGGCATTTGAAAAATGAGTGCACGGTAGCTGGAGCTGAAGACTTGGCAGAAGTACTTGTGCAGCAGGCTAGCATCACACCCAGGTAATTGGTTCATATAGCAGTATTTTTTCTGGTCTCACAGAGGGAGGAGGTCTCAGTCTGTGCATTTTACCAATTTTCCATGCCTTCATATTCTAATTTTTGGAAGAAAATGTACACTGTGAAAAGTCTATTGCTGATTCTAGCAAAATACTGATTTTAATGTATTACTTAACTAAAGTAAAATATTTATCCATCTGGTATAAGAGCAAAAATATTTGTTGCAAAAATGAGATTGGGTGTTCAATTTCTGAGAGAAGCTGGGAAGAGTGAGTTAGTGGTAAACCATATGTCTAGTTTATACAGACTGTGTTGCTGCTTTGTTTTCTGTGTTCTCTTTTCAGGCTTTTTATATTTTTTTTGCAAGTGATGAAAAATTGAGCAGTGGAGGAGATGAGGAAAGAGGAACTTCTCTAATTAATTCTGCAGTATGTAACAATGCCTTCATTTAGTGTAAAGAAACTACAGGCACTCACTAATTTTAATAAACTGTATTGCCTTGAGGGATCAAAAACTAAAAAAAAAAAGATTCCAAAGTTTGTCTATAATAATGCTAGATTTAAACCCCAAAAATCCTTGTTGTTGCTGTTGGGTTGATGCCTGGGGCTCCTCAGTAATGCAGATAAGGTTTGTCATTCCAGAACAAAAACTGTAATATGTTCCAACTGGTGAATTGAGCCGTGTGCCCTAGAATGATGAAACTGCTTCCCTGGCTACTGCCCATGAGGAGCTGGTGGTAGTAAATTTGCTCTTTAAAAGGGTCACCATTCACACACAGAGCCATCCTCAACATCCCACTGTTGCTTGAGTGGATGCAGCCTTCCGAGCTCTGTGTGTGGAAGGAGAGATGCTGCTCAAGCAGGCTCTGCTTCCCAAGCAGCTTGTCCTCTTTCTTGCCAGCCTGGGGAATTCCCTCACCCTCCTGGATCCCCACTGTTACTTGTGATGGCCTGCTGCAATGGGCAACGACAGGCCTGAAATGGGCTCAGCACTGCATTGCATCTTCAGCTTTCCCTAGAGAAGCTGGGAACAGGCTGTGGAACTAAAAGTTAAGATTCTTGCAGTTATTTTCTTAGCTAACATTTTAGAAAGAAATTCAAGGTCTTGTCAGTTTGTGTAGTGATATGATGAACAATGAAATTCCTACCAGCTTTGCAGAAATACTGCAGCTTTGTAGAGAAATGTGCTGAATAATGTTGCTCTCTCTACGTATGAAGCTTGTAGATAACAATAAATATGCATATTTGCACGTCTATGTCTGTTCGTTAGAAAACTGGAACTATTGTTGATAAGGTACTTTCTGTTGAAATCCTTGTAATTGTCTAACCACCATTCTTAAATGAAAATGATTTTTTAAACTGGAAAGGGATAATTTTAAAAGTAAATTTTATCTGAAACTCCACACAAAAAAGGGTTAGGTATTCAACAGCAAATGAAAGAGCTGCAAAGTAATGTGAGGTAGAAGACAAGCTTGGTGAGCAGAAATAAGAAGACTTACTATGACCACACAAATCTTTATTAAGGTAATTGTCTTAACTGTACCTGCAGAACTTCAATATACAAAAAAAAATTTCTGGAGATAATGGCTTTTTTTGCCCTAGAAATTCAGGAACAGCATTAAAGGTCATAAATCTTGTAAATTATATAGAGAACATTGCATTAATTTTGAAATTCTGTCTCTAAGACAAGAGAGAAATGAACATAAAAATGCCCTCTTTGTGAAGTAACTTTAGTAACAGGAAAAATATGCCTCTGGAGAAAATCCTGAAATTCAGGTATCAGAAGAGAAACAAAAAAGTCCTTCAGATTATAACAACAATTAATGATAAAGTTGATTTTAACAAATACTGTTTAAAATAAGTCAAGTAATAGTGTTTTTTCGTTAGTTAAAGAAGAAAATCCCTGAGAGAAGCAATTTCTGATTTTAAAATAATCTGAGCAGATGACTTGTTTTGCATGGAAGTCACCTTTACGCTGGAACAGAGAATAGCTGACGTGGAGGCAATTACCTAACACCCCAAGAATGTGAGGTTTTGAAATGACAGCTGCAAAATGTAGTAGAACACATCTACAGTCTGTTGCCTGAAAAGGCCCCTTTTAGTTTCTCATAGAGTTTGTGTAGAAATGTTTGTTTCTTACTTGGGAACAGCTGACATTTCAAGTCAATCCTGAAAAGAAATTTTAACTACGTTGATGGAATAGAGGCTTTTTTAATAGAGTTTGTGAGCTGTACACCCTTGAAGTTCAGTTCTGCTGTTCTCTGACTTCTGCTTTGTCTCAGAAGCTTGAAAATCCTTATGCTTTCAAATATATGTATGGTGGAACCGTGCATGATTGGTGAAATGCCTTGGCAATTTCAAATTGTGATTTTATAGTAATAAATAATATATTTAATTTTTCTATGAAGATCTGAGGTTAAATGTCAGATCCTACTGAGGCCAATGTCAACTTTCTCGTTGACCTCCTACAGCTGAGGATTTAAAAAGGTGTTTGAGAGAAAGTCTTTAGGGATACAAAGAATTGTTAAAAATGTTCTGTACTTTTAACCCATTAATGACATGCTTAAATTGGTTGGACCAGTGATTTTCTACACACCTCCAGTACCTGTAATATGAACATTGTAATGGTTCTACAGAGCAAGTGCCATATTTTATCATAGCCTATTTTAAAGGCCTAAATTTTCCTTCTTTTTGTCTGTCTGAAGAACACTATGCAGGCTGCACGGCAAATATCCCTTTCTTGTGGTTTTTGTGCCTTTTATAGTGTTAAGAATTTCATCATAATCCTGCATCCCAGTGCTCTGCATGAACACGGGCCAGACTTTATACAGCAGGCAGGAACATTTCCTGAAGTAAATGATGCCAAGGAAAACCACATGCAGGATGTATGCTTGGGTTCTCTGCACCTTTTATAGTCCCAGACTGAGTAAATTGGTGCCAGGGGGGTTTCCTCATATTGTTCTATTATGTTTCACAGGCTTCTCTATTTTTAAATGAATTTATATTTCTTTTTAAATTAGCTGGTAAAGTATTTGGAATGAAAGTGTTTTCTTTCTTTGTGTTTGTATTTTACTAGCAGAATTGTGAGTTTAGACAACCTTGTTATTGTTTTCTTCAGATTCTGCTATCTTTAAAAAAATAATTTTATATAAATATAGCATATTCGTCTTATTTATGCATACGTAGTCTAGGAATCTATTACAATCATAAAGAATTATAGGAAATTTAATCTACATTTGAAACCATCTATTTGGGAGGGGAAAAAGAAAGAAAGAAGAAAAAAAATCTTTCTAACATTGTGATTTACAAAGTCACATAAGCACATTTTAATTTAGAGTCAGTAATTCACCTGTTTGTTATGATACTTTCCAGCTCCATTACTTTTTGGACTATGCCTTTTTCTCACAGTTTCACCAGAATTTCTTTGAGAATTTTTTTAACAAGAATTGCAAAGGTCAAATGAGTATTTAAAATAATTCTTCATTTCATTATTTCTACATAAAAAGAGAAAATGAAAGTATGTTTTTCTCATATTCTTGTTTTCTGTGTGTAGCTGAGTTTGTCACATCTTTGCATTCCTTCTCACTCTATACTACTTTTTGTTTACCAGTTTTAATGTATAATCATGAATTTTGAAGTGGTATCCATACAGCAATAGTTGTTGAAATCCTTGTAATTGTCGGCCTATTCTCCTTAGAAGATTTAGGCCAAATCTAAAATTATCAGCTGGTCACTTGTTAAACAGTGCTAAAACACAAGAACAATCTATGTATCAGAAAAATCTAGAATTAAGGGTAAAATGAAAGTGGCAAAAGGACGGCTATTTTCATATACAGACTGCTAACACAGCTACGATTTGTGACCTTTTTCTCAGCATAATTTATTCTGGCCATAGTGCTGTGCATTTAAGTGTCTAGTGCCTATTGATTTTGATACAGGAAGTTATGTACCTGAACTGGAGGGGAGAATCAAAATCTCCAGTGCCTTGATTGGCAGTCGGTATTTTAATTTTCCATGAGAACAGTCTGAAGAGAGTCCAAAAAAAGGTATTAGTTTTCAGAAGCAGTCAAATGGAAATGAAAAATTAATTTGCCTATCTACTTCTCTTTTTTTTCACCTCTATGCTATGACTGCTGAATGTAAACCAAGCCTATTTAAGTTCAATAAAGTAGCTTATCTGCTCTGTTGATAAATATTGCACAGGTTCTTAGGTAGGTTTTTATGCCACTCTCAGTACCCCAACATACAGAAAATCTAAAATATTGTGGATTCTGATATGTTATACCTGCTGCCTGCCGTGCTGACCACTACTATGCCGTTATCTTAATTTGTTTTCTTGGTTGTATTAGTTCGCCTGGGTCTAGCTATGTCAATCTCTTTTCCTTAGAGTCTAAGGACTTGGAGATAGGGATCAAGTTTGTTGTTGCTGTTCTGTCCAGCAGCTAACAGAGTAGATTTATGGTTCCTAAAGTATGTAGTAATACAGAATATAAAAGTTCTTGTAACAGTGGGAGGCCCTTTATGATGCTAAATGTTGGCAGTTGTCATCTTAAATTTAAAAAAAACACATATATTTACTCTTCTATAACTTCTGATTATCTACATCATTTACTCAATTTATCACCCAACTTACAGGTGTTCCTTTAATATTTTAATATATTCATGTATTATTCATAAATTAGCTTTCCTACTGATTGCCTGAAAAATAATTTTGAAAATTGAATTGAATGGGTGTTATTACTTCCATCAGAATGAAAGAGATGAAGGTAACTGAAGAGATCATTATGTAACAGTTTGATGCAGGATCACATACAACCAGAAACATTATGAACATTTTAAGTAACCTAATTGATCTGTTGTGTATGATATCCAATGAGCAGGAAATCTGTTTCAGGTTTTGGCCATCACTATCTTTAAAATGGCATCTAGGCCAAATTGCCCTGACTCCAAATTTTGCAAGCTTCTTGTCTAAGCTCAGAGAGCAAGTAGAGTAATCAATCAGTGTATTTTTCAGTGTTGTTCTCAGTGTTCAGGTTACCAAGATCACTTGCATGTTAATCCATCTGTCTTAAGTGTTTTTCATCCCTTTTCTACTTATAAAATTATCTCTTAATCACTTCATGCTTTACTTCAAGACAGCAATGGAAACATGGTACAGTCTAAAGGACTTTATTCAAGATGTGCTGTTACTACTTGACAGAAGTTTTTTCCTATCTTTAGTTTTGTCCATGATATCTGCTTCTGTCAAATATTACTTGAATCCAGCCCAGGTATTCCTGTTTCATTCCTGTGTATGTCATGTAAAGCACTAGCTAAAATTTTGCTAAACTCAAGATAGATGAAACCTACAGCTTTTAGTTTCAACTTGTATCTGGTTAATTATTTTGCCAAAGAAAGTAATAATGATCTAGCAAGATTTTAAGCTATTTTGGCTGTTTATTATAATCTTGTCCTTTAGAGTCTTGGTTAGTGATCTGCTTTTCATACTGGAGTTAAGCTGGCTCCTTCTTTTTCCACATTGGCGTTGTCTGCCCTCTCCAATACCCTGTGCTCTCACTAGTATTCTGCAGTTCATGAAAAAACTCACTTCAATATTGTTCCAGATAGTGATGTGATAGATACAAGCACATTGCGGTATATTTCACTTGCTCCTGATGATTCTCTACCAAGTATTTCCACTGTCATTATTTGGCCACTGTTTTAAAATGGTTTGATACCTAATAATATGACAGTACTTCTATTATATTTATATTAAATGGGAAAAGAGAATATCCTGTTATTATTTTGACAAATGTCAAACAGTACTTTAAAGTTTTTCAACAGGCTTTGAAGTGGTTATTACAACTGGGAAAATGATTAACAATCTTCTACAAAAACTATTAATTATATTTTTTGTCTGCTTTTCTTTTGTGCCATAGTGACTTCAAAGTATTAGGATTGACAAGCTATAAAACTTAAAGTGCCAGTGATGGAGAGATTTCATGTACATATTTTATGTGTACCTGGGGTGCTGCAAATGTTGTGAACAACTTTTAGCCTGTATAACATGGCTAATAAAATATTCCCCAAACTAGGATTTTCAGTTCTTGATACTGTTTACTACCAAAATAAGGAGATAGGTTCACTAAGTGCTGGTTTTATATGTGTCTGTGAATGTGCTCTTTGGTTTGGAGACAACCATGTGAACAGGGTATTGTATAGTTAACAAGTATTTACATTCTCCTTTTTAAAGAAAGAGTAGCCATAGAAAACATGCTTCATTTGGCTAGAGAATGTGTTTAGAGTTTTAAAGCTATGAAGACTTTTAAATTACTCAGATAGGACTTCATACTTTTCACTGTACTGAAGCAGAATTTTAAAATATTGCTAATAATCTGTTAAACTTCTCATGATACTGATACCTACAAGACAGATATATTTCAGCATTATTCAACATAGCCAACAAATATTCTCCAAACCAAATTTGATTTACAGCCTGTGATACATATTTACTCTGAACTGTGATGAACTTAAACCATTTCTCAACACTTGTTTGTGAAGATTTAGCAGGTTGAAGATATTTTAGGTTTTATTCTGAGAAGTTACTCTGTTTTAGCTTCAGTTCTGCAGAAAAGAATAATAACATTGTATTGTTAAAACAAAGTAGACAAGTAATGAAACAATGTCGACCAGGTTTGGCCTTCCTCTGAAAGTCATGCTGCTCTGCAAGGAGGTAGCAGTAGTGTATCTCAGGCATTTTTTCACTACACTGCCAGGTGTCAGTTTCCCACTGAAAACCTGTCCCTCCTGCAACATCCTGTATCATATGAATCCTTACACTTCCCACCAATCTCCTGTGCTTGGGGTAGCAGGCTCCAGCATAATACAGTAGCATCTGGCAGGCTCAGGTATGCAGTAGCGGGGATCTGAAAGGGCAACTAGCTTCAGGGTATGTGCGGTTACCCTTCCATCACATTCAATCCCCTTTATTACAAGTACTCTCTTTGATTCTGGGATAAGTATATTAAAATATATTTCAAGTTTCTTCATTGGAATCGAACAAAATAGAAAAATATTGGCCAAACATGGAAAAATATTGCCACTTTTGAGCACAATAAATCATAGAAAATTGAGACAAATGGAGAGAAGAGAATCCAGGGCAACCTGGAACTACCTCATATTGATCAGGCTCATAGAGTAATATTCTAAAATGATGTTTGAAGTTAGATCACAAATAATATGACTGCGCATTCTCTGATTGCTGTGTACTGTACCATTTACAAAGCCACTGCATTCATTAGATGTTTAGTGCCAAGGGGTATCAAATTGCTTGGGTGCAAAAAAATTTTTAAGAAGAGGTTTGTATGAGCCTAACTATAGCAACTCTGCAGAATCCGTAATGACAGAGCTGAAAGATTATGCAATTATTCACTTCCTTAATCTAACTTATACTTGTAGCAATTTATCTGCCCATTTTATTTCCTTTTGATGGATTGCCTAATGAATTAAAATGTTCTTCATCTTAGTGTCCACTTACTTTTATTTAAGACCCCAAACCACTGGTGCAATTCAACTAAGTGGGATATTGCTTATTAAAAAATAGCCTAAAACTTGAAAGCAAAACCAATCAGGTCAAGAAGTTATCTCAAGTGCACTCTGAAACCTATTAAAAGGGCATCCATTTCTTGAGCAACTGATGATATACTTTGTGTTACTTGTTTATTTTCCTTTTTATGTTTACCTTTGATGTTCTAAAAAGGTGTGAGATCTTTAAAGCAGCAATTTCTCTCTCTTGCATGTGCACTGTCTCTCACACATCTATACATCATAGCAGTTTTTTCATGTTGTTTTATTTATCTTGGTTTTCCAGGATTTTTTCACCCATATATGGGGGAGGGAATAGAATTCACCCCACCCAAGGCTCTGCAAGCCCTAAAAGCCTTCATTACCAGATTTTAATCTCAGACTATTCTGACCTCCAGCACAGAAATAAAGCATTTTAGTTTTAGTAGCTCTTTGTGACTGTGATCTTATTCTTATGTGAAAAACTTCAAATGAGAAGTTGTTTCATTAGTTTTAATTGTCTTTTTTTATTTAAATAGCTAAAATATAAAACAATTGAGCTAATCAAATTTCTATTACTGATTCCATTGTCTAGCTGACCAGTTAATTTCTGTGGTTTTCCCCTTTAAAATGTAGGGATTTTGATAGAACAGCAGCCTCACATGTTTGTAGACAGTATTAAGTACAGTAACTCACAGGGGTCTGTAGAAATTACTGGAATATAAATTATAATTTAAAAAATTTATGCCATTGATTCATCATGTTGTTTTTCTCAGTCTTTTTGCTATATGTGATAGATCCATTATTTTTGTTTTGTTTTGTTTAATTTTTACAGTTTGAAGCCAAATTTGTCTGTTCCTAATAATAAATTTACAGTCTTGAAAATATGATAGGGTGGTGGGAAGGAAGATGAGGGGATACAAAGGAAATTTAGTCTCTAATCACAATTCTGTGCCAGAGTTATGGTGGGAACTGTGTCCTTCACTCTCACTCTTTGAGTGCTTTGCAGTGCAGCAAAGGCAGCATCTACTTTTTGTTCATTTTATCGACAGCTTTTTAGTATGCTTTCTCAGGGAGGAAATAAATGTGTTATGCAAATTAGGCCCATAGTTTGTGTCATGTCTCTTTCAGGCTCTGTAAACTCTATTTAAAAAGTGGTAGCTTATCTCTCAGTGGCAGAAATGCTCTTAGCAGTTCAATACAGCTGTAGTTTCCCAAAGTGAGCAAGATGTATATAAGTAAGACCTAGCATGATACCTGACATCCTGGCTTAGTCACTGGAGGTTTAGGCAGGAGAAATCTTCGGTGATGAAACTAAAGCTGTTAAGCCTCAGCTGAAAAGTCATAATTTTTGTACAGAAGTCCTGTACAGCCTCAAGTTGGAAAAACCATCAGCACTAGAATTATGGGGCCACTCACTGCCTCTGGTTACAAGTTAAATAAAATTTTTAGAGTTATTAAAAAAGTACAGTGGCTGTAATCTGAGTCTTACCTTGTCCTAGAGAAACAACAGCAATGGCCATTGTATACATTCTAATGCAATAAAATTGTAAAAGATGTTCAGGAAACAATGTTTTAATTGGTCTGTGTGTTTCTCTGCTGAGAGATTAATATTGAGTCAAGTGCAGTAGTGGATTTCAAATGATGCCAAATATTTTTAGAATTAACATTTTAGTATTAGCATTTTACTGCCAGGGGAGGAATAGCTGGATAAACTTCCAAATTCCAGCTGATTTACTGCAGAGTCCATGTGAGGAGTTCCCTCACCCACATACACAAAAGAGTACTCTTTACAGCCTATCCTGAAAGAAAAGAATTAGTGGCCATTTCATGTTTCCACAGCTATCGAGGCTAGGAAAAGACCCTTCCAGGATAAAAAAGTTTAATAAATGGATTCTCTGTGTCATTGCCCTCTTACACATGTGTTCACAATGTCTCCTATTCATAATTATTGTTGCTACTCATACAATTATCTTGAGATGTTCATCAGTTTTGTACATTTTACTTATTTCCTTGAAATGTGTAAATGATTACCTAGTTAACGTGGGAAACAACTGGTAATTGAATTTCATTGTGTCAGATTTTCTTTTGCTTTGGCTCATAAATCAAAAAGCCTTTTGTTACTGCAGTTTTTTGAATTTCTGTAGTTTTCATGTCCCTGTTTGGGATATTTTTCTTTCTGTAATAGAATTGTGTACAGTAAATATTATTTAAAAAGAAAAAAGAAACCAATACTGATGCAGATGAATTTTCACTAGTGACTACTTGCTAATTTCAAAAGGTACGATGATAATATTTTGGGCATAATACTTCTAATTTTTTTCCTTTTCTTATCTTTGCCTTTTTTTATTTGTATCTATATAGAATTAATATTTCTTTTTTTTCCTAGGACACCATGATGCATACAGTTTCTTCATAGCTCTATATTGCTTTTAGCTCTGCAATCAGGGCTGCTGATATTGCAGTGAAACAGAGACCTGTGTCCATGATTTTCTGAAAAAGAATTCTCCACTCTCACTTAGGACTTGCATAAAATATTTGGTTTCAGCAGACAAATTATGAGAACTTCATCACATTTCAAATTTATCTATACAATTGTATAAACAGCTGGACATGCTGATTTATTTATTTATTTATTTATTTTATTATCTGGCCCCAAGGCTAGGGTTAATGAGTAGGACAATAATCATGATAAAAAGAAAATCCAAACAAAAACCAAACAGTTTAAAAACAAACCGTTTTTAAAAAGGCTAGAAAAGTCCTGAAAAGAAATGTTCAAATTATTAATTAAAAGAGGGCAAAATCAACATGAAAACACCAACGAAATCTAGTGTAGCTTACTGAGATATGATTTGTTAAGCTTGTGGGGAAAGTGAAGACACTTGTTCACATGCTTTTTTGTTGTTGTTAGAAGAATTTGCTCATAAATTCAGAGCTTGCTTTTCTAAAACTTCTTTTAGAGGATCTGTCAAAATGCTTTTCGTGTTTGTCACTGACCTTCCTTTCACCTCCTCCCCACCTCAGGCCATAGTTCTAAGTAGAAGATATCTGATTGTTTCATGCTATATTCTAATAAATTCTAATCCATAAAATAATGTCCTGTATTTGGCATTATGTTTTGAGATACCCTCGGTGAATTCTTTTCTGTGTCTCTCTCACATATGTTTAGAAAATGCGTTCTGACCTTTGTTTCACCATCAAATTCCTTTCTCTCCTGCATTCCTTTCCCTGTCACACATCCGACTGTCGAGCAAGTCTAGATGGCACAGCCTGTCTTGGAGCTCCCCCTGCTGTAGGATGCCCCTAAGATTTGTTCTGCTTGTTTATCTACAGCAAATAATACAGCCTTGTCAAAAACCTTTTCCTTTGAAATTTACCTCTCTTTTACAGACGTGCAGGCTGAGTCAGATTAAACAATTTGTTCTACTTAATGAATAGGAATGATTTTCTAAAGGATATAGGTGGAACTGTTGCAGTCAATGCAAGATTTCAATGAAGAATTCAGTGAAGATTTCAAGAAGTAGTTTTACTAGTCTGAATTCATTAGGATCCTGAACACTTTACTTTTTACAATATGTAAATGTTGTGTGCTTATAATTTAAAATCAAGTTAAAAGATAAGGTGCAGTATCAACACAGCTTCTCCTTGGCTGACTGCAAGCCTGAGTCACTTCATAGTAACATGGGTCCCTACTAGTCTTGTCGTGATGCCTAGTCCAGTCTGTACTTTAAAGCAGTGAAAGGAAAATTTCTCTTTGAGGAACAAATTTTGAGTCATCTAACTACCCTTGGTACCTAACCTAAGCATCTGGTGGTAGTAGACATTATCTATGAGAAAGAAAAAAAGTATTTTATTTCTGAAGATCAAGACATAAGACAATTTCAGTTACTTTCTGCTTCAAAATCATGCTGATTTATATGCTAAATATTTGCCTTCTTTTCTTTCCCTGATAATGTCTTTTCTGTAAATATTGGTATTTGATTTGATGCTATGCATACTTCCATAATGTATTTGTGAGAGGCAATCAAGAAGCAAAGAAATTTAATTTCCTGCTCTTCTTTCAGCAGCCTTTCCAGGAAGAATATTGATGGAAAAATCAATTCTATATTATGCTGGTGGACATTTTCTGGTATTGTTATGATAATAGATATTGCTAAATGCCCTGATGAGCCCTCTTCTCTTCAGAGTTTGCCAGAATTGCTAGACTTCCTGTTTTGTAAAAAGGTATCTTTGCAATCTTTTTAACCCACCAGACTGCGGAATCAGGGACTGTACCAAGGCAAAAAAAAAGCTAAGCTGAAAAGTTTTATCTTTGGAGGGAAGAAGTATTTGTTGGGCTATATCCTTGGTAATGCATGGAGTTGAAAGGCTGAAACTATGATCCTGACTGTATTTCAAAAAGAATTATGCAGCTATAATTCCTGCAGGTTTCTTAACTGATGCAGTGGAGCAAAGATTTATGCTCTTATAAAGGAGGAAGAAGGATTAAATATTGAAATAAAAACATTCAACTTTAATTTGTGAAATAATATTTATCCTTTATAAAGTATTGTTTGAGGAGTCTTTGAATCTTCCTATATTTTCAGGATTGTGTAATGTCAGGAACAGGGAGGCATCAATGCTCTGAACTCAAGAAATGTATTGGGATAAGCAGAAGGTGCTGGCTACCTTTGATCCTAAAATGTATTAACAAAGGAACAGCTTATGCAAAAATATTTTACTTTTCAGATGCCCTGAGAACTTTCAGCCGTCTTTATTATAAAGCTTATATTTAAGCTGAAACATTTTGATTGAGGAAGACAAATACTTATTTGAAACAATTGTACCTGAATTGTGACAAAGACAGAATTTAAGTATAAAGTATAAACTAGAAACTAATCAGTTTAGAAACCTCATAAAATGAGAGGATGCAAAGAGGACTGGAAATCCAAGACAATAAAGACTATTTTTACAAGAAACAGTCTTTATTAGGTGAATCATCTTAGCAATCCACTTTATATGGTATGAGATGTAAGATGTCAACCTATCAATATTAAGGAAAGAAAAGGATTTAATAGTTTTGTTCTTTCATTGTGTAGCAGGCAGAATGGAAATCCACTTGTGAAAAAAGCCCAAAATTAAAAAATGGGAAGGTAATATGTTCTGATTAAGTGAGGGAGCTTAACCAATTTTACTTCTCCAGTGAAGAATTGAAAGATAGTCCAGTGGCAGCACAGACATATGGACAAGAGCACAGCAGTTAAATAAGGGAAGATAAATATTACAAAAAAAATTAAAATTTGAATTACTGGTAGATGAAGCTAGAAAATTAACTTTAGAAACAATATTTAAATTTTAAACAGAGTAGATATTTACTAAATTAATTTACCAACATTTGCAGAGATTCTTCAACAGCATGTTTTAGAGATATGTTGTGTTTCAAACAGAATTAATTTGGTGCAATTTAACAATCTGCCTTATTCGTCAAGTTGGATTAGGTGATCATAGTAGTCAGTTTTAGCTTCATGATTTCTAATGCAATTTCTGTTGCTTAAAGCACAGCCTGTATTTCAGTATTTCCTTCCACAGACTGTGATACACAGGAGTGATGCCAAGGCAACTGTGAAATGTAATAGTTGTCTAAAGTTAAAAAAAACTTTCATTCAGGCAGTGCTCTGACTATGCATTCATTATGAAGAGTGAAAACTATTGTCAAGGCAAGGTAAGAAAACACAACTCATCATGACATCTGTTAAATATATATTAAATAATTTAAATGCTGGTTTTCTTGTGTGTTGATAGTCCTCAATGCAGTGATAAACTCTAAAGCCCCTACTCTGGAAAATAAAAACAACAAGAAAAAGCTGTACTAGTAGCACAATGCTGTTGGTAAATCTAAGAAAAAAAAGCCTTGAAAGATTTGATGACCTGAACACATTCATAAAGTTGCTACTACACTAGTAAGATGCACTTTCTTCAGTAACTACATGTATGCAGTTTTTGTGCCAAGGAAATGGCAACTTTTCCTACTGCTTCCCAAAAACCCCCCAAATTAACAAGACGTTAGCATGCCCTGGAATCATCCCCAAGGCCCTTTGAGTCACATTGAGTACTAGGACCCTATCTGCATGTCCCTCTGAGCTGCAGCAATCCATCAGCTGAAGCGTGCAGTTACAAAATGTGTCAGAGTTAGAGAACAATGACTTGAGCATATTCTACAAAAGAACTACAGGGCTTCCTTAATGCAGCACATCTTGAAGCACTGAAATTTTCTGAGACACTGCATTAGAAATGAAGAATAGTTTTACATTATAAGAACAAATTCTACTGTCATAAAAGACTAAATCATCTATTGATGTGTTTTCAGTGGGAGTTTTCTTCACCTAGAAACAGGTAATTTGATTCAATGTCATAGTTCACAGTATACTCAGATTTACTCTTATTCTTTTCATCTTCTCAACATCACCTCCTGGTAGGACTGGAATATGTAAGAAAGGAAAAGAACAGATAGCTTGGTTACTTGGATCTGATTGTATTATTTCCTGCTGTGACAATCTATGGCTTATGATGAAAGGCTGTTAACGTTGTTAACTTTAAGGAGAAAAAATAAATCTTCCTTTAATTGAAGAGGAAAAGTAGCAAGTAAATAAAATTACTGCTTAGGCATGTTTATTTGATTGTTAGCAGGTTATTTTCGTCTTCTATGACCGAGAAAAATATTGCCAGAAAAGACAAAAATGCTTTTTACAGAATTACAAGCTAATGGATTTGCAACTATAGAAAAATATTTCTTCTAGTCATAGGTATTTTCACTTAAAGAATAAATTAGATATATAACTGATAGAAATATTTAATATAAATACTCTCTAGTATTTTATTTCTTCATTTTACTGACATAAGTAGATTTCGTTATGTTAAGCAAGCTAAAATATGGCCTCAAAAATGCTTTGTGATTATACCGTTCTTTAAAACACTAATGTTATTTTTCATATGGATATACTTATGGAAATAATAGTTTCCTTGGCCTTTTGTTAAGGATTTTAAGCATTAATTTAAACTTGTCATTTGCTTATTTCTCTCTATAAATTAATTATGTTGCAAAGTAAGAGACATTAAAATCCCTTGCTAATTTTATATATATATATATGAGGACTTAAATAATGGAAGAACCTACGAAAACCTAAGTGTAAATACACTTTAAATACACTCTAGTGTATTTAACTCATCTGGGATATTTTAGAATGAAATATTATAAACCCAAAATACAATCAACATGCACAATATTCAGTTTGTGTAAAAATATTTCAAAACATATGGAGGGGGTATCCAAATCATTCATTATCAGGTTTATTAGTCAAGTTAAATATATAAAATCATGTGAAAGGGTACTCATTCTGTAAAGTAATATCGCACATCTGAGCACACCAATGGATTTATTGCTGTTGTCACTGGTGGAGATCACATACATACTGTGTGATCTCCTACATACTGTGTGATCTCCTACATACTGTGTGATCTCCTCCAGTGACAACAGCAATAAATCCATTGGTGTGCTCAGATGTGCGATATTACTTTACAGAATGAGTACCCTTTCACATGATTTTATATATTTAACTTGACTAATAAGCCATTGGAGCAAACTGGTTGTGAGGTTTCAGATGTGGAAAGGGCTGTGAAGGACAGGACTGGACCAGTTCCTGGGGAGGGAGTGAGCCTGGGAAGAGCAGACATAGTTGTCTGGTGCACCCGCAGCCCTGGCAGCATCTCTGTCCACTATTTCCTAATGGCATTGAAAGGTTTGAAAACAACATTTAGTGTCTGGTTGCAATTCCTGCTCTGTCTGCTGGAGCCAGAAATGGATGCAGTTATTGTTGCAGTCAGGAATAGTTAAGCTATGATTTCTCTAGGGGCTGAGTAATGATATCCATTTCTGGGTCCTTTTCTGCATTTTTTTTTTATTCTGTGGCTTTGTGTTAATGACTGAATGGAACCTGGGCTCCTCTTTTCTTCTGTTTCTGTTTTTTTACAGTATTTGGGGACTGATTTTTTTTCCTAAAAAAAAAAATACTGTGAGATAATGATGTGCAGGTGTATTCCTCCGGCTCTGGGAAAATGGAGTTAAACATCTGCAGGTCAGGTAGCAACCTCACCTCTTCTTTAGGTGCTCAGACAAATAGAAATGGGGTATTGGGAAACAAGAAACCTACAGGAAACCCATCATGATAAGAATGCAGAGTTTACATTGATCCAGTTTTACTGTTTAGATTTGGACTTAGATTTGTTGTTGTTGTTGCAAGTAACTGGCTACTAAATCTTGCCGTACAGGTAAGAAAAATCTTCCTACCTGTGGCTGCATCCAATTGTAATCAATCTATTTCAGTTGTTCCACTGGGCAACAGGCAGTTATGATAAAGAACTTTTTTCTTCAGAGCATACTCTTCAGCTTATCTTCAGACTATTTTTAGTTCTGTGTCTATGGCTGAGCAGAATCAATGCTGAGCTGCATTCTACAGCTTGTAGTAGGAGTGTAACACTTATAAATGTCCTATTATCTATAGGATATATCTATAGAATGTATTTATATTTATGGCAAAGTAAAATTTTAATGAAAAGTCACAGTTCGTAGTTTGCAGTTTTGCTATTAGGACTTCAACATTTTTGATATTACTGTAATGCTATCCTACTTTTTGCAAGTATTTGAAGGTGTTATTCTTTCATATGTTAGCAGTCATGGAAGCCTTTTTCTATTTGTCCTTAATGCTGAGGCATGTGAATAAGGAGAGGGGGAGGGAAGAGAAGAGAATGCAAGAGAAGGGTGTTGTTTCCTTGGCAACAGGCACTCTGCTGCTCAGGGCACAGGTGGCATCTGTCTTAAAGACTGTTTAACAAAAAATGCAGGAAAATATGAAACAAAGCCTAGAATTTCTGTGGCAAGAGAAGGATTTTCTCAATCAGCCCCAAATAACTCCAAACACTTGCAAAAAAGTCTCAGCTTTTTTGGTTTTGAATTTGAATAAAAATTAATAGGAAATAAACGTTTATGTTTGGTATTAAAAAAAAATGTCAGGGAAAATATCCTAGAAATGAGTGAATTCTAGTAATCACTGGTCCTGATATTGCAAAGTTATAATGTTCAGCTTTAAGTTGGAAATAATTTTGGAGAGATGGGACCCTCACAGATGTCAGAAGCTGGCTAAGCAAGTTACAGCTTTTGAGGCAACCTGGCATCACTGGCACTGGGAATGCTGAAAGCAATTTGGAAGTTATCTTCTGTGGGTGTTCTTCTGGTGTGGAGCATGTTATGCTTTTAATTTTCTGCAATGTAAAGATAACCTGAGAGTCAGTGTAAAAAGAAGAATGCATAATATACTCGTGTAATTTTGGATCTATATTCTGTTCTGAATTTTCACAATTAGTGATTCACAAAACTTTGTTAAGACTCTGTTGTGACTTTGCTATTCTTCTATTAGACATAAATTCAGAGGAATGAAATTCATATTCAACTGCTTGCAAATTAAGGTGAACAATGTCCTTTTCTCTGAAACTTTACTTTTAGATGAAATTGTCTTCAATTAGTTGTTTAGATACAACACTTTTGAAATGAAACTTGAATTGTTCATATGTATATTCAATATTATGTCTGGAATTGCAACAGTTATGTCAGAAAAATACATGGCAAATGTGGTAGATGTAGGTAGCATGTGTGTACTGCAAAAATCAGTAACACCGATGAAAATAAAATAAATTTCCATTTCATAGAAAATTGTATTGTCTTATCAAGTATTTTCAAAGACAGCCTGCTTGATTTTGCAGTTTGGAAGCCCTATTTTTCCCAAGTGTTTGGAAAAGCAGAGGGCTGGAGCAAATCATGTTTGGTTTATTGGTAAGAACTTGGAAAGAAAAGACAGCACTGAAGGAGGGATGATTCAGCCAAGACATAAAAAAGAAATTTTTTGGGATGAGGGTAGTGAAACAACGTAACAGGTTGCCCAGAAAGGTGGTGGATATCCTTTTCCCGGAAACAAATAAGACAAAGGTGGACAGGCCTCTGAATAACCTGATCTAGTTGAAAATGTCCCTGCTTGTTGCCGAGGGGGTTGCGCTAGATGACCTTCTAGGGTCTCTTCCAACCCAAACCATTCTACTCACTATTCTATGGTTCTGTCATACAGGTGTATATCAAGACACACGTGGTCCAGTCTAAACATATAGGTCCAGCTGCAGGATTGTGGCTTTCCCCAGCAAACCCTAAAATTTTCAGGATTAAACTTCTCGGGGTTTTGCTTCTTTCCACTTGCTCTACTGGATGCAGGCAAGAGCTAAATGAAATTCATAGGTGTACAAAAGATGAAAGCAGCAACAGCAGCACAGCAGCTCTGTGTTTCATTGTACTTTTGGAAGTATCTTTTTAAGCACTGAGGGAGAAATAGATTGATTTGCTATTTGTGGCAAGTAATCCGTAGAAACTTTATGGAAACTCCAATGAGAGTGAAGAAATATTAAAAATTTGACTGCCTTTCAAAAACTTGCCACATTTCTTTCTTAAAAACATCACAGTGTTTGCCCTGTTTTTAGCAGGGATCTCCAGAGCTCCCTTCAATCCAGCTATTCTGAGTTCTATGTGCATGTACTAAAAGAAACAACACAGTATATAAAGGGTTAAATAAAACTTCCATTGCATACAGGTGATTGCTAGCTCCTGAATATTTCTTGAGAAATTTAGGATGGAGAAAATGTGTGCTCTATTTCATTTTTTACACATTTTAGAGTGTAATTAACATATGTGGATATTGAGGGTAGATTTGCAGAAAGGTTAATACATTTATCAAAATGTAGTGAAGGATATTTAAGATCATAAATCCTAAATGTAATTGTCTTCTGGGTGCTTTGATATCAAGAGACATGAGACATTGCAGGTGGATTGGTTTTGGTGCCCTGGTTATTGACACTTGATAGATAAAAGCTCCGTATAACTTTCAGTAAAGGATTTTATTTTAAAGGCCAGAATTCCCTTTCTTACATAACTCAGTGCCCGCTATTAGAAACATACTTTCCTTGGGCTCCTACAAGCAAATTGAAGGACAAGAAAGTGAAGCAATTTGCCCCAAATTATGCATGCTCACTGGGTACAAACAAGAAGCAAACAGATTTCCTGGCTTGTAGTCATGGACTTCACATTTCAGAAGAGCAAATTGGTATCTAACTACTTTCAAAAAAGATTTCAAGTGAAGTATTGGGGAATCAGAAAATGTCAGTATAAAAGTAGTTTCTTCAATTCACCCTGTCTTAGTGTGAGTGCTGTTTTGAAATCGTTAATTACAAGGACTCTGCTTTACATGAGTCCCTCTCTGATGAAATAAGAAAGGAATGTTTTTTATTTTTACTTAAAAACTGCAGAGTCCAGCTCTGACCTCGGGCAAGTTTTATCCCTCATGATGATGTAATGCAATGAAATATTCTGTTACCGACAGGGAAGATGCATTATTACATTCAATAATTAAATTACAAGATTTCTGCATGACATAAGATCTATCTAAATATACCTATAAAGAGGGACAATAATAGCCATTGATAACTTTACACTAATCATGCTAATACACCTTTTTTTTTTCCAAGGACTTTTTTTTCTTTTTTATCCCATTTTAAGAAAATTACCTTCTCTTACATATTAGTTTAAAGTGTTTGCATGTTGCAACTAAGAACTAAGAAGAAAGTATAATGAAAATTAGTTTAGTGTAGACCAGATAATCTCTAGGGAGTGTAACTTTGATATCTTTTGCTACCCAGAAGCCAGTTTACTTTTTTGTTTTTACAGCAATAACTGATCACCTTGGATGCCAAGCAATGCATGGTGAATTCAGTATTTCTAGATATAAATTTTCGTCTCTTTATATTTAATGTGTGTTGTATGCAGATGTAACAATCACCAATTGTTATCTCACCACAGATCGGAAATTGACTATTATCTTATATATCTAAGCAACACGTTTACGAGACATTTATTGTGGAAAAATTTAATATTCTTAGTAAATAAAAAGTTAAATTAACTCCCTATTGCTGGTAAATGACACTATTCTGAAATATCCAAAGTGATGAATGTCACTTTGAGTTAATTAGACACTGGTACAATGGGTTTTTTGCCAATTAGTATTGCTACATTACTGACTTCTGCTTTACAACATGCAAAGCTATATGAATTTTGTATTCTATGCATCCATAATTAAGATGTTTAATAATTTAAAGCAAATGAAAACAAAAAATGGACGATTTGGTAAACTTTAGAATTAAGGAACTTTTCTGTTTATGTTTTTTTTATAGTTGCCCAGAAAAAAAAAATTATAGTGATGCTGTAAAGATAAGAAGAAGAATTTATTGTGCTTCATTTATATTCACAATTATCCTAAAGAATGCTCGTCAGGTCTTAAATGAATGACTCTTCATAATTCAGTACCCTACAAAGTGCAAGTGTTTCTGGAGTCTCCAACAGTTTGAAATCCAGGTGGATATAAATGAGAATTAGAATCATAGAATCATAGAATGTTTGGGTTGGAAGGGACACTAGAGGTCATCCAGTTCCAATCCCAATGCCATGGGTAGGGATGTCACCCACTAGATCAGGTTGTTCAGGGCCCCATCTAACCTGACCTTGAATGCTTCCAGGTATAGGGCATCCACAGTGTCTCTGTGCAACCTACTGCAGTGCTTCAGCAATCTCTGAGTAGAGAATTTCTTGCTGACATCTAATCTAAACCTGTCGTCTTTCAGCTTAAAACCATTGCTACTTGTCCTGTCACTATCTGACTATAGACTCTCCCTGATTTTTATAAGACTCCTCCAGGTAGTGGAGGAGTTGACTGGCCACAGGAATATTTACTGCAGAACCAGTGTGTTAGCCATGTGTTATGGTCTAACCTTCTGAACTGTTTGTCTGTGTAACTTTCGCTAAACAGGGAGCTAGTTTCCCCCATATTGTAAGGAAACTTTAGGTTACTAGTTCTTAGATTGGGTCTGGCGTGCTAGATAGCATGGATCACGGACTTGTTGGTTCAGCTAGAACTTGTGGGAAGCAGTTGTTCTGTAAGTGTCTAATATTTCTGAAGTGTTTCCAGCATTGCATTCACCTGCTTGTCTCTTCCTAACTTATTTCTGGGAAGTGCTGTCTCACTGGTTATGGGCAATACAACAGCAGTTTCTCATGTAAAAGTTCCTTATCATACCTCTGTAAATACTATTGAGAAAAGGGTACAGGCATTATCAAAATAACTAATAATTGGAAAATATGGTGTCTATGGATGAGGATGGTACTAGCATCTTATCATCCATACCTTCCCATGTATAGAACCCCTTTGTATTCTTTCCCTTTAACAAATATGAGGCTGTTTCTGTTATCTTGATTATATTTCAGTGATATCATTGGCCATTTTTCCTAACTTCTGTGAATAACACAGGATTTTCATTGCCATAGCAACTTTTCAAATCCTTGAAATATAGTGTATCACATGTTCTTTTCTTTGGAATGAAGTCCTGCAAAATATATCAGAAATTTCATATTTCATACTGCAAAAATAGTCATATAGTTATACACAAAGTAATACATGATCTTAAAAAAAAGTTAGGAGATTATGCTTTCCGTGACATGTATTTATTTTCCAGAGGTATGTTTTTCATTGAAATATTTGAAGACTTTTGGAATCGTAACTACCACACCCACTCTTTAAACATTACGAAAGTTTTGAAGAGGGGAATTGCAGTGGTGAAGAGGCAGAGCAGCAGCGGACAGAAGGCAATTCAATACTACAACTTCTCTAAGATCCTTTAATGAATCTCTTTAAAATGTATTTTCTGCTCTAGCCATCCTGATTTTCAATTATGTGATTTAGAAGCCTACATAACACTCAGGTGGGATTTACACATTAAGGTATGCCCATAATTAAAACTCAAGAAATTAGATGTGGAAATTATGCATTCATAGGTGAAACCTCATCACTGTTTTATCTTACCTGGTAGGCACAGAAAAGAGGCTTTCCTAAAAGGCCTAATGTCCCTGGCATCAAGCTGTTGCAGCAAGCAGGATTATCAGATGCCGCCAGAGCAGGAACTCTCAGTCACGTCACAGAGTCACACAGGATCCCTGCGGGACCTGATGGGACATGAAGGAAGTGATTTTATGCTAGACTAAGGACAGGGAAGTGTATGAAAGACAGAAAGTGTTCAGGAGGAGGGAAGAAAACAGTATTGGTTGATAGAAATACTGCTGTAGACGGTAAATAACATTTTCTTCTGCTGATGAAAACTCAGACAACATCAGTCCATACATGCCTCTTCAGTTGTCAGTTCCTCTATCTGCTAGTTGTTTCAGTCATAAACTGAAAGCAGAAGCATGCAAAGATGACTTTCTCCACCTAATGTCTGCCGTCAGCATTTGGAAATCATTATTTTCAGAGTGGACATCTTTGATCTCTTTTACTAAGAAGAATAAGTGGAAGAGTAGAAGGAGAGCTGTGTGTTGTGGCAGTGCCATATAGCAGTCAGTTTTCAAATATTCATTGTACAAGCATTTTTATTCCACAGTCTAGTGAGAAGCAAATTATACTTCTTCATCTGCTTTCTACAAAAAAGGCTGAGAGGATTTGAATGTATTTGGGGGGAGGAACTAAAATTGCTCCAGATTTCTTCTTGTCTTTGTAATTCTTCCTCCAGCTGTGGCTTTAATTAGTTCTGCAACAGCACCACTGAGAATCTATCCTTCAATGCCAACATTTGAACATTATAAATGTACATGCTCTTGCATGTAAAGAAAATATGTTTACAAAGATGGAACTTCTTTCTAAAGTTGTATATAATTTTGGGCTTTACGATTATTTCGGCTGCAGTATTTAAACTATCAGAGGATTTCATCTAAATTATGACAGAAGCTCATCCTTTCCATCCTCCATCTGCAGATATATACAAATGTCGACATACAAATACTGACTGCCAAGTGCTTCCTGGATGCATCCTTCTCATACGGCATTAGGGGCATGTCTGACTGACAAAATAAATAATGGTAGACAAACATTACAAAATAACACTTTTAATATTTTTTAATACTAATTCAATGTGTCATTGTTTTTAATAATATTATGCTCTGAGTTTGTTCCTACGTGTCATTTCCATAACATTATTTCAACAGACCCCATTATGAAAGAATCTAGGAATCTAGCCCAGAATCCACAAGTACAAGCTACAATAAGAAAAGTTTACATGCATTTCAAAATTGTCCTAGGTATTTAAAAAGCAAATCTCAAATAGATTAGATAAAAAAAAAATCAAAAACTAAGTATCAATTTACACATCTAAGAGGTACAACTAGGACACTGATAACACTGTCTGCTCCCTAGGAAGTCTCTAATTCCTTTTCCTGAGTTTCAAAACGGTTTTATAAGATGTTACTTAATGAAACAGGAAATGTTTAACAATACTTACATATTCTGAGCAGGCATTTGTAGCCCAGTTGTAGAGACTTGTTTGCAGAGCATCTGGGCTGCACAGAAATGGTGGCAATAAGGAAGGTCTTAGTTTTAAACATAGAAAATAAAATTCTGACCTGCTGTGTGGAAGGCATGGAGTGATGCCGACAGCTTATGAATGCATGGGGTCACATCAAGGAAAGGGAAACGTATAAAAAATGTCTTGGCCTTCTCATTTCTGTTATTTTTTTATAAAACTGTGTTATTATTAGTTGCAACTGCAGAGTTAGAATCATAAAATCAGTTAATTTGGCAAGATTCTCTGTAAGCTACTCCATCCAATCTTCTACTGACCACAGGGCTAACACTGAAGATTGATCAGATTTCTCAGGGGCTTCATCAGTGAAGCTTTGAGCATCTAAGTGAGTGGAGATTCCATGAAAGTTTAGGGCAGCTGCTTTCTGTTCTTAATCATCATAATTGTGAAGGTTATTCTTTCCTTGCATTTCCTTGTAGTATTCGAAATACTGCTTTGTACAAACTGCAGCTGGTTTTCCTTATTCTCCATGAATGGCTGAGGAGTTCAGCTTTACCTCTCTATACCCTTCCCATAGGTAGCTGAGTACAGTAATTATATGTCTCTCCCCTTATCCCTGCTATCCAGACCCTGTTCACTCACCATTCCTAACCACGTGTCTCAGCAAGACATTCCTCCATTCAACTCTCACTGGTTTCCTACTGTCAATGGAAAAGTTCTGTGATTGCTCCATTAATAATCTGAAGTGCCTGGGGTAAAAGCCAGGCTGGCAGACAATCTAATAAGCCCCACTGAGGAAGTTAACACATTAACTTGGGCTAATAAGCCCCACTGAGAAAGCGAATACATTAACTTGGTCTTGACTCTGTCCAGTACAATTACACAGCACAGCTTTCCAGTTTTTCCCGCACCTAAGTCTGCTAGCAGAAGCTTTGACACTGCCTGGCACCCAGCAGGGTATGAATTATTGCTGCTGTAGTTCGACAGGCAAACCTACAACTCTTTGTCAGAAACTGCTATCCTTTGAAGGTCTGGCCATTTGAAAATCATGAATGTTTTAGCTTTATACGTAACAGTTATAGCCTCTTTAGCTATATTAAAGCCAAACCAGTTACCCCAAGCCTTTTGCTAGTTGTATGACATATAAAATCTTCTTCCCTTTCTAAGAACTGTTTTGCAGCTCTTTTATTACTGAAGCAAGCATGAGGAAAGAAGGTGATAGATTGTGCTATTTTAGGATAGCATACAGGGATGTGCGTGATATTTTGATCCTCTGGGTCTGAAGAAGTATCTAAAGCTATTTGCACTGCTTGGCAAAGTTAGCTATACTCTACACCAGTACCACATACTGCCTTCAAGTGTTAAAACAGGAAAAAAACAGTGCTTTAAAATGAAGATTTTTTTGCTAGCTGCTGATCTTTCTTTTGGCCTTGATATGAAAATATTCCTTGTGGCATTTGTCACAGGTATTTTCTTATAATCTTCTTATTTCTGCTATCCCTTAAGAGCAAAAGAATAGCTGTAATGAGAGCAAAAGGGGCGTCTTAAAAACCTGTTTTGACAAACAGTGAAAATGTAAGTCAATCTACAGATGTAAAATATGAAAGTGTCAGTTGTCAGCTTCTCCTGACTATAAATATTTTTAGTCTTCATGTACTGAGAAATTTACTTAGTAATATTCATTCCTTCAGCCACTTCAGCCTGTTTCTGCTGAATGTTGTACCTATTCCAGAAAATATTTCCGCTCTTTTTTTTTCCCTAAGAGTTATGTCCAATATAAACTTCAGTTTTGCAAGGGCTCTATTATAAGTCTAATAAAAGGCTCTTTGTTATACTTTTCTGCTAGCATTTTGTTATTAATTTCCATTTCTAAATCATTAAGCGAAACTATTAAATATAGAAAAAAATGGTGTTTTTAATAAAATATAATGTCAGCATTTGTAGGAGTGTGTCATATGCACAAAATCATGACGATTTATGGTACCTCTAACAAATAACTTTTCCTTTCTGCTGTGCTCCCCATTTTGCCCCAGTCATTGATTGACATCTGGATTGGCGTGTGCTTGGAGTCTCATTAGTTGTGTCTAGTTGACAATACCAAGAGGAGGAAGATCATGAAGTCTGGAGACTCCAGGTGCTAGGCTTGTCAACAGCACCAGGGGGTGATTGTGGTGTTTGCTGAGGGAGAGAGAATCAAAAACAGGACAGAAAAGTGATTAATAGAAAAGCATGTAGAGAAGTGTTTTACAGTGGCAATGGCTTCTTATGTGTGTCAAATCCACTTGTATAACCTTGTATTCCTCATGAGACTCTTCAGTGTCACTTCTGGACTGAGCTTTCAGACATTTGTTAATCATATTTTCACAGTAGTTCTGCTGAACGTATAATAGGTTGCAAATTCAGAAGCACTGAATAGTAGGAATTTTTTTCTTTGGTTTTAAGTTTTTTGCTTGTGGAAAGCTTTTTTTCGCCACCAGTTTCTGTGCATATGTAACTGAGATGACAGTGTGCATGTTTTTAGGATACTGAAGATGACGTTTTTTAAAACACTAGTTCTTTACTGTTTATTGTTAGCACAACTTGGATTAATTACTAGAGGGAAACACTGGACTGAGCACTGGTAAAATTCCTGGTCTAGTCATATTTTAAATGCAGAGACTTTTGTATCCTCTTACATACTTCTTCCTGTAACTCAAGTAATTTTTATAATCTTCTTTCAATTTGTGGCATGGATTTTCTGGATGGAATTAAATAGCAAAGAAACTTTAGTGATCTTAAAATACCTTCAATGTTTCACTTTTAGTCTATCTAAAATTTGATCTATATGTACAATGACTGAAAACCTTTTTCTATGAAGATATGAGAACTCAATGTTTACTTGCTTGTTTTGATATTAGTAAATACAGTTATGTCCAATAATGATAAAGTAAAACTAATTTTAAACTCAACTGCACAAAAATATATACTGGAAGCTAATGATTGCAGCTGGTAATTGAAATAAAAATTTTTATTATATTGTCCACAGAAAGAGATAGATATTTTGTATATAAGCTGTCAAAAATAAGTGTTGTATTACATTTTGCTGTATTACTATAAAATTAAATTTTATTGTATTATGAGAAAGAAGATTCTTAACAAAATTCAGATAGACTTTTGAATATACAAGAAATAGTGTCCTATACGTATATTTATGTGCTAACATCGCATTAATTGTGCAATAACATAAAAAAATAGCATTAATACCTAAGGAGAAACAATATTTTTTCCTAGTGCTTCTGTAAGCATTTTTACATGCTATTGATATAAGCAAAAATTGTAAGCTTCCATGTTCTAATGATTTCTTTCTTAATGTTCTATTTTCTAGGTAAGTACTCTCTGTGTTTTTCTTCCTAACATTCCTCTCTGCCTTCTTGAAGTTACGTGAAAGAGTTAAAAATCAAGACGACAAAAATGAAGGTCCATTTGGTAAGAATTTACTTTGGTTTGCAAGCTCATCTACTTTTTTATTTTTTGATTGAAGGAATGCGCCTGATACAGAGGATTAGCTTGTGTAGAATTGGTGAGAGGACCCTTTTAGAGCGACTGTTCATGAAGTGCTCATGGTCCTGTCAGACCGCCCAGGTGAACTGCAGGCAGCACTGCCTCCTGTCTGGGGTCTAGGGTCACACCATTAGTGTAAAGGCTTTTCTATTTCTTATAAGGCTGAAATACTTATCCAGAGAGTTTTCATGGCAGAAATCTCTGTGTTTGAAAGTTGTTTGTCTCATATCAAAGATGGAAGAAACTGCCCTTTTGGAAAAGGTGTTACACAAGGTATCTGGAGCAGTAATAGGGCTCTTAGTAAAGTACAATTTGATCTTGCTTCCTTCGAGGGAAACAAGGCAATTACAGGCAATAGCAAAAAGTGAAAAATCGGGAAAAAAGGCCTTTACCTGTGGTTCTTTTTGATGAAGCAGTAGAACAGATGGCCTTCTGAACTTCTCCAAGATCTGGTTGTCTGTGCTGAATTGAAGCTATTTATGACATTACTGATAGCTTCCATTGTAGTTACAGTTACAGGAATGCAGGATGCACCCTTAGCCAGCCAGGACTGATACTTTTTAGTTAGAAAGCCAAAGAGAGGTAACAGAGAAAGAGCAGAGGAGGAGACTGAGGATAATTACAAGGTAAATGACACAAGTGAATGTTTTTAGAGCAGAAACATGAATCTCACACTCCAGTGGTTTTCAGGACCTAACCAAAGATATTTGAAGTGATATGTCCTCTGGACTCACTCTCCAAATCAGAGTTTTGAAAGCTCAGTGGTGCTAAGGGGATTCCAGAAGTTCTGGACATGACCATGGAAGGCTAACATGCTAGCAGAGAGGAATCTCATCCATCTGCCTGTCCTTTGTAGTACCAGTGTCAAACTGGTAAATGCCCCAGGACTCATACTGGCTTAGGAATCTATACATGTTCCATTGCAAAACTCAAGATCTTGCTAGACACTAAAGCTTTTCTGACACATCTGAAAAATAATTATTAATTTTAATCTTGTATGAATTTAGTTTGCCTAGTTATACACTGCCTACGTTAAATTTCACTATATTCATGTTCACATACATGCAGATACACAGGAACACATACATCTATCTGAAACCATGGTAAAAAGCCAGTTAAATTATTTTGGAGCTAAATGGTTTGAAAAATGAAAATTGAAATAGCTCAATAAAAAAATTTTACTTGAAGAAAGATTCAAAGGCTAAAAATGGACAAGATGAGACAGTACTTATTGCAATTTTAGGAATGATGGGTAAAGACCTCCATCTTGATTAAAAGTAAGAAGAATAGAAGCAGTATTTTAGTATTTACCTCATTTTAAAGAATGGCTAATTGAGCTTTTTAACACCTAAAGAAGTTCAGACATGGAGGAATATTGCATTAAAAGGTTACAGATTATTGAAAATAGGAGATTGTAATGTCTATTGTAAATGCAAACTTCTTTCTGTCTTATTGTATATAATTAAATCATTTAATCTAGCTATGAAAACCAAACGTTCCTCTAATTAAAAGAAAATGAAATAAACTTAGAGGAGCAACAAGAACAACAAATCAAAAGCCACGTATGCTGTTTGTTTTCACATTTTACATGTTCATTTAATGTCTTCTTGGTGAATCTACATAGTGACTGTACTGAGATCTTTCAAAATTCTGTATTTGTTTTGAGAAGATTGGGGAGAAAAATAATGGCTAATATTATGATAAAGAAATATTTTTAAAGCTTTTCATAAAAGATGTTATTGTTCAGATGTATAAGAGATAATGTACTTCAGGCAAAAAATGGTTTGATAAGGAGTATGTTACCAAATCAGCCTGTAGAGTGCAACATGAGGGTTTTAGCATAGCAAGTGATTGGCTGAATAGGGAAATTAGAAAATTCACTAGGGCTTCATTAAAAGTAGTTTAAAAATTCATGCAAATTGTTACTACATTTTGCTGCTCAAGATACTAAAATAGTATATCTTGTTCTGAGTTGTCATGGAATAGAAACTATCTTTCAAGGTGACTTTTTTTTTGTGAAATATCTTTTGCTCTGCTGTTCTAGAAAGAAAAAAAAGCAAAACCATTTTAATAGCCAGTAAAATCCTGTAAAGCTTTCAACACCATGCTCCACTGTATTTTCCTTCAGAATAATACATGTAAAGGGAGAGGTTAAATATGTATTTTTGTATATGTAAAAATATGTATAAAACACACCTGTGTTTATGTGTCTATTCTATACAGCTTTAAAATTTAAAACACCCTTTGAGGGAGAGGAGTGAATTCTGTGCTGTGGCAAAAATCAGCCATGACACATGGACCTGCAACCTCTCATTTTCTGGTGCTAGCAGATTGCATTGTGCTGTATGCTTTCTGACAGAAAATTAGGTTGGATTGGACTTTTGTGAGTTCTTTGATAAGAAGCCTGTTGAGAACTGCCTACTGTGATCCCTGTATTGCCATCCTCAAGGCCCAGATAATAGAACCATTTAGAAACAGTGCCCTAAGAGGAAAGGAATTGGGATTTGGAAGGTAGAACGAGTTTCTTTTTGTACCATGCAAAATAAAGAAACAGACATATTTCAAGCAAGATCTTTTATTTATTTCTGCAGGGACCGTTCAACTGTGCAAATTGTACTATTTAGGTAATACCTTGTGTATGCACATAATATCTTACAATACCTCATGCATGCACAAGTTGCAGCGTTGAGAAATGGCTCAAATGTAATTGCATTCTCATAAACACAGAGCAAGCTAAAAAAAAATGCAGCCTTGCTTTGGAGTTGTTTTTAATTTTTACTTTTTTTTAACCCAATCTACTTTGTGTTTAAATATTGGCATTTTACATTCTAGCCTCTTCTGCTGATGTTTTTCTAACATCTTTTGTCAAACCAATTTAATATGCAGCTGTTCTTTCTGCTAGAGGAAAACTGTATGCAAATCATGTATTTAGTAGCAGAATCTTATTGACTTAAAAGCTTGAGGGTTTATTTTTTATGAAACCTTTGTTGTCTAGCATAGAGTGGGCTTGTACTGGGTTTTGAATGCATTTTCCTTGTCATTCCTATGCTTGTTGCATTATAGTGCAGACACAGAATTAAGCACTGTGAATGTGTTCTTCAAAAGACCAAATAATGTATCTTCTAACAGACTGTTACAGGAATTAAAGCTGTGAACTCATAAGGACAGGAGCAGTAAATTGTAGTTTTGGAACGAACGTGCTAATAAAAGAGGAGCAGTCATGGGTAGTGTGTGCTACAGATGATGACAGCAGAAATGGAAATGTACCCGGTTTGTGTTGTTGCAGCCAAGATAAGCTTAAAATCTTTGTTCTTATCTCAGTTTGAGGCAAGTACTCTTGCATGTTTAAGATAACATCAGATAACTATAAGGTTACTGCATACTTTCCATGTTTGGAATGCATGTAAAATGACTAACATAATGTAGTTTGCTCAGATTCCAGTATAATCCTAATACAAATAAGTCTGCACTGTAGAGGTAGATGACTTTGGTACCCTCTTGCATATAGAAAATGCACAGTATCTGGAGGGAAATTACAGGACCTGTGTTTTTCCACTTAATTTTAGGTTTTTGACTGATCTGAGGGTAGTAATCCTTTGGTAAATTTTTCTAAATCGCTTTACTGAGTAAGTCATAAAAAGATAGAAGTCTTTTTCCCTGCAACACAAATGAGATTGTGGCAGTTGGACAGAATGTGTTCTGTGCTCTCTATAACAAATTTCCACAGCTTTTGGATTTTTTTTTTTAAATTAATAAAAATTTGAATATCACCTTTTTGAGGCCACCTTTTTGAGAAGTGTAGCCTGTTTCCTGACTCTTCTATAAGTTGTGTGCTTTTACTTTCTTTCATTTTGGACCTGGAACAAACAAATACAGTCCAGCATAGCCGTCTGCACCCTGTCATCAGAAATGCACAGGAAACTTTTAGCATTGTTGGGTGGACATGGACTTTGCTTTCTTTCTCTCTGTCCTGTCTCTCAGCACAACCTGTCCTGTTTTATCAGCATGACTCTATTCCCCACCTTCTCCCCTAATCCACATATCCTTTGGGCATACGCTATGTTTGTTGTCCCCAACCTTGTCTTTCATTGGCGGCTTCCAGAAAACAAAACAAAAAATTGTCCTGTGTTTACAAATATTTTAGTCTTCTAAAAAGTGAAGAACCGTTTTGTGAGATCTTTTTTATGTGTTCTACACATAAGTTGTACACAACTATAATATATCATGATGCTATCCCACAAAATTTTACTCTTGTTTCTTCTACATCTTAGCATTTTTTGCTTCAAGAGTTTGTCATGGAAATAACGTATCAGACATAAGCCAGCATGAATCTGATTGTTTTTAGTTGCTGGTGTTCTCAACAGAAAATTCCACCATATTCTGAGACTGCATTTGGATGAGACTCTGTCTTGGTCTGAAATGGAACTATGATGTATAGTGACTACATCCAGAGTACAAATTCTGTGCTTATGTAGCTCCGAGGTCTGGTTTCACATTATTATGGCATCCAAATGCCTTCACTACAACTGACTCTGTTACATGCTTTATACCATAGGAACACTTTGTACTGTGTTCCTTCCTCAGACTTACAATCAGTTTGCTGTGATTCACGATTAATCTCATTTTGGTCTTTTTAAAACTGCTCTGCTTACACCACTTCTTTCTGCAGATTTCTTTTTCAACTGGCTACTTCCTTAATTGGAAGTGCACAAAGGCTTTGAGCACAATAGTGCCTAAACCTCCCTAAAGGAATCTTCACAGCAACATCAACTGAAATCAGCTACTAAAGTAGCTTCAAAACTCCACTGAAATCAAGATATTAATTAATTGGTAACATCTGCAACATTTTACTTTCATTCATGCTTTATTGTGTCAAAAGAACAACACTATACAGTCTTCTGTGTGATTTCTGGGGAAAAAAAAAGGTGACCAAGTTTGTCTGAATCGATAAAAAGACTGTGAGTTCACACAGAGAGTTCTGCCCGGCTATGATCACAGAGTGTATCTTTGACTATCTCTTCCATCAAAATGAAGGCTTGCTCTCTCCACATATCCACATTCAAGTAAGACTCTCAGAGTCTATCTTGGAGACAGAGCAGTTCTCAAAATGTTCTAACAAGCAGCATGATGTTCGGCTGTGTCAAGCATGTAAAGTTAACAGGATCATACGACAAATTTAAGAGTGGCATTACAGTCTGACTGATTATGCTGGCACTCCTCCTTTCCACCAGCCTGAGGGGGTAAAATCTGTCAGTTGTCCACAACTGAATCTATGCTGACACTTACATAAAACAAAAGGGATTGTGATCTTTATAACTTGCCCAAATCCAGCTCTGAAAATAACTTGCCTACTTTTCTCTCAGGGCTAGCTAAGCAACGTTCCTGAAATTTTTCCCTGGTGTTTTACCTGCTGCAGTTATACCTAAGATGGCATCATGTGTCATCCGGTGCTGTTCTCAGGTTTAACCTCAAGCCGTAGAAAATATTAATGTGTTGACAAGGATCACCTTATCATTTTTATTTATAATGTGCTAATTAACATCAACACTACAGAGCAGATTTATTTAATTTTCTCTAGTTTAAGGCTCTGATAACATAGGAGTAGGAAGTCTTTAATTGGTAATCTTTAGCAGTTCGAGTGAGAAGTTTGAATGGACTTCAAATTTAAGGTCATGAGAGGAAAACCAACTTCTGGTATAAAGCCTCAAGAGCTTTGTGGTGATGTTTATTTACACTTTACTGTAAATTATTATGCACAAACAATTATTTACAATACAAAATTGACATAAGGTCTTATTTTTAATTCTTCTCCTCACTTTTATATTGGTCTTCAACACATGGGAACAAATTGGGAAGGAGTGTGAAGTAATATTTGCGAATACTTAGTGACCGTGTTGTTCTCCCTAAGTCTTGCTCTGCATCTTACCCCAGGAAGCAGTATGACTCATTTCATACAATGAAGGCCATTTTGTAAAGAAATATTTTCTATGAGATAGTGGAGGCTTGAGTTTTATCGTGATAGAAATCAGAACTTATTCATAATAGACATAGAATACGAACAGGTATATCCAGTATATTGGAAGAGAGGATTATTATTAAACACTTTGAAAAGGGGAAAGGAAGCCCTACCCAGCATTTCCTACAAGAGAAGTAAAACCATTTTATTATAAAAAGCAAATCATAATAGCATAGCTGTCACGCCACATGCAGCAGTGCAGAATCTCTGTCCTTGTGTGTGAAAGCAGATCCTCTATTCATTTCAGTTGCAAATCAGCATGTAATTTTCTCTGCAGTGACTAAAGTTTATTTGTAGCAGAGATCAGGAATTGGGATGATGGTATCGAGGAAAAGAGTCCAATATTCAACATGGTTGGTGCAGCACAAGAAGTGTTACAACTATCATGGTGAATATGCTAAAGTGCAGTATTTACAAGATCTCCCTGGAAAGAAGGGGACTTTTTTTTTTTGTATACAAACTGTGGTTTATGCAGTATTTTCATAACTGTGAATATTCTCACCTTTTCAATTTGCTTCATCAGCTACAACATACTTAAAATTCCGTACAAAAAAAATGCATTAAGAAACATATGTATTGCAAACTTTGACGTTCTAATTATGTAAGGGATTAAATTATCCTTGTTTAATAAAGTTAATTTTGACTGTGCATACATGGTCTGATAGCCCTGAGATGTTTAATTGTGAGCTTTTACAGAGGACCTTAACTTTATGTATTCAATGAGATGACAGGAGAGTTTCTTGTTTTATCTTAGCTGTTTTTTGTGGAGAATCCCCTTACCTTTTTTTTGCCCTTTAAAAAAGCAAGTCCCACAGGCAATAGAATATTGTGAGTCCTGAATGGGAAAAAAAATTGTCAGTTCTCTAGTTCATTTTTCTGAAGTGGTCAACAGTATAATATCTGGGTCTGTATATTTCTCTTTACAGTAACCTGAACATCTAAAATGGTAGCAACTCTTATTGTCTGAGACAGGAAGACTAATAGCAAAGATATACATTATATATATATATGTTTTGGGTATTCAATTTACAAACCAAAGATCAGATTTTTTGATTTTGTGTTTGTTTTTTGTGGCATCTTTTTGGTCACATCTCTTACCCAAAACACTTACAATTGAAGGTTCAACATTTCCACAAGAGGGGCAATAAGGATCCAATGAGAGACCTGGTTAAAGGCAGACATCACTACTGTAGACATTACATTTAGGGATGTTGCACTAGGCGCTTTTAATGGAAAAGACATCAGTATTCTTAGGGAATAATTTCTTTCATGCTAGAAGCTTGAATGCTCATCTTATCTTATTTGCTTGAATGCAAATCATTACTTCTTTCCTTGCTCTTTCAGTTAATAACTTGAATCAATTCACTGGGGGCTCAAATGAGCACCCTAAGCCACACAACAAGAGCAGGAGGGAAGCTGGATGCAGCTCGGTTATGTGTAGGTATGCACACGTACTCAGCTCTGACCGGTTGCGGCAGAGTCAAAACTGCTGTGAGACACTCAGGATCTTAAGAGTTATTATATTTTCAGACATAAGGAAGATATATTTCAGTCTTGATTCCTAAAAACCCTTAAATCTTTAGATTTATAGATCATATTAAACAGTGTTGTAAACAAGGTACTGTGAAAATTTCTCAGAGCAAGATGAACTCAGCTTGTTAGGACATACATCAAGCTCTGTCCTGTAATTATGCTACATCACTCTGTTTTTAGAGCAAAAGTTCCTCCCTTTTCCGAGACAATGTAGAACTAAGGCTCCTTTGCCTTCAGGAAAGGATGTCATTCTGCCTTTTCTCCAGCAGTTAGATTAAGTTGAAGGCATATCCTCCTGCTCTTTCTCTCGTGTGTGATTTATGTGGGATGTGACAGCCATGTGGACAGTATCACTGTGAGAGTGTTTTTATTTTGTTTTGTTCTGCAGGAAAGTTTTAAAACAGCCTGGTTATATCGTTCTGGTAAGAAATAAAGAGCACTATTAGATCTATACTATAAATTTTAAAATGTCATGGAATGTGGAGGTGAATTTATACCAAGTAGAGATAGCTACTCCTTACAGGTTTCTGTGGGAATCAGAAAGCCTTCATAATGTCAGTGTTAAAGAGGACAGCACAATTCTTCACTTTGTTCATGGAGTTGTTAATAAAAAAAAAATGAAAGCTGAAAACTAACCAGAAGTTATAACATTTACAAACTTACAGTTTCTGATAGAAAAGATCTTTCTTGAAAATTTATTGCCTGTGGAAACCTGTAATGGAATACACAGCCTCTCACCTGTACATTTGCTGGTCTTAAACCCGGCTAGAGGTGAAGCATCATGCAGCCACTTGCTCAACCCCATTTCTCTTTCCTCCACTCCCCCTTCCCAAAGGAATGGGAAGGAGAATGAAAGTAAAACTTGTATGTTGAGATTAGAACAGTTTAATAATTGAAAAGAAAGTAAAATAAAATAATAATTTCAAATAATAACAATGATAATAAAAAGCAAAAAAATGCCGAGTGATGCATAACACAATTTCTCACCACCTGCTGACTGAATCCAGACCCCCCTTCCCAAACCCAGATCAACCATGCTTCCAGGGAACTCCCTGCAGTTCATATCCTGGGCATGACTCCTATGGTGTGGAATATCCCTTTGGTCAATTAGGGTCACCTGTCCTGTCTGTGCTCCCTCTCAGTTTTGTTAGGGTTTTTTTTTGGTTGGTTGGTTGGGGTTTTTTTGCATACTTCTCACTGGCAGAGCATGAGACAAGGAAAAGATAAAAGTCCTTGACTTGGATTGAGCACTACTTAGCAAAACCCAAAACATCAGTGTGTAATCATCATCTGATAACATCTATTTTCACCTGAATCCAAAACACAGCACTGTAACAGCTATTTAGAAGAACTTAAGTTTATTCCAGCTGAAAGCAGGACAACATTGTAAATTTTAATTTAGCCCTGATGAAGAATGTGCAAATACACAATACGTGTTTGGTTTTGGCAATGTAAGAAATAAATGAATAGAAGGGGGTATCACATAAAAA
>VZRS01001450.1:287549-382360 GCA_013398055.1 Ifrita kowaldi
AAAAAAAAAAAAAAAAAAAGACAAACTGTTAGGGAAAAAATTAGTGCCCAGGGGTGAGGGAAACTCTTCCTGAGTGAGTGACTTTCTGCTTTATCTGCTTAATCAGTAACTGGTTGGAGTATGACTGGGTGGAAATAAACAGCCAGCTTCCTGCATCCAGGAGGGTGACAGACGCAGCTGAGATGAGGAGCATTTGCTTTCCAGGCACAGGACTGCTTGGCTCCTTTGGAGCAACATACTTCAATGACGTTGACTGTGTAACATTTTGTATCCATTTTTCCCAGGAAAGTGTCCTTTGGGCTGTTAGTCTTGTGCTGCTTCTGTTGGGATAAAATGAGTTTACCACCTAGCTGTGATCACCTGGCTCTGGGGAAAGTGACTAGATTCCAGAATGCTTGCACTCATGGCTCGCCTTATGCTATTAACAAGCCAATTGATATTAAACAGCAAAGGAGACGGTATGAGACTTCATTGTTCTTCAGCAGAGTGTTTGCATTGTCTACAACTTGCTGCCTTTAAACCTTCTGAGCTTGTGTGTAGAGAGAGAGGGAGAAGGGGTGTGCTATATAAAAACCATTTCATTGTTTGTGTGTTCAATATTAAATCATTGAAGAAAACTGTAGTGAAAAAGAAAAAGGCAAAATACCAGGTAATGGAAAAAAAGTATAGCAATGGAAAATTATATTTGTATTGTATGTATGTGCAGTTACCAATAATTAGAAAGTTTTTCAGAGATAAAAAGTAACTTAATTTTTAAAATACAGGTAACTAAGGCTATTGTCTTTAAATTTCAAGCAAAAAATATACTAGGAATTTGACTAGTGACAAATTATTTCTTCATCCAACTTCTCAGATATTACATACTGCATTATATATTTTCTATCTTTCTTGCTGGAATATCTTTGTTACATATTTTAGCAAAATAGCTGAAACAGCCCTTTGCATATTGTTCATTGTGGCAGAATTTCCATCCAATTTTATCAAACTGTGAAATAAAGAGAAACTTTCTTTATGAATGGAATTGAAAGAGTTACTGAAACTTCTTGTGTGAAAAAAATCACTCTCCCTTGATTTTGTTCCAGTGGGAAAAAAAAATGGATGTCAGATCAGAGAATGGGTGATATCTGATTAGTGTTTCAGCAAAAGCTTTTTTGAGTAAAAAAAGTGAGATTCTAATGAAAAAATTTGCCGTAAGAAAAAAATGATCTTTTATACCAGCTGCCTTACCAAAAGTAATTTCAGGTGAAATCCATATTTATAGTCCAAAATCCTTCATGTGCTTATATAGTTCATAGTACTTTTTATTGAAATGACAAGATTACATGTAGATTTTAAACAGAAAAAACAAATTTTGACTAGGAGAATGAAAAATCTAGGTGAAAACTTCAATGAAAACCTTTCTCCAGTTTCAAAAAAAAAATTGTGCTTTTCCATAATATTTCTCATAATGTTAATTTTTTTAAAATGCTGTTAAAAAGGTAACCAAACTAATAAGAAAATTTTGAATAATATTTAAATGTAATGCTTAGAGAGCACCATTATTTTGCTATAGAATCCAATTTCCTCTTAATTGTTTACAGTTTGAAAAATCAGTGTAATACATAACTTTTCCCAAGACTTTTTTTTTCCCTGTCCTAAGATAGTATCAGGCTATGCTAAAGCCTGAGTTTTGATTTTGGTATTAGAAGGGTATATTTCTCTGGTCTGTAGATTATTCCCCACCATGTACACTTCAATATTTGCTGAGTACATATTAATAGAACTCCATCAGAGCTGGTGATATACTGGGCAGAAAAAACAAACCAACAGTGAAACACAAATGGTCTTGTACAAATGCATAACTTGATTTTACAACCAGTGATTCATTTTTGTCTGTAAGCCAGAGAAATTTCCTCTGTTACACTGTGTTAATAATGGGAAACGTTTTCCAGTCTCAGCTATCTTTAAAGAATGGGGAGGCTGGTGCTAGCATCTGCTGAATATATCTGTCAGTCTCCATCTCCAAGGCCTTTCTAAGGTGTCACAACACTAATCTAGGAGCTACTGCACCACTGCCTTTCAGAAAGGTGACTCTCTCTTGTTTAATAACTGTTCAAGTTTTTAACCTTTATTATAATTGATGTAATACTTTGGTCTCCTTTTTTGTAAGAGGTTGATGCATTGTATGACTATCCATTCTTCTCTTTCCTTTTGTGAGAGCTCAAACCTACATCAGTTGAAAATCAACAAAATAGTATTAGTAATTGAAGATCTTCCACAGTTTCATTGCTCTTTACCTGTTGTTTCACCTTCTTTTGAAAACTCATATAAACAGTTCAGGATTGTACTTCTTACAGCTGGGACTCCTTGCTGACTTTTTCAGGGAGAAGAGGTTCTATGTACAAGTTAATTTGAAATAGACACAAAACGTATATGGGTCACATTTTTCAGTGCATTAGTTTGAGGCAGGACTTGTAAAAATTGTAGGTAAAGAAATTCTAAGCAAAATATAACTATTTGTTTTGTTGTGCCAAGTACTATTTAGGGGCTTGTAAGAGAGTAGAACTCAAAATATTTAAAAGGATTAAGGGGGATGGGAATATTCATATAGTGGAAATGAAAATGAGTATTGTAACTTTGAAGCCAGAACCTGAAGTAGACTATGCAACCTTTAAGATGAGTGGGTCACTGAGAATGTTTCTACCTCCAAACACAGGGTAGTAGTCTTTCTGAGTGAGGATTTGCAGCAAGACTTTTCATGGCTAATAGAAAAAAGTACAGTATGGATAGAGGCACTTTTAGGGGAATTGTTTGCCATTAGATAGCATTTGTTTATTCTTGCTTTCAGTGCGTGTATGAGATACAAAAGTTTTTCTGAAAGATCACACTCTGTGTTGCTTGACATGCAAGGTGTCTCTTAGCTGACTTTGTTTTTATCATCAGTGCAAAATATCATCAAGCCTTGGGGAGGTAATTGCATCTTTCATAACCAGGTACTCAGAGGAAGTGAGAGGTAGACATATCTAGGTTGTGGAGTTAGAAATATGAATTATTTTGATAAATGCAGGTCTCTTTTTAGAGAAAAAACCCATCACTCATATGTGCACATATAAACTTTCTACATACACACATACATACGCAAATATATACATTTTGAAATTATGTAAAGCTTGTTTTCATGGCTGTTACCAAAGCTAAGACAACCATTTCTCTATATCAATAGTGCTAGCTGGATGTTTCCCAGGATGTCTTGAAAATTAAAACTTTTTACAGAAACGTATAACACCAAATTCCTTGAAGATTTTCAAACTGAGAATTCCATTTTGTCTTTAGGAAGAAATGGGTAAAGTTTTGGTTTCAGAGGAGATTTTTGGTTTTAGATTTTTATATCATAAGGCTTCCACAGGCTCATAAAAAAAAATCCCAAACAAATAGAAAACAAAAGAGAAACATTTCAGGTTTTTAATACCAGATACATTTCAATTAACCTAAAATGCAAGCCTTTTAAAATTTTGTGTCACTTGAAATTTCTGCATTAGTGTTCTGTCTGGAATAGAATGAAATTTCAGAATTACAATACTACCAGTTGAAGCAAGAAGATTGTTTCTGACATTGTCCTGCCCCTAAGTAAAAATAGGGGGTTTTGTCAAATCACCAAACTAGTCACCATTTTGTAATGATATCCATTAAATGTTTAAATTGCAAAGACACAGTGGTTAGGACTTAGCCTAACAGCAATGTTTTAGTTGCATCTTCATGTCCATAGAAACAGAATGAAAAAATCAGTGAGTCCTAATATATGGTGAAACATGTTGCAAAGCTCATCCTGTTCCAAGAAGGAAGACCTGCTTTTTCTACTGAAAAAAAAAATACAGAGGGAAATTATATCCAACATGTAGGGGAAAAATGTTTTTCTTTGAAATATATCATGTACACTATTAGTGTAGTGCTTTGGTGGACTGGTAGAGCTGGAAGTGACAACTTAATGAACACTTGGCTAGTCAGATATTGATATAAAACTTGAGTATTAAACCCTGTCATTAGTGCTTAATCTGTGGCATAAGCAAACACATACCAGGGACCTGAATAGCTGTTTAATTTATTTCTGTTCTGTTCTCATTCGGTGTGAGCAACTTCATTCCACAAGCAGGTCTTGCTTGGTAACATTTTAGCACTCTATTTTGTCTGAAATGCTCTCTAAAAACTATTTTTTATTTTGGTGTAATATTAAAGTGTGTTACTTCATCATGTGAAAACTGTGTCATGTTCTTTCAGCTTTCCCTGTTGTAACTCTCCGTTGGGTAAATTATTTTTGAAGTTAAACTTCTGGAGCATTTGAAAGAAATGCTACTTTAGTAGGTGATGGTGCTGTCAAATCAGTGTAGTGGCAAACTGAGAAAGATCCTCAACTGACTTATGATGAGGATCCTCATGGTAAAATTCCCATTCCTTTTTCTACCTCATCCTGCATTGTCTTGGATGGCGTTTATCTGTTTTGGCAGCAGTTTGAACATAAGCAGAATTAGTCCAGCAAAGAAATAATGGCACTGTTTAGTTTCAGGAGTTACAATGACTCACAGAGCATCAAAGTAGTTTAGAAATAAATAGTTGGATTTTTCTGTTCTAGCAATAAGTACTGCAGATATATTATTGAAGTGTACATGGCCTGTTGCATTTAGAATGCAGTTCACTAATCAGTTATTAAATATTACATAGTCAATAGCAGTGCCTGACGGGGAGGGGAAAAGAGTAAGACCAACTGAGTAATTTTACTTTATATTAATTTAGCTTGAAAGTATGGTCTGATTTCAAACTTTCTGTTCACTGAGAGCAGTGTTCTGAAACCAAGCACTATTTCCTAAATGACCTGGCTTAGGTAACACTGTACTGGAAGCAAATACACCAGTGGTTAATGGTGGATTTATGCACATGGGGATGTGCCGAAATAAGTTCTGAAATTTGAAGTCTCTCATTCTACCAGCGAGAATGAGCAGTGCTGTTTCACTCCTGAGGGAAAAGCAGCTCTGTCACTAACAGCCAGTTTCAGACCGTTGACAGCCGCACTTCCTAGTAGCTTTAGCTGAACATGTCTAAGAAATTACCTAAATAATTGGGCAATTCTTTATTTTCATACAGTGAGATAGATCAAGAGAAATAATGAGGACAAACAAGGCTCCATCCTTACAGGATGAGGGAAAAGCTGGCTGAAGTACTGCAGTCATCTTGATAGTTGAGGCACAGGCCTGTGCTACCTCATTTCAGCTGATCTTTGGTAGCAGCTCTTGACTTTGCAGTGAGAAGAAAAAAGTACCTCAGCTTCAGTCTCCACAAGTGTGGTTTGGGAGCTTGGACAGCCACACAGAAAGTAAAATCACATAACTCAAAACTCTCAGTCAGTGCTCTCAGTCAGCTGTTCTGCTCATAACATTGAAACAGATGTTTGATCTATTTGTGAATCAATTTCTGAACCCTAGCCATGTCTGGATTTGGCCCTGGGTATTAATTTGCTGTCCAGTTTAGTGAGGCAGAAGTAACTTCTGCTATTTCTATCTTTTAGATGATATAATATATTGTCTGTCAGAATTTGAAAATAAGACTATTAGCCTATGGCAAATAGCTTGAAAGGTTTCACAACAGTCTGGCTTTGAAGAAGAATGAAAACTTTTTAAGCTTAGTGTATATTTGAGCCTTAGTCTTCATGCTGAGAAGGTTAGTTAACGATTTGTCACACAACCAATTTATATACACTTAGCAGACATTTAAGTTGAAAAGAAGCCCTGACAGGCTTTTTGGACTGGGATAAGTTATGTCCAACCAATATGATGTTCTTAGCAGGATAACTGGGCTAGTGTTAAGGAAAACTATAGGAAAGTTTCTGCTACTGTTCCCTGAGAGACTTGCAAGCAAACCAGTTAATGTGGTTTGGATTAAATTAGTATAAACTGAGTATCCATCTGATTTAAATGTATTTTCAGAAAATAGAAAACATATAATGTCAAGTAGGGTGAATTAAATGAACTTGTGTAGAAATCTTGATTTAAATGGTGAAATGGGAAGAACTTTGATGACAATCTGAGGAGGGTTCAAAAGACTTAGGGAGACAGCTGAGATCAAATCCAGATGAAATTCAGTGTAGACAAGTACGAAGTATTTAGAAAGAAGAAACAGACTGTGTAAATAGGTGGGCAGTTCTGCAGACAGCTATTAGGAGAGGACTCGTAAATTGTGGTGAATAACAAACATGCTGGTGATACTCCATCTCAAATATACCAACAGAAACAAGCTGGGAAAGGACCTCAATGTGCTGAATATTTAACAGAACAACAGATTTTAATAAAGACAGAAAAATATGAGGTTAAGACATGTGACAAAAAAAAACCAAAAACCCCAAAATTTATGACTCTGAACAACTAAGTTCCATTCAGAAACAAAATCTTGATGTTTTAATAGTTCCCTGAAAACATTATTTCAGCATTGTTTAGCAGCTGAAAAAGAAAATTTGATCCAGAGTTATGATGAAAAGTTTGAGGAACAGAAAGGGAAACTTTAGGCCATTATTTATAGCTATGTTCTGGCCTTGTTTTGAGTGTTAGCTGCTCTGATTTCTCTTGATTTCAAAAAAAAGAGTAGTTGAAAAAGCTGCAGAAAAAGATAGCAAACATGATGAAAAGCAGGAAAATCTGAGAAACTGAACAAAGATTAGGGATATTCAACTTAGAAAAGAACAACTGGGAAGTAAGAGAAAGATTATGACAAGTATGGCTGGATAACCCCTGCCCAGTGTCTTCTTCACAACAATGACAATGCACACGGGTCAGGAGAAGGGAATAGTTCTGTAACAGACTGAGGGAGACACCTTTCCATGAAATGAGTAGGTAAACTATGGAAATCCTCTTCAAAGCATGTTGTTTTCATTGAGTTTACATGGGTCAAAAAAGCAATTGAATATATTAATGGAATAAATACCCTAACTTTAACTCAGGAAGTCTTAAGTCATTGAAAGATTTATTCAAACTTTATGGAATATATATATATATATATACATATAAAATATGTATATAACATATATATATATTTGCAATAAGAGGATATTGCTACAAATTATTTACATGCCACAGTGGTCAGAATTAGTTAATACTTTAACAAATTTTATTTAGTCACTTCTATTCCTTCATTACGAAGAAATATTTTAGAATATTAAAACTTGGTTATTAAACAGGAACACCATGGAAGTTTAACCTTTCTATTTATAATCTACAAAAACTGATGCAAAACAATAATGCAGGAGGCAGCAATGAAAGCATACCTACTTCCTCATATACTTGTAACCAGGTGTTCTAACAGCAGTGTGGTAATTAGCCAGTGTGCACTCAAGACGATGCCATTAACATCCCACATCCCCTCCCCCCTCTTGTTTTTTCAAATGCCTGAGGCAGAACATGGCTTATAACAGGCTGTATGGAAAGTGTTTGAGGGACAACAGGATAAACAAGCTATCGTAGTGGTCACTGCTGACTGAGCTTTGTTTATTGCGATGGGCTATAGGAATGTGCAAAGGGCAGTTGAAATATGGGATCAATGGGCAACACTGAGCATGGAGTGGCAGCAGTTATCAGTCAATATGAAGCCTTCTTTCTGATGGGAGAGCTGTTGTGCCAGCCATGGGGATTCTGCACGTGGTCTGGAACACTTATTACTTTTACTAACATGCTGTGATGAGTTGGCCTCAGCTGGATGCCAGGTGCCCACCAAGTAGCTCTAACACTCTTCACCTCAGCAGGACAATGGGGGCAGCAAATAAGATGGAAAACCTTGTAAGTCAAAACAAAAGCAGTTCAATAAAGCAAAAGCAAAGGCTTGTGGAAGCAAAGGAAAAAATGTATTTTATTCTCTATTTCCCATCAGCATGTTGTTCAGCCATTTCTTGGAAAGCAGGGCTTCACTACTCATAGAGGTTCCTTCAGAAGACAAATATGAATAGTAATGGGTCTTTTCTTTGTCCTTTCTCTTAGCTTTTACTTCAGGCCAGTTCCTATATGGTATTGAATAACCCTTCGGTTTAACCTCCCTTGGTATTGCCCATCCCCAGCCTACTGATGCAGGGAGGGCATGTTGGAGTGCCAGCACTGATGCTGTGCCGGCACTGCCCAGCAGTCCCAAAACACAGCTGTGTTATCAGCACCTTCCTAGGTACCACTGCAAAGCACAGCACTGTGAGGGCTGCTATGGGGAGAACTAACTCTGCCTCAGCCAGACCCAGTGCTCATGCACCCGTGAATTTCACCTCAGTCTTGTCTAAAAGATAGTTAATAGCTGTTTTTCAGCTGCTAACATTCCTGTGGGCATATGAGTCATTTAAGGGAGCAGTGCAGATGCATTAAGTTACTTTAATGTAACTGAAAAATTTTCAAAGAAGTTCCAAAAGAAGTTAATTTAGAAATATTTCTACTAATGAGATCACAGTGCTTCAGAAATTGGCCCAGTATAGTATACATTTAAATTTTCTACACTAGTAATTTGGCCAAAGTTGTCGCAGGCTTTCAAAAATCGGTTGAGAGCTGGATAGTAGGTTTGAATTTGTCCCTTTTTCTCCCCTTATACAAAAACTCAACTAAGATTTTTTTTTATGTGATCCGATACTCAGTTTTATAGCTGTAGCTTCCTTCACATGGAAAATATCTTTGTATTATATAGTCCTTTTTTTTTTTTTGCTAGTTTTAATACTCCTAGTCTGTTTTATAATTCATTTGGCAAATATCCAGCATAACGTTGATCTCAAATCACGTATTTATAATTTATATTCACTGTTAAGAATCAAAAATGTTAGAAAGCTGTCCACTGAACTTCTTAAGCATCCTGATAAATTATAAGATGTATGGTTTGGGTAAACATGTAGTACAATTGAGTATTTTCCTTAACCTGTCAGTACCTTTCAATAAAAGCAACATCAAATAGCTGTCAGATAGATATCGAATAGTTTATCAGATATGTCAGCTAACAAATATCTTCTAAGAAGTAAATGAGAACCAGCAATGAATGTTGGCAAATAGATAAGCGGAATTTAATTTTCTTTTTCATTTTTTTTAATTTTAGTGGAAATGCACATTTAAATAGCTTTATGACTGAGAAAAATCAACAAAAGCAAGGAAATTTAAATCAGATACTTGCGTTCTGGAGCAAGTTCATGACTTGATAAGGGTTCATATCAGCCATTAACGTCAGAGGAGTTGCATTGATGCAAACCAGAAGATTGGGCACTACACATACTTGCTTTTCACTTGTCCTCCTTTGCGTTTACAAATGCCTGATTCAAGAGCCAAATATGCTTGGTGTCTTAGGTAGAGATTTTAAGACAATATGAAGACGCCTTCAGTAATTTAATATTTTAGCAAAAAGATTAGTTTGGATTAGATGCCTAGGTGTGAGGGATTCGTCTTTCACTACTGGCTACTAAGGATTGGTAATACTGCTAAATTCTTGCTATTTATTACTATATTTTTAAGTAAAGGTATTGATGTACCTCTCATGCTATTTCAGTCCGAGAAATGGAGAGCTACATAAAGTTCACTCATTTGAGCTTTATGTCTCTGGTTTCTTGCTGCCATTCTTCGCAATCTGCTTTATGTTGCTTTCACAATCTAAAGTAGTCCTAAAATGGAAATTAATTTATTATGAAGCAGGTTGTTATTTTCAAATGGGTTTCAATACTATGCTTTCCAATTTCTAAATCATATAATTACTTATATTTGCAATTGCTTCTGATCAGTCTACACTCTTCTACTGGTAGATTTTTTCCTCTCTCTTTCATCAGTAAACTACTGCAGGTGGTTGTTCAGTGATACAATAATTTGACAAAAAAGAGTTCTTTGTGCTTTGCTGGTTCATTAAACAACTCCAAATTTTCTCCAGGATTTGTGCACACAACAAATATAGTCGTCTGTATTACAGTAACAGCTCACACACATCTTTCATTCCATCTGCTTTAGGGCTGTTCTGATTAAGCCCTATAACAATCCCAAGATAGAATATGGCATAATGACTTCAGTGTCTCTTCAAACTTTTTAATAAAATGCTTTTTATTGTCACTTATACACTTATACACCACTGAGATGGTACTATTTTTCTGATACTTGTTAACAGTGTTTCCTAAAATGTTGCTGTCATTAGAGTGGATCATTAATACATCTTTTTGGGCTGGGTAAACAATCATATCAGTGTATTTTCTGCTTATGAGAGCTTGCGGAAATACATAATTCTGAATTATGCTCGGTTTAATCAGGAAAGTTTGGGAACCCAAAATTTTTCCATTGAATTTCAAGGTGTACATAAAAGCGCTTTTAAAAAGGCTGTGTTTTCCTGAAAAAAAAAAATAATGAAGGTATGAATATCAACTTTAATAAATTTAGATAAATTTTTCCTACGGGTATTGGTTAATTGATTGGCCAGTTGGAATTATTTGAATATGAGAGAGTGTCTGTGGCTGGAATATTTTTGGTTTACAGCTAATAACCCTGAGCCCTAGTTCACTTTGAAGGCTCCTAGGTATTACAGTGACTCATGATAAGCAATGATAATAAGAAATACCGTTGCTGAACTTTGAGATAAGTTATTGTCCTACTGATGAGAAAGTAAATGCGTGGGGTAGACATACTTAGTACTGATTATTGCTGAAACGTGTGATCTGGCAGCTCTCTGAAATAAAACATCTATTGAAGAAGTGTTACTTATCAAAGGGGAGCTAGATCTGAACTGCTGAAAAGAGCATTTTCAAGGATGTATGGAAATAGCATTCAATTTCACAAAATAAATTATTAGAAATGTGGATTCTTTATCACAAAATAGAATCTCCCGAAGGAAATATCAGACACAAGGCAATACCAGGACTGCCACTAAATATGCTGTCCTCAAGATGACAGCTGTAATGGGACATATTCTGCTGATTTATCCAAGCAGAATATGCTGTCTCTGTGAGAAAGAGCAAACTTCATGATAATTCATCTGGGATAGGTCCATCGTGAGTCTCTAGTACTGTCTTAGTCTCTCCCATGATGCTGTGGCATTTTAGAGCTTGAGCAAAGCCAGACACTTCCCAGGCCAATTCCCCTCTCTTCCCATGCCTGGCAAAGAACCAAAAATAAGAATGCCCCATTCCCAATCCCTCATTTGCAAGGCACGACAGAACCAGGTGTACTGAGAATTTAAAAATGGGTGATAAACTGGCCAACAAGATGATTGTTTGGAAGATGGTAAAGGTAATCCTCCAGCTGCTGCATAACGAGTTGTGTGACAAAAAGGTGCTTACAGTAAGAAGTAACACTATGTGTTTGATGTTATGTGTAGCAAGATAAGTGTAGAATACATATTCCGCAATCCAGTATTCCACAATGAAAGAAAGAGTTTGAAAGTATTGGTTAAAAATGAAAATAAGCCTTGATAGTCACAATGCCAAATTAAATTTCTGTCCTTTTTGTGTGGTTCTAAGTTATTTCTTTGGCAAAAAAAGAATGTGCTTTTAAGATAAGAGGCATGAAGAAAAGGGACTGAGAAAGCAAAAGAAGTTAAATTAATACAGCTACATCCTAACAACTAATCAGCTGGGTTGTGATTCCTCTCCCAACCCAGTCATTTAAAAGCCAAGCGTCTTTGTTAATAACCATCCGAATTTCTTTTGTGAGTATTGAAAAGAGAAGGGCCCCTCTAAAGTTTTGTCCAAAACAGACCTTTAAGGCAAGTGAAATTAATCACATTTTCAAGGTGCTTTTCTCTGTTCATTACTATATACAGACTAGTGAAAATATTTTAAACTAAGCTAACTTTTACATAACTTAAATTGAGGCAAATTCTTTTCATGTTGAAACAATAGATTTTTTCATCCTCCATCATGTGCAATAGGAACAAGTAAAGCTATCTAGAACAGTTCTTAAGTTACCAGAAACAATGTAGAACAATGTAGATAAGAAGCCAACATTTTTAATTTTATAAAATATCCCAAAATTTCCATTTTATGAAATGAAGGCTTGCTGCCTTTGCTCTGTACATGCATAGTAACTGCTGCAAAACGAGTCCATTTTGAGACTGAAAGGGTGCTGTGAGGGTGTTCCAGTTCCTAAGATCCTATTTACTAAAAGAGGAAAGTTTGGAGATCCCAGAATTATCCTTGAAGATGATACAAGTTTAATTTTTAAGAATGAAAAGTTATTATCCATAGTTAAGAGTTGCTGGTTTAAATGCACATGTGAAGTATGGACTGCTGCCAATGCATGTGTAAGTTTTTGAAGAATTAAACAGCTTTTTATCTGACTTTAACAATGCAGGAAAATTGATTCACTACTTGGTTATTAGTCTGATGTTCACTTGAAATTTTTAGTTCAGTCTTTTAAATTCAAAATAATTTAGAAATAGCATAAAATACAGCACTAAATAATTCATAACTTTTAAATATTCAGTATTTTAATTCAGACTCAGCTTGCTTGATAAATACCTTTTGGGATTAAAAGAATGAAATAAGAGTAAGACTATATGTATTCCAAAACAAGCAAAGCACATCCAGGGGGCATTTTGGTTTGTGGGGCAGAAGGGAAGTGACTAACATGACAAATGTCAGCAATTCATGTGACGTGAGTGACAGGAGGATTGGGCTAACCTTTTGAAGTTCGCTAAGGAGAAATGCATGGTGCTGGGTCAGGCAGGGAGTTAATAGCTAACTGGCACTTCTACGGAAAAGCACCTGGAGATTTTGATGGACATCTGGTTGAATATGAGCTAACAGCACACTTTCATCATGAGCGAAACAAGTTGCATACTGAGCTACATTAGGAGATCTGTGGCCAGCAGATCAATGGAAGCAGTTATTTTCATCATAAATTGTGAGTTACTGAAGTACTTCCTGTAGTTCTGGGACTCCAATTAAAGAGGGATTTGGAGAAGCCATCAGAGATCCAGTAAGGGAGCTTGCAAGGGGGATTGAAGAGATGTTCAAGTTTAATCAAGTAGAAAAGAGGAACAAAGAAGGGATCTAATAGTCTGAAGCTAATAACAAGCTAATAGCAGCTAGTGAAGGATAGTTGCAAACAGTGACATAGCAATCTGTTCCGTGTAGTGAACCCTGTTCTAAACAGGGGCCGTGGTCACAAATTGTGGCTTTGGGGCTTTGAATTTGGTTCTGATTTTTTTTTTCCCCCCAATTGTGAGTGTAGTGTAGTGCTTCCATCTGACAACTGGAGATCCTGTCAGATCTTTAGCTTTGGAAATTTCTCAGATTCAAACAGAAGTCATGTGTGGAATATTTAGTATTGGTGGTAACCCATTTTCCCGCAGTAGACTGGGAGAGGTGATTTTCTGAGACCCCTCCACCTAGTGTGTGACTCTGTGGCTCATTACTGCAACACTTGAGTAATGTACAGCAGAAGTTATTTTTCTTCACAATGGGAACTGATTGATGACGGGCAAATATTGCTTTCTTTCTGTAAATGGGCAATGAATAGAGAAAAAGTAAGAATAAAGTTTCACTCTTAATTTTACGTACTTGGTTGAATGACTTAAAGACTTGTAGTAAACTTCTTCAATTGTTCACAAAGGGCTTTCTTTACCTTCCTCTGTGTTTATCAACTCAGCACACGAGCAAAGCTAACTCAGGTGGCCAGAATATGAGGAAAATATAACTGCTATGGCTTTATCTTCTTCCGCCTCCAATTTCCTTAATAATGAGGTCAATCTTCAATTTATGTAATTTTCCACTGTATTTGCTACATAGCTATGAGATATTTCTCTCTTATCCATCCATACCTTCCCTTCTGCAGCTCCATCTAAGTGGAGGATGAAGACTTCAGTAAAAGGTGTAAAAGGTGTATGAGGTCCTTTCCTTAAAGATTGTAGCACAATACACAATGTGAAAGGAGGACAAAGGTATTTTTCGTAGTTATAGACGCTTTCATTTAGCCTGACTTTTCCTCAAGAATAGCTATTGAAAATATTGGTAATCATGTATCAATTGTATATACACGTTCCAGTTCTCAGTGTGCTCTTTTAACACAGGAAGTCCTCTTTGCATCTTAGCTGGTTGAAATAAAGACAGGTGAATATTTTTTAAGTCATATAAGATAGCTGAAAAATTTAACAATTAACTGGCATGCTAATTGGATAAACAGTCGGGATTGGATTAATAAAAGGACTAGTAGAAAACAAGAGTTCTCTGTATGTCCCCCCAGTAACTGATAAGAGACCTCAAAGGACAAGGAAGACTTTGTCTAATCCAATTCTCTTGAAGATTTTTGAATCCAGGCTTGTTGAGACAGTGCCAAGACCTGTGAGTTATTGTAGACATGGAATAAGGGATTCTCCGTTTCGCCCACTAAATTTCCCCACACAGTCACCAGAAGAGTACAGAATTACCACTTCATTCTGCCGTGGGATAGGCAGTTTTGTAAAGAATACAGCAACTACATAAAACTAAGTGGCCAATGCAATATGGGAGTGTTACATCACTGCTCTTATTAAGTGAGAAATAGTCTACTACACAGCAAGCTGCATGATCCCAAGGCTCTAAAACAAAGCCTTGCAAAACATTTTGAATTAAAAAAGCAGAAATTAGACTTTAAACATCAAGTGGCTCCAATGTTCTGTTCCCTTCACAGAAGCCAATTGCTAACATTTCTGAGATACTGTATTAAACTTGACTCTTAAGTGTTTATTGAATTGGAATCCTGGAAAACAAAGTAATTTTTTTCTTGTCCTGGTTTGATGGTTTTTAATTAAATGGTTTGCATTGTGGCTCTTCATGAACATGTAATTAAATTGTTAAATGTAATTATTCATGAGTGGAGGCAATTATGTTAAAAAAATAATGTGTGTTATTGGATTTACATAAGAAGCTTTTGCTGACAGGGACTGTAGTATTTTTGTTAAAATAGAAGACTTAATATCAGCCATAGTTACCAGACCACAGCAGATGAATCACATAGAAAAGCACAGGTACACTTTGAATTTTACGTGCCAGGGCACTCTTTCTACTCGCCCAACATCTGTTCTTGAAAACAGTTTCACTAAGTTACAAATTATCTTTTAAATAAGATGATCTAATTGTGATTACAATATTAGATACATTATCTACTTCAAAAATTATTGTTGGCCTCAAACCAAGAGGAACCTCACTGTAAAGAATATGTTGCTTTTTTTCAGGATGCTGTAAGAGAAACCTCTTAAGTTTTTGCAGCATTACTACTTAATTGGCAGTTTCATTTTCTTTCACTTTGAAGTTAGCTGAAAAGTATTATTCTTGTCATATAATGGCTATATCAACATTGCTGTGCAATAATTTTGGAACAAGCTGGAACTTTAACTCTTAAAACTGGGGAAGAAAACTCAGCAGAGTTCGTGGGAGTAACTTCATTTGGGAGTGTGTTTAGTTGTCAAGCGACTAGATCATGATAATATGAGGTGAGCCAGGCATCCTACACCTATTCTAGTGGTGACATTGTCTGTCTGATGGCAGATGGGCAGGATAATTCATGACACTGCCAAAATACTAACATTATTGAAAATTTATTAGGTTTGGAATTTTTACCGGAATAAGACAGTGAATTCACAGTGTGGACAGACACAGCAAATCTGTCTCAGTCTTGGAAAGGCAGCTCTACAGACAGCAAAAAACTCGTATTTTATGAAAATCACGATTTGTTCGCTTATATCCAACATAACAGATGCATTTCAACTGATTCTTAGAGCAAATCTGTCAGAGAAGTTTGTGGTTGAAAATATTTTAAATATCTGGGCTTCTAATGAGGAGAAATATTGACAAAATATGAAAATTAGGAGAAACATTAACAATCAGCAAAGTCTTTATTGTACAGGGGATAAAATTATTAAATGATACTAAATGACCTATATTGAGTCAAAATTTGATCAGAAATGGTAAAACGTCTTGAAAATTTCTTACCAGCGTAATAGATATGAAATCAATGCGCTCTACAGCTGCACTTCCTGGTCTCAGCCATGATTGACTGATGACTCAGCTTCATCTGTTACAGTCAACTGTCAATTTACAGACATATCATTGAACTAGTTTCCAAAATGTCTGTATTCACACAACTAAATATTGTCTGTTCTCCAGAACTGTGAGGCTGATAAAAATGTTTCAGTGTACTGGCAACTAATTTTGCGAATCAGCATAGTACTCAGCATTTTTTTCAGATGTAACTTTGCGATACAATATATAATCACAATTTCTACATAATTTGAGAATATTGAGCAACAGAAGAGCTGACTTACACCTTGCAAATGGGGGAAAAAATCCAATTATGAAACTAAGTTGAAAACCACTGCTAGGAACTTTCAGATCTCTGTTTTCCTTTTACTTGTGCTTTTAAAAGTACTAGTAATTTTGTTCCAAATTTCTATTTTTAGCATGAATAAACTTCTGTACTAGTTAATGCAACTGTAAAGCCTCAAAAAAATTCCCAAGGTATGCAGCTAAAGTCACATAAAATATTTCAGGTCTGGGGGGGAAAGCTTAGATTTTTGCATGGGTTTCACCAGGACTTTGTCGTGAGGGGAAAATAATTTTTGGTTGAAAATTTTGGAAGTACATAATTCGTCTCTCACCAAGACATGTATATGGTAATGAAGCCATTTCTTCCATGAATTGTAAAGAAAAAAAAGAGGCAAAAAATATTTTAGACTAGAAATCACCCTGCTCCCTTCCCCAGAAATTTATTTGTGGTTAAAACTAGACGTTTCTTCAATCGTGTTTCCTGTTTCATCTCTGTGCTTCCTATAACATCTATTATTCCTTCTTTGTCCTCTAACTCCTATCTGTTTTTACAGTTCTTCTGGTAGATTTCCAGCTTTCCTTATTTTCTCAGAGTAGTGCAGTAAGTATTCTGTGTGAAGCCCATTTCTTCTCCTTTCCTGTGACTTTAATTAATCCTCTGCACACTCAAACATTCAGCTAGGTGCCCCTGCCTCCAGGACTGGTGCGTTGCTCTTTTCTTGGGCCTCGACTTCTCATGAAACACTATTGCTATTCCACTTCTGGGCTTTGTCGGCTTACACATACACACACACACACTGTGTTAAACTCTGTAATTTTATGTGTGAAACTAAGAAACAAGTAAAGTTAATAAAAGGTCACATTTTGCTGTACATATAAGCAAAAGAGAGCATAGTGCAAGACAATCTGATCAGGGTTTATAACCAGAAATATAATGTGAAAAAGGCACTGGGCTAATAACTTCTTTACAAAGGTTATCCAAATGTACCGTCACTGCATTTATCTGTTTGAAGAATGCTCACTGCTAATTTTTTTCCCCCATCATCTTATTGATTATTTTTCATATTTTGTTTCTGAAAAAGAAGAAAAACAAAATCTGTTTGGATCTTTGTTCTACTTCTGTTCCAACTTTCTAGTCTAACTCTTCGGGGTAGAAAACTTTATACAAATCTGTTATTCACATGTTCACATGAAAGGAAATAATCATGGATGAACTGTTGTATCTGCCTTCTCGACAAGCAGTCTGTGTCTTGCAACCTCATGTCATGATAAAAGGTGATAGTTCTTTTCATTATCTAAAGAACCATTCTGAAAATTTGTTGGATATAAGGAAGTCAGCATTTTCTTTCAGTTCTGTGAAGGTATGAGAGGAAAAGAAGTTTTCACTGTCTCCATTTCAGAACCTCTGTCTAAAAAGGATTTTTTTGTTTAGAATTAATCTTCAGTTCCCATTCATTTTTTAGTGACAGCGTGGAGAGATATTAGTAGTGAACAGGTTTGGGGTTTAGATTGTTTCTTTCATGGTAAGTGAAATTCTTAGGGGTGGGTTGGGGTTTTTTTTTAAGTATATATGAAGACTTAGCCCTGGCTGTTGAAATAATGGGCTGCCTTGGCGGAGCTGGGAGGTGGCAGTGTGCCCCTTCCCACTGGGCCAAGGGTGCTGTATGCACGAGGACATCAAGAGGCCAGTGACAAAGAGTGGCCCTTGTGCAAGACAGCAGCAAATTCTCAGCCATATCGGAATGAAATGTTCTCACACACATGCAAATGTGTGGGTTTTGCTTTTCATACATCCAGGACTTGATCCTTTCGTAATGAGCACAAACTGTTACTGGTGGACTTATTCCCAAGCTGCTGAATTAACTTCTAATTTATGATTCATGCTGGGCAGGAATGTCAGCACTTCGTATGGGAATTGTATATTGGAGATGGTCCCAATATTCCTCACAATTTCAAGTATCAAAGAGGTATATGTAAGTAAAGTACAGATGGTTGCTGCTTTTTCTTTTTTAAGAAAAAATGTATTTCAACCCCAGCTACTAAGAAGACAGGCATACGTCAGCCTTGCTGCTGCAATCATCTTGACTTTAATTTGGTTTATGCGTTACTGCTGTGTTACCTTACAGTCACATAGTGTCGAGATTGAATAATATTATATTAAACACTATGAGTTTTACACAGCTCACATTTTTAAATGCTAGAAATTACTCTTCCTTTAAAAATGTTGTCTAAGTCCCATTTTCTGAGGGTTTTACGCCCTTAAGAATGCAGGGAAGGAATTTGCTCCAGGTTAGGACAATCCTTTGTGTAAAGATGTGATCTGTGCATGTGTGAGAGGTGTCACAGCTACTGGAGCCAACAGAGAGCTGGTCAAAACGGCCAGTGTAGCTTAAAGATCAGCTGAGCTCACCGCACAGACACATGTGGTGGCAGCTACCTGAACAAACCCCTCCGAAGGAAGAGAATGACCTGGTTATGGATGTGTTGCTAGTTTAGAAGAAATTGTTCTGAGGGCAATGTTTTTTATCTTATTGAACACCAGAGGGCATGAAAGCGTGTTTCTGCAGAGGGAGAAGTACTTTGCAAGCAAGTTAAAGCACTTCTGAAATTCCATCGCTTTTGTGATGTCAAAACCTATCAAAAGTGGGATTGCTTTACAGCATCACAGAATCTCTCAGGCTGGAAGGCACCTCTGGAAATCCTTTAGTCCAACCCTCCTGCTCAAGCAGGGTCACCTGGAGCAGGTGGTCCCAAGCCATGTTGCTTGTTAACATTATGGCTTTATGTGTAGTTTTGATGTGCTCTCAACATGAAGTGACCAAAACTATTACACTATAGTTTTGCATAATTTTTTTTATTTCTGTCAAGAATGTTTCAGTAAATTCTTACTGATGAATTTTCTTCAGTCACCTGCAGCAACAAATGGTCTAATATTGCTTTCACATCTGTTCAGTTTTTAGGGTAACTTGCAATGCCAAGCATTACCTTTTTCATCTTTTTCCTAACTTAATTTTCATAATTTATGCTGGGAACTTTATGATAGTACTTTCAATGTAAAGTCTAAATAAAGCTGTTCTCATAAACTAATATAGCAATTCTTGTGTTAGGACTGTGCAATTAAATAAGTCAGTGGAGCTAAATGAATGAATTAGAAATATAAGTATCTTAATTTCCATATAATTAAGCAGCAATTGAATTGGGATAAATGTAGTGAAAAATGACTTTTTCCTACCTGCAGTATAATTCCTTGTTTCAATGTGAAGTTTGTTACATTTATATTACCATTAATTATAAATTATTATTATACTATAAATAAATATATATATATAATAAATAAAAATAAATACATAAAACTATAATTTTAGTATGTATATTATTAGTAGTGTCATGTGTTAAGCAAGATTCTGGTCCTAGTTCAGGCAGTGATATGCTTTTAGGTTTAGGTAAAAACAGCTAAGTTCCCTACTTTGTCTTGCATTTTCACTGCATGAAAAAAGCTTATTTACAGATGGATAATTTTCATTTTCATAAACTGTTGAAACACACAAAATAGATACCTAAAGTGTTCTTTTGAATGCTTTATTTAATAGTTCTCGTTAAATACAAAATATGTAGAATGTTGGTTCAGTCAATTTGTTCATTAAAAACCTTAACAATACCTGGGAAGTTTGAATTTTGAATCGACATTTAGGTATGTAGACAAGAGAGTTAGCTCCACTTTTTTCTTGCAGGCACCTCTTCTGAGATTTTCCAGTATTTTTGTCTGTCATGTTGACTACCTATTCATGCTACCCATTTTCGGAGGGTATATTTACTTGGAAAGTAGACGTTTGCTAATTCTCTAGAAAGTGTGTCCTGGGCAGCCCTAATGCCTTTCCTCCAATTGTTCCTTTCTTCTGAATAAGACTTTGATGCATAAGACAAACATCCCTGTTTAAGAACTTATAAATGTCGTCCATCATCTTTAAAAGACTGATGGATATGCCTATCTGAGCAGCAGGAGAACTGATCCATGCTTTTTCACTGTCACACAGACAAGCTGGGCTGAGTTGCACAGACTTTAAGACTCAGATTTCCCAAGTCTTGCTGGCAGCTAATTCTATCTTCTTGTGCTCAGGCATTGAAGTAGGATCTTTATTTCCATATTTACAAAAGAGAACTTAATATTACACGTGATGCAAACAGGATTTCTTGTATGTGTTAACAGCAAATTCAGTAAATTGAAAAGTAGTCTATAAATTAAGCTTATTTCTTTTGCATTTCAGCACTGTCCAGAGCTGTCCCATTTTTTGCCCTTGTCCTAAGGCACTTCTCAAATTAGCTCTGATCTAAGTGACTCTGATGCCACTTCTGTTGCAGTCACCTAGAAGTAGAATGTGTTCCTGCCAAATAGTTCTTGAAATCCCACTAAAAGCATAGGATTTTAAGTGTTCAGGGCAAGGAATAACTCTAATTCTCTGACAGAACTTTGAGGAATCAAAGAGAAAACTGAAAGCCTTCCTAGGTAATTTGCTAAATATACATTTTGTTTATCTGTGAAATCCCCTTTCAATAAGCCAGCTCCAAACATGAGTCAAAGGTGCCTGGTAATCGTTTGCACAAGCTCTTCAATTTCATTTGTACTAAAATTAGGTTCCTCAGTAGTTCTAGAGACGCCATTTGTCCTTGAAGTTTATCAGCATCCTTTGAAAGAACCGATAAATAGAAAAGCTTTGATTTTAGCAGTGATTTTATAAATAATGACTACAACATACATTTCTTATGTAAAATGATTTTTTTGGTAAATGTAGGTTTAACAAATTAAATTTATTGGAAAATTATCAGGAATAACAGCATTTTTATAAGACATATTGTTTAATCTGACTACTTTTCTAAAAATACTTTCAATTGCGTTTTTTACAGAATTCTGTAGTTTATAAGCTGATGATCAGTGTACAGTGCTTGTATAATGTCCATAGAAAAGCATAATAGTCTGTACCAAGGATAACATGTGTTTACACAGGCTGTGGGAGTTGTCAGAGAAACTCAGAGAAAAACCTTGCTCAGTGAAAGTTGTTTGTGCAAATTTCGTAAAAATTTCACTAGATGTATTTCAACAGTCTTAATATTGCTGCATGTCTTAGCACCTTCATTATTAAAATAACTTATTTCTCAGCGCAGATCTCCTGATTTTCAGATGGATATTCCCTTTATGATGAAATCTGTCAGCCATAGTAGGTAGTGTCTGTATGCATGTCTAATGGAAGAGCTATCTGTTTAGGATGGTACATTTTTGACATCTCTCTTCTTGCTCTCCAGTATTAGTACTTCTATCTGTAGGAAAGAATTTCACACTTTTTTTTGTCCTTCATACACTTATCTATTCATGTGGTTTGCTTCCAGCACAAACACAGTCGTTTTACTTTCTGAGCTGGAACTTCATCAAATGACTCTGGTGACAATGACAAGAGCATCAAACTTCCTCTCACTTTAAATTAGTCATCACTTTTTACAATAATTTCCACACAATAAATATATGAGAGGCCACAAATAGTTAATGACTGATGAGGCAAAACCTCATACATGCCTCTCAAATCAGGCTGTATCTGTAAAATTAGCACTAGCAAAAGTTACATCATTGTAAAAGTTACTGAAAAAGCAAAACTCAGATATTTTATGATGTTTTCAGAATTATTATGTATTTCCTAATTACAAAAAGGGTGTGTGTAAGTACATGCTTGTGTATACGTGTTTGTATGTCCTCCTTCTAGGTAATTTTTAACCATTTAGTGTAATGGTTTTTTAGGAATCTGGGAGATAATTAAAATGATTAGAAGTTCACAATTGTAGTAGACTAGATATGTAAGAAACCCTTTTGACAGATGGGCTGCAGACTACACTGACTCTGTATAAATTACAAAAAATTCTCAGCAGAGCATTCTTGTGGATGCTGCAATTACAAGAGTAGTGTCACTACTACCAACCACTTCAGAAACTGTTGTTCAATAAAAAAGCCTTACAGAAATATTTTAGCCAGATTTTTTTTCATGGACACAAGGACTGCAGGATTAAGCATTACAGCCAAGAAGGGATGATAAGTAATAATAATCAGAAAGAATTTGCAGTGCAAAGAGATACTAGTCTTGTGTAGAATCTTAAACTTAACAAAACATAGTGAGAACATGCCTTTTTCTTGATATTCATCCAGAATGAAATAATTTGTGATTTATTTTGCATTGCACATTTTAATAGGACCAAGCTGGTATCAAAACTAATATATATTCAGACTCCCTTGAGTGTTAAAAGAAATCAGAGTGATGGAAAAAATGAAAGACTGAAGGAAATGTACTTGCCTTTTGAGGGGTTGAAAGTTCAGGTTTTCAGTTTACAACTCAGTGAGATTTGTGTAGGGTTTTTTTTTAGGGTGAGCCTTTTTGTTCAGGTGAAAAAGGAATACTTCCGATTTCAGGATACTTATTACAGAAAATATCTCTATTATGAAGTATAATATTCTGAACAGGAATAACGTGAAAAAATGGAAGTTAGAAGAATTTTTTTGAAATAAGCTTGAAGTTATCTAAAAACTAAATGAAACGTTGAAAGTAATTTTATTTTATTCTAGGCCTTACATATTTTTAGCTTTCCAGCATAAACTTTTGTTGAGGTACCTCTATGTGAAACAGTAAATACTATAATTCTACTGGGGAAAATTAGAATGTAAGTTTATCCTATATTCAAACTGTTTCGTCCTGATTCTTGTTGTGAAGGTTGTGTTTCATTTGTCTTGATAGCAAGAGAGAAAGGAAAAAAGCTGGGAAAATATTTAGACCATAACAAAATCTACATGAATATTATTAAATTGTTTATGATTTGAATTGTGCAAGATATATATTGGAAATAGTGGGTCCATATTTGACTTTAACTACACAAAATTCAGTGGCATTTTGTTTGGATTTGTCTAGCTAAACCATCAGACGATGTTTGAAAATAGAAGGAATAACTCTGAGAGAAGCATCTGTAAAATGCTGTATGCTAATGTAAGCGATCCTGTGTGTTGTAATGACCTCAGTTTGAACTCTTTCTGAGTTTCCAGTTATTGATAAATAAGATTTTTTTAAACAAAACAACAGAGTTTATATCATAGAACCATAGAAACAAAGAATTATTTGAGTTGGAGGGGACCTAAAATATCATTTAGTTCTGATCCCCCTGGCATGGCCAGGGACACCTTCCACCAGACCAGGTTAGTCAGAGATCCAACCAGTTTGGCCTTGAACACTTCCAGGGATGTGGCGTCCACAGCTTCTCTGGGCAACTTGTTCCAGTCCTGCACCACCCTCACAAAAAACTTCCTCCTAATACCTAATCTGAACCTACTCTCTTTCAGTTTGAAGCCATTCCCCCTTGTCCTGTCACCACAGGATCACATGAACGGTGTCTTCCCCTTTTCCTTGTAGGCTCCCTTCAGGTACCAGAAGGTCACCCTAAAGCCTTCTCTTTTCCATGCTCTCAGTTCACTCAGTCTTTCCTCACAGGAGATGTGTTCCATCCCTCTTACCGTTGTGTCCTCCTCTGCACTTGCTCTATCAGGTCCATGTCCTTCTTGTGCTGGCTGACAGGTTGATAGTTCCAGAGTCCTCCTTTCTATCCTTTTGAAAGATGAGTACAATGTTTCCCCTTTTCCAGTCACCTGGGACTTCGCTTGACTGCCATGACTTTTCAAATATGATGGAGACTGTCTTGGCACCTACATCAGCCATTTCCCTCAGGACTCTGGGATGCACCTCACTGGGTCCTGTTGACTTATGTACATTCAGGTTCCTCAGGTGGTCGTGAACCTGATCTTTACTTACAGTGGGAGGGACTTTGCTCCCCCAGTCCCCATCCTACTGTCCATCCACTTGAGAAGTGTGGAAAGAGAGGCTATCACTGAAGCCCAAGGCAAAATTATTGTGGAGTACCTCAGCCTTCTCCTCATCCTTGTTACCAGTTTTACAGCCTTGTTTAACAGGGGCCATTACTCCTTCTTTGACCTTCCTTTTCTGGTTAACGTATCCATAGAAGCCCTTGGTATTCTTTGTGTTCCTTGCCAAGTTCAGCTCCAGCTTTGCCTTGGCCTTCCTGACCCCATCCTGAATAATTTTCCCTCTCTATACTCTTCCTGGGTCACCCATCCTAGCTTCAACTGTGTATGCAGTTCCTTCTTTTCCTTTAGTTCGACCAGTAGGTCCCAGCTCAGCCATGCCACTGCTATTGTCACAATAGGAACTGTAACATCCTTTTTCTCAAAGTACAACACTGTGTACGATAGAACCACACAGGCTTTGGGAAGGAGCATGACTGTGCAGGGTCTGCGAAGGGGGTGTGCAGGAAAGCCCCATTGCTTCCCCTCAGCTTAAAAGTAACCTCATAAATTGTTTTCTTCTGTTTTCTACATCTACCACTACTTCTTCTGTCGAAATAGCAAAGTATACCAAGTCTGTGAGGATATTCCTGCTTATGACCAGACCTAGTTACTTATAGAAGGTGTCACCCAGTTTCAACTGACCAAAAAAAGAGTCGAATTTTGTCGGGGTCTCCTGGACTCTGGGCTGCCCGGTGGCCCTGAGTAGGAGCCGACAATTTCGCGGCCGCGGACCCGAAATGTCTAACGGCTGTGGCGAGCTCACCGCGTGGCGAGGGCTGAGCTAAGCGCCAGGACGGCAGGCAACGGCGGAGGGAATAAAGGAGCTGAGAAGGGCTTCTTCCGCAGGAAAGGGTTTATTGAAGAAACGCAGGGGAGAAGGCAGTGGAGACGTGGAGCGAGAAGAAGCAAAAAGAAGCGCGGGACCGCAACTTAAATACAGCAACAAATCTCAGGGCGTGGTTAACAACTGGTGAATCAAGGAATGACAAGCAAATGACAGGGGACAAATAGCAGAGTTTCGGGGGAGGGAGAACCAGGATACAACCTATGGGGAGCAGCAAACAAGAGAAGTTTCCAGAAGCTAATGTGATATGCAACAGGTAAAATGAATAAATATAAAACATAGACCCAATCAGATTGTGTGCTCAACTGAAGCTTCTAGAATGGGGCAGGGAGGAAGCCAAAGGGTGCCGCCTAGGGTAAACTGACAGGCCCCTTAGGGTTGTCCCTGTGGGGTGACTGATGTGCTCTCTGCAGCTCCCGGGCTGCTTCCCATGGATTCTTCATCCAGGCAGTCACTGTCTCTTGGTGGATAACGGACCCAAGAGATCAGCTCCGGGCCAGAGGGCACCTGAGCCACCGCCACAGAATTTCATGTGGATTTATGTGCTCATTATTAATTTAAGTTTCACATTTTTAATTACACTAAATATTATTTTGCTATTTATTTATATGAACCTTTTCTATAGCAAGTAGTAGTTGACATATATGGGGGAATAGTAAAAATGTTTCTAAAAATTCACCTTTTTTAGATTCTGTAAACCTGAAGACATCATAACACACTACAGGGGTACTGCTGACCAGCTAGAAATGTGGGGCTGATATCTCACTATCTGTCAAAAAATGTAGAGCGACAGTTGTAATCACAAAACTGCATAGAATGTTAAAGATATTGCACCATAATTGTTTATTACAGAATTCATTTCTATAAGAAGTCTGAATTATCACTGAATGCAATCATAGATTATAGCTCTTTTACATAAAACTATAAATTTGTTTATTCTATTGAGCAGTTTTTTCCAAAAACCACTTCTAAATAGCAGCAACTTCATGTCAAATCATTTTATGTTATTTGAATGTTTCTAGAAATGTTTTGTTTTAGTCTGAAAGAAAAGGAAAATGGCTGAAAGAGTCTAGCAATTTCTCTGTAAAAGTCAAGGTGTATTACAGAATTATTTCCCCCTCATTTCCTTGAATTTCTGTGAGCACTGTGACATGTTTTGGTATAGTGATCTACTGCATGCCACTACACAGTGACAATAAGTGGTTTTGATCTCAAGGTATAAATTTAGTCTTTAGTAATCTTGTAAGAAGCTTACTTCTGTGACCTTATTGTGGTTGCCTTCATTAGAAGATTTAGTGCCACAGTGAAGGAAAGGCACTGAGGAGGAAAGAAACCTTGCAATAAATGTGTTCAGTTTATTTGGTTTAGTTTTCTTTATTAAAATAAATAAAAAGGCAAATGTTGCTGCTTCATTAATGTGTTGTACAAAAACCTTTTTGGAAACAGAATGGGAAAAGGAAAAATATCTGGCAATATTAAGATACTTAGGATACAATTATAAAAATGCAGCCTACCCTGGGCTTATTTGCCAGAGGAGAAATATTGATCTTGGCAATGCTCACATTCAGTATTATTCAGGCATGTTTAAAGTGATCTATTAATCACTCAGACTTTAATGATATCATGATTTTGAGGAAGGCTATAGCTTATGATTCTCAGAAGGCACCTTACCTAACCACTGTTGGAATGACTTCAATTTCATTCCTTTGAAAATTAGTTGCTACATTATTTTAATTCAATTATATAGTCTGTAATTTTAACTGCTCAAATAAAAAAGTGACTTTTAGCCTTCTTCAAGCTTTCACCTATGAATCCCACATATTGAAAACTTATGACGTGAAGATATTGCCACTTGATGCTGTACTGCATTTGTCAGTGTAAAAGGAGAAAAATGGTTCCTCCAAGGAGAAAAATATAGCCAGTTATAGTACATTTACAATCTTTCTGAAGAGTGTACTTACTCATAGTATCCTTTACCATGAAAAGAGTACATTTTATCAGATAATTGATGGATTGTTGTAACATATGCCTAGGAATTTATTTTTCTAGGTCTCTGAACTTTTCTGGTAAAGTCCTGAGTAGTTCTAAATTTTCATCTTTAACCTTGCTCTGGGTGAATACTCAGTTTCTTCTTGATCACATTTCTTATGAATAAAAATATCTGAATTTATTTCATTTCAAGATAACTGGAAGTAGAGAATACTCTGCCTGCCAGTGTTGAAAGATGATAGCCACGTTGAGAGCTGCTTCCCTTTAGCACTATTAAAGCTAGGCTGAAACAATTGTATGCAAGAGTTGAGTCTTGAATAAAAAATAAATAATAAAACAAAAAGAAGCACAAACCCAGCCAGCTAAACAAACAACAAAAAGACACTGAACTGGAATGACCTCAGGTTGGAAGGAACTGAGTTCAATTCTCAACGTCATTGGTGGTAATTCAGAGCAGGAGTGATGTCATTGAGAAAAGCTGCAAAGAGGCCTGAAAATTATCTACCAGACTGAGACGTACTTTCTTAGAGTGGCTGATCTCTTGTAGATCATTAAGCCCTCTCAGGAAAGCTGCTTAATGTTATAAATTGATTCTCTTAAGAAACTGTGAGGACGGAAGACACACTTGAAGAGAGTTAGGAAATAAACAAAGAGGCAATTGAGGGATTTGTGATTGTGTTTCCAGCAGCAGTTTTACTCCCTGTTTACTATCTCGTTGCTGTGCTGGGGCAACACTTTGGGGGATGCAGCAGATTTTGATTTGGGTTTTTTTTTGTTCTTTCGGCTTTTTTTGTCTCTCCATACTCTTAGCTGTCTGATGCCAGTTGGAACAGGTTGTTCAAATACAACTCTTATTAAAAATACTTTCAACAGACTGTTAAGAATGTGAGGAGTTTTGTCTGGGCAGCAGTGAATAATCAGAGCATTGGCTATTTCTGGTCTCCATAGCTCTGTGCTCTTTAGTGGCTGCTATAACTATCTAAGGGTTTACCATAAGAGTTCTCACTTGAATAATGCGATAAGAGCCCTGAATATAGGAGATGTTTATGCAAAGGGCAAGCCTCACGCAGCAGGAAATCCCAGTTATCCCTTTAGCCTGTGCTCTCAGCCAGCCACATCTCTGCCAAAGCATACCAAAGGAAAAGGACGTACCCTTACACAGTTACAAGCGCTTCATGATTAGTGTGGGGCACTTCCAGCACTACTGTCCTGTGTCCCCTCAGGGATACACTTATTAGACAGTTTTAGAATTAGCTTTTCCAATGGCCTTTCTGTGGGATCCTTTCGGAACCTATATGCCTCGTCCATCTCCAAGAAATAAGATGAGATTTCGCTTTTTGAAGTCCTACAGGTATCTCTTCCAGTGGCTTACGGTGCAATTGACAGTGGTTGCTGTGGATCTTTTTTATTCTTCTAGAGGATTACAGTATATAAAAAAATTGGAAGTGGCTTGTATTAATTGTGACTCTCTTGTGCTCGTAAATGTTTTGCTGAACATAATATATCAGAAAAACGGGTATCATTTCTGTGTAAAAGAAAATACTATGAACTAGTGATCATGGAAGTGTATGAAACTGCACTTTTTCAAGTAAATTATAACTTTGAATGTTTTTGTCACTCCAAGTTGGGGGAAAAGGTAGATTAACGTTTATATCAGTGTTCTTATGAAAATATTAGTTCTAAGTATTCTAAGTACTTATAATGAGTTAGCATATTTAATTAAAAATATGACACACTGATACAGAATACCAAACCTGAACAAATATTTATAGTTGTGAGGTTTTTGCCAGAAAATCATATTTGTTAATTATTTTTGTGTTAGACATTTTTGAAAGTAAGTATAGCAAATGAGAAAAACATCCAGATTGTATTTTTTCCTTAACTATTGTTTAAAAATAGCAGTAGCAATGTTTGATTTCTATTATTTGTCACATTGCTTTTGGCAATTAAACTGATATTTGTTCTTCAACTTTCTTACATTTATTTATAATATATTCATGTGTATTTTCAAGTAAAAAATTAAGATCCTCCCATTTGTATATAATTCATAGAAGAACTTGCTACATATCATCTTAATAATAACTTTTTAATTTTAATCAATGCAATATTCAAGTTTATTTGTTTACATGTACAGTACAAAATGCCTCTGAGGACAAATGCTTTTTGTAGTAAGCACTGCATAGGTGAACAGTATTGAAAACAACTGGCTAGGTACCATCCAACTTCTCTCAGTATCTTCCTTTGGAACAGTTAGGCTGCTCATACAGAGGGAGCTAGGTTTATGACAAAAAGCATAATAACAGTTACAGGTATTAGAATAGAAAATAAAAAGATGGTATCTGTTCAAAATTAGATCATATAGTTCAGTTGAGATTCCCTTAAGGCAACCTTATTGTCTAAGATTTTTTTACTTAAAGTAAGCTGCTTATGTTTCTTTTACAAATTTATATAAATTGTTATATATATATATATATATCAATGCTTTAAAGGCTAAAAGAAAGTTATTTCCTGTAACATGTTAATATAGGATCTGATTATTTTCATTTTTAACTTATGTACATATTACACATTTTCTAATTTTTCAATCTAACAAAAGGAAAATATTCTTACATGTTGATAATAAAACTAAAAAGCAAGGAACCCTTATGGAAAGTCCAGAGGTGTGAATGAATTTTGTGTTACCATAGAGTGCTACATGCTTGTTTTTCAGGAGCTTTCAAGAATTAGGATGAGGTTGAAGATAATTTTATAAAAAAGTTGTTGTAGTTACATTACTGAATGTGAGCCATATTCTTTGCTACTGTGTAATTTAACTGTAAGTCTCTAAGAGGATAAATAAAAATCCTTAATATATATATTGCCGTGTCACTGCCATGGCTCCATTCACACTGTAGGTTATATTTAGAAATCTACTACGAAATTTTACAGTACTCAGTGCCTATGTAATTTAATAACCTTGTTTATGTCAACTGACAGTTCTGCTCACGTTACTCAACAATTTGATGTCAAGGTTATTGGTTTCTAAAACTGTGTATATGATAGTACTGTCCGCATGTTGCATGATGAACGTTGTTCAACAAACCATTTAAAATGTGAAGTTGGCCATAATTCTGGATTTTATTTTGTTACCTCTTGGGAAAACTGAGAGTGTTTCTTTTGTGAGATAATCTATTGATGAAACAGACTATCATGTATTAATTTACATATTTCATTTCTGGGAGTTTCTGTGATGTCCCCTCACAGCCGAACTAGGAATGCCGCATTATAGCAAAATAGTGAATTGAGTTTCTTTGCTTTCAGAAGATGACAGAAGACCCAGGCTGATGCAAGTTTTCCCAGAGTAGGGGAAAATATGCCTTGAAACAATGCAATTTTTCTAGGAAGAGACAGAATGCAATGCAGTCACTTAAAGCCGTTCTTCCTCCATCTGTTCCACCAAACAAACCATGACTTACAGCTTCAGCAAATTGTACTGAACAAAGAGCAAAGAGGAAAGTAGACTAAAAGAGCTGGTAAACACACTGATGATTCACTCTACACCAGAAATGCAAGTATTCACAGCATGAGGTGCAGAACCAAGGCCAGGAGTGGGTACTTCACGGAGAGGAGGCTCAGGAGACCGCCGAAACATTTCACAATTTACATAACTTCTTGCAGGCTGGAGGAGGAGAGTTGTTTAGTTTTGTAGGGAGGAGTGCCCATTTTGCTCTCAGGAAGATGAACATTCTTCTACTCATTCTTCTACTTGATAAAAAAAAAAATGTGTACATCTTTATTGTGTTTCCAGAACACACAGATAATAAGACCACCTCTTTTCATTTTTGTTTCCCCTCTCACTTTTTTTTCTTTTATTTTAAAGCCTTGAGTGTCTCTAAATTTATGCACACCTCCCTTACTGAAATGCAAATAGGAATCCTGTTTCCTGCTGCATTTCGCTTTGCTCAGCAAAATAGCACTAGATGTGACTGTGAAAACTATGTCCTAATAGCAGCACAGTTATGCTTTTTAGAGCTTCCTGAAACCTCTGAAGAACGAAGGGAGATAGAAGCTTTAGAAGCTTTCTTCATGATCTCTAAATCCTGTCACACATGGATGAAAAACAACTAAAGCACCTATCAAAATTTCCTGCACATAACTGAGATGTATTAATAAGAACATGATATATGACACAGTTTTAGATACTAAACACTCCCACTGACCTAATGACAGGTCCTCAGGACCACTTAGGAGATTCTCCAGAGGCATCAGGATCTGCCTGCATTGTCTGGCTGGCCATTAAGTCTTTTTCCACCAGATGTGGGATTTTTCACCATTTGTGAAAAACACAGTGTCTATCTGCTGAGTAAAACCTTTCTGGGGAGACAATTTTGTAGAGACGGTAAAATCCAAAGTAAAATGGGTGTTACGGAGAAATGACACTGTCAATAATATTCATTAAACTGAAATAATCAAATAATTAGTAAGTTTGCTAAATTATTGCAGTGTCAGAACTACATCTTTGTTTGGTTAGCTATGAAGGATGCACTTCCTGAGGCAGTAATCATGACACTTATACCTTCATGTGGAAAAGAAAGAGAGGTTTTGTTTGGTTATGTGAGTTTCTTTTGTTCTGTTTTCTTTCTGTTTTTCTTCTTTGGCTACCATCTGGCATATTTCCCTGGACTTGAGGAACAATCATGTGGCTGAAGCTACTGCCAACACCACTTCTGCAGCCAGCTGCTCACAGCATTCATATATAAGGAGTCAGACTCCCTCCTGCCAGATAATCGTACTCGAAGCCACTAAACTCTTGGGAACTGGGCTGGAAAGTGGGATATCTCTCTCAAACAGCAGTTTTCAGGAATCCCTTCTCTAAGGAGATTTCTTAATTATGTCAGAGCTCTCTTAGTGAGAAGAGTGTGATATTACAACTTTTTGTTATTACAAGCTTGGTGATGAAATGGAAATAGAAACATTATTAAAGTTTATTATTTTATTTATTAGGTATTACAGTCACAGCACACTGGAAATATCTTGGTTCTATTTGACCAGCCATTCAATATTTTCTGTGAAATAAAATATTTGAATGCATAAATGTTAACTTTTCTAGTGTATGTGATGAATCACACATTTGATTTAATATTCCACTGTTCATAGTCTGTAATTCATAGAAAGCCATGTCACCACTAAAGGGATGTTTGGAACCTCACTCAGACTTATTTTAGACAAATTTACATGCCAAAATATCATCTGCCCTGTTCAGACATTTGGTATAGTTGACTTGAAATCTTGGGAAAAGTGGCAAAATAGCAAGGCACATTGCAAGTCAGATTAAGTAGCAATAGGAGAGCAGGTGCAAGTGAATCGCACTTAACCCTTTGTGTTGCTGCAGACTTACCTCCTTGTCAAAACTGCCTAGAGAGCCCCTGATAGTGATAAACACAGAGTCTCAACACCCTTTCCTAACAGTTCAGAACGTCAAGCTCCAGTCCATAGGTTGGTGCCAAACAGCAGGAAAAAACTTCAGAGCAGTAACAAGTTCATAAGTTTCAGCTTTTGCTTTAAATTTTTTTGACATAGTTGATCATCACAGAGATAGGTTAAGTGAATCTATCACAGTGGGACAGGTTGCATCTGTCAGTGTTTCTTATTGCTGCCTTGGATTAGTGTTACCTGAGTGCTTATTCAGTGGGATTTTTGTGGTTCTTGCTGCAGCCTTAGAAGTGATTTAGTAATGATGAAATAAACGGGAAACAGAAGTATATTTACAGGTATTTTATCAACTATTTTTTTCCAATTTGTGCTTAACTAAGTTCTGACAGCCAAAGCCAGATCCTCCATGAGTAACCACAGGAAACATTCCTTTATACAAAGTGAAGTAAACTACGATGATTAATGTTGCTACAGTTTACAATAAATAAATGGCTGGGCTTTGCTGTTTGTGGTTAAAACAGTCCCCACACAAAGCCAGCCTTCGAGATTAGGCTAGGCACAGACACTAGCATCTCTTGGGATGCAGAAAAAGATTGCACTAACCATAAACACCAGGAAATACTCAGTTTGATTTACAAATTGTAGATGTCCATGAATATTTATGTAAATGTCAGAAGTATCTGACTTGCAATTCCCTGATGTATCACAAATTCTGGGAGCACTATAAATAGACCTATCATTCAATCTGATACCAAATACATCAGGAACAAGCTGACGCAAGTTCAGCATGTACCATGTCCAAATGTTGTAATTAATTTCTAGATACTTTGTTAAATAAGAAAAGTAATACAAGGGTAACATATTAATGTTTATTTTATGGCATTCTAGAACTTGCTTTTTCCCATTGTGCATCTGAATAGTTTTATTTTTTTTTAATGCTAAACTGACATTTCCTATTGGAACTTGTAAATCCAATTTGTTTCTGTGCCCTAGAAACCTAATAATCTACAGGTCATTTTGTGTTTCATTTGTCTCTATGAAAGGAATTTGGGAGTGTTAATTGAAAACTTCTGTAATACGCTGAAAGGTAATTTAATGCTCTAAAGCACCTTTCTTCATGGGGCAATAAAGCAAAGTAAGAGAGAAAAAAAGAGGCTAATACCCACCTAGAGGATTCTGGCACAAATACCGGTCTGGTGCCCTTAGCAGTAGGGGCAGTTATACTTCAGCACATGGGTGGTCCACACAAGCTAATCCGGCTCTTGGTCTCTGCCAGCAGCCAGCAGCAAATATTTGACTGTGGACAGTAAGAAACTTGGTGGTTGCAGTATAATCTTCCTTGAGGGATGATCTCCTCAACATCTTCGGTAGTTCCTTGTGTATGAGTATGCCAGAATTCTCCTTACCGTGTGTATTACTTAGTCTAGAAAATCTGAGTATTTTACTTATTCACACCAAATGTTGAGCATTTTACAATAAAAAAAATCGCTGAATTCTCTCTTCTGCAGTACTTTTCGACACTCACTTCCACAGATGAACTCTATGCAATGTGCAAGACTTTCTTCATCCTGGTGTCTAATTTTGCCTTGAAATGTTTTGAGTAGTATTGAGACCCAAAGATTTGTTGTTTTATATATTTGTGTATATTTGTATATATTTGTTACTCTTTTTCATCAGCTTTCTAACTAATCTTTTCCCTTGGAAAAATTTTGTGTTCATATCATTCATGTTGCCAATCTCTTAACACCTCCTCCTATCACAATGCTCTTTCTAATGCAGAGTGACCAGAAGCAAACACAGAGCTTCTGATGAGGACAAATGGTCTAGAGTTGTAATATTACTATTCTCATGGGGAAAAGACCTAATTCTATTATGAAACTATCTCAGTTCTGATGCAGATTTACAGACTTGCTGACTAACTGGTTTTAAGTCGTGAGCAATAACCTCCTATTCCAGTAAATAACTGGTGGTGTATGCACCATCCAGGTTAGATATTCTGTGTTCTTAACACTGTTAGAATGGAAGTCTCACTTCCATTACTGTGCACTTTTTTCTTCATCTCTTTCTGTTCTCTTTTCTTAGAGAAGTTTACAAGGACACAGTATTGTGTAAAGGCAACAAGGATCATTTCAATAGGTAGAAGTTCAATCTCACTGGAAATTTTTCATTTTTAAAAGAAAAAAAACCTACCCAACCTTGTGGCAAATAGTGAGTTTTACATAATTCTCTATGGGAAGAACATTTTTATTTTAAGATAAGGAAGTAGAAAATGTTATTCAGGTTGTCTTTTGTTTTTTTTTTAATGTATCTCTTCTTCAGCATTTTTGACTTGGTAGGAGGCTAGGAAGTCCTTCAGGAAATATGTCAGAATGTGTGCAGCTGAAGAAATGCGGGGGTTTAGCATTAGGAGGAGACAGATGTTTCCCATCAACATACCCATACACTTGATCATTATGTGCATGTATCCTATATAAACAGTCTGCACACATATAAACACACGTGTGGGTGCATCCTACACTGAAGTGTACAAACTATCAGAAGCTTTCCAGGAAGAAGCTGAATACACGGCACTTACTTTATTGTTTGTCCACGTGAACTGGTTTTTCCTTTATTTGTTTTACCTTTGCAACATTTCCAGTCAATACTTGGCTCTTCAGAGACTTAGCTTTCACAGGCTTTGGTACAAATGTCTGTTGAAGTTGTAAAAGTAAATGACGCAGTTGAACAAACACCGGGATCAGATAAACTCCTGTTAACACTAGCTGAAGCTATTTAGCTAGTAAAGAAACCTAAAATGGAAAGAAACCCCAAACTATTTAAAGGGGATATAATTGTCTCCAGGTGGAGGATGGGAGGCCTCATTTTTTTTTTTTTTGTTATAACAGATGGAGGTGAAGCAAAGGGACAAATAAAACAAATAAATAAATGTATAACTCTAGCTGAAGCTACATGTGCATTACTTTGATAGATGCTATGAGTTACCCTGTGAATGCAACTTAATTGGCAGCTGCAGGGAAGTGATCATTGCAGATGGAGCAGAATCTGCTGCTCAGACAGCTCTGGTGTAAGGCAGAAGCATCATGTGGCGCTATTAAACTGATGCATTTTTCATGTTATCTCTTATATACTAATAGGTGTGGATGCATTCTTAAATTTAGTTGGTTTTCCTAAGTATGTGGAATGTACTTAAACTTCTAGGTAATCATCCAGTTGCATCATTTTTCTTTACTTCTTGCTCTTCCTTGTGACATAAAAAGAAAATGTAAATATGGTAATGCAAACATTAAACTGGAAACACAGAGAAGCTGGTTATTTTAAGCAACAAAGTTCATCTGGTTTATATCATGCGCTGGAGGCCGAGTCAAGTGTTTCAACATCACTTGCACTCCATAGAACCAGGGACTGAACAATCAGAAAGTTGATAATTTGGAAACTGGGGTATGTCTCTAAAACAGTAGAAGTAAAATTCTCCAAGCTTCTACTGGTGGCAAAGGAGGAGATGGTTTCTTTTAAGCATCATATAAGAAAAACCCTCCAATGAACTTGCCATGCAATAAGTGATGGGCTCCTGAAGAGAAGTGCCATTGGCACCTGAGAATCAGGAAGAAATTTACACTACTCTAGCATATGTGGTTATTCATGTGAACCTTCTGAAACAAAAGGCTGATTTTTGAATAAATGTTTCTATTTCAAATAGAAGGGAGAAAAAAGAGCAAAAAAACAGAGAAGAAAAAAAAAAGATGAAAAGGGAATGTAAGTTCTTAAGATTGATCCTAGCATCCAGATGATTCCCTTAATGAGGTAGTCACACAGTCTTAATGAGCATGTAAGTGGCAAATGGTGTTTGTTCCATGTCTCCTCTTAGCCACAGCCTTTGTTTAAGCTCTGTCCCACACGACACAGTAAAGTGTAAATTGGAACATGGAGCATGACATATTTGAGGCTTATCTCGTTTTGGCATAAAAATACATGTAGTTCTGTTTTATGGTAAACTCTGCTTGGGGTTATAGGAGACAAAAGAAATTCTAGACAGAGTGGTTTTACCATACAAATACAAGCACACATTAATGCCAAATGTTTACAGGTGAGAATGAAATTATTTAAAACAGGTAGGATATTTATAGGTGGGGCCAATAGCAAAATGTCATTAAAAATCTGTTTCATGATACTGACAAAGTTTTGTCCTCACATACAGAGAAACAGCTGTGTCTGTGAGCCACAAAAGATTTGAGTTTTGCTGTCACAGTTCTTCATGCTTGGCTACCCCTATTAGACTACGATTAGGATATAAAGTTTTATTAATACTGTAGATAATTTTCAGTCTGGACTACTGAAGGCACCATATATTAACCTAAAAATTAATGTAATATTTAAATTTAAAATACATAGTAATCCAGGTAGTGTCTGTTAAACATATAATCATACAATTATATGATTGCCTTATAAACACTGAAAGTCACAAATTATATGTTTTTGTAAAAAACTAACGTAAAACCTCTTTTCTGGGTGTCTTGATGATATCAAAAAGTGCTAGCTGCTCTGACTTCAGTGAATACTATGTGAGGGCTCTGATTTTTCCATGGCTGAATCTACAGAGTGAATAAACAGCCCAGAACTCTTTTCAGCTGGTGAACTGTGACTAGCTGGTGTGACATGGCAAGGAGACTGTAGCCAGGTGGGGGTCAGGCTCTTCTCCCTGGAAATCAGCAACAGGAAGAGAGGACACAGTATTAAGCTGCCCCAGGGGCATTTTAGGCTAGACATTAAAAAAAAAAAATCTTTACAGGAGGAGTGGTTGAGAGGCATTGGAACGGGCTGCTCAGGGAAGAGGTGGAGTCGCCATCTCTGGAGGTGTTTAACAAAAGACTGGTTGTGGCACTTCAGTGCCGTGGTTTAGGTCATAGGTTGGACTTGATGATCTCCAAGGTCTTTTCCAACCTGCTTGATTCTGTGATTCTGTGAGAGGGCCATGTCAGTAGCGCTAACCTCTTCTGCTCCCTGGAACAGAATATGAGGGGCCAAAACACACTTGTGGGAAGGTGTGTGTGCTCCAGGGCTCAGGTGGTCTACAGTAGCATTCAAACCAAGAAGGGTTTACAGCCTTTCTGCTCCATTAAAATAGATTGGTCACAGTTTTTTACAGGACTATATAACTTTCTGCTTGCTCGTATTACAGTACAGTCAACTCCAACTGTTTTTAGCTATATCTTGGAGAATCATAAGAGTTTGTTTAGAAAGCCTTTCATTTTTCCTTTGTCCTCAAGCAACTAAATCAAAAAAGGTTTATCAAAACCAGAAAAGCCAGGAGCTTTCTTAAGATGCAGCTGAGATTTTCATCTAAAACCTGAACTCTAGAAACTTTAAGGAAAATACTTAGTCTGTGAGACTAGAAATACCATTTCAGAGGATAGCAAGGCAGGATAGGGTGACTTTGACAGCCACACCCTGAAAAATTTAGTTATCTGAGATTCTAGTTTTCAGTGCACAGAGTGGATGTGTGACCCAAAGTGGTCATCGTGATGCCCTGCTTTTTCTTCTGGGGATCAAAAGAGAGAGTTGTTAAGCAGCAGCATAAAGGATTCAGCCAGACTGATGTTGCCATGCAAAACTCACCAGCTTCTTCCCTGACATACTTTCAAGATGTAGATTTCCCCGCTGTCTAATGCAACTGTTTTAGCATGTAGGGAAAGGGGCAGACAGTCCTGGAAAAGCTGTGCTTGCTCTTTCCACTAAGAGAAAGATTTGCTGGATTTGTACTCTCTTCATCCTTTCATAGAAACAGCTGGTCTTTGACCAAGAAGATATTTTATAATTTGGACCATTTATTTTGAATTAATGTGTTGTTTTGATCATAGTTTTACAGTAGCTAATGTTAATTTAAATGAAGGAGGATAAAAAGCAGTCAGAGGATGCAGTGAAAATTATTCACTGCAGTGTAGAAGTGTCTAACTGATCTGCAGTTCACCAGCTTCTTATCTTTGATAAAGGGAAATAGATGGATTATATTAGAAACTTATTGTAAATATTTTCTCACACGATGCTTCTAAATGGTTTAGATAACATTTCCTTTTGATGTAATATATTTATTTGAATCTGGAACACTGAATTCACTGTTAAATGTCATACACTCTGTTACTGTAAAAGAATAAAACTGCTTCCAAGTACATGTTGTTTCAGTAAGACATGAGCTTGTTTATGCCAGCTCTTCAGGTTTACAAAGTCACTTCAAAACAGTCTCTTTAGGAGTTATGGCAGTAATGTAAAACAATGTAAAACTCTTTGTGGTAACAATATAAAGTGGGCATCTGCATTTGGAGTCCTACAGTGCTTATCCTAACTTTGGGCAGCAGCATAATTTTTGCATTTATACTGAATACTCTAGGAAAGTATAGTATGAATATAATGTTTGAAAGACATCCTTAAGGAAAGGGATTCCTTATCTTCAATAATTTTTACATCTGCAGTTCATCTGTGTTTAATATTTTTATGTATAACCTAAATACTTGTTTTTTGTTATAGTTCCTTTTCATTAATTGAAGCCATTGCAGAATTTCTACCATGTTTTGGAATTTATTTCTGGCTAAAAAATTGCCTGCTTTAGTTACCTTCTTTCTTTTTCTTGTGTCACTAAGAATATGTACTAACACCATGAGTACATTTACCAATGGTAGATTAACACTTGGTTGATATGATATGTATGAAAAAAATCTTTTCATACATCACAGGAAGATAGAGGAACTGATGTCTGTTTTTTTTATATTTCTAATAATCTAGTGATTTTCTTAGGCTTTGTCAGCACATCTTGAAGTTAAAATTAGAAACCGTCTGATATTATTTTTCATCTATGAATGTCAGGTTTTACAGTAGCATTGTAATACCTGTGGGCTCAGAGTTGCAATTTAAGAAATGGTTAAGGACAGAAAATTCAGAGAAGTCACAGAATTAACTTCTGTAGCTTTGATATACAGGTTTTATTTGGCAACATGACAGGAAATGATAGAGCAAAGAGTGGAAAGGAGAAAAGAACTGTTAAGGGGGGAGTAGTATGCAGTGAAAGTGCATGACAGTCACATAAGACCTCTGTCTATTCACTTGGTTGCAAAAACTACATCACAGTGCTGCAACTCAATTTTTTCATTTTTCATTTTTCTATTTTGAAGGGCTGAAATTGTTTCCCAGCTGCCTAGAGCCTTTTGATCTGTAATGCCTGTCTTAAGCAAAACAATATTTGGAGCTCCTTAGAAAAAGGAGTTCCTGGAGGTTACAGTCTGCCCTGGTGAGTTACCTTCATGGTTACACCTTAATGAGTTCAAGAGAACAAGACATGAATTCCCCTTCTGTTAATATAAATTAACTGATTTTAAGTATTTATCTAATAAACAACTATTACTATATGTAATGGCCAGGCATAGGTCAGAGCCATCCCGGGCTGCCAGCAACCAGTAGAACCTGGATGTAGATGTAGGTTAGAGTCATATAAAATTTTCACTACAGTTTTCAAGGCAAAACTTTATGGCAAACCCCTAGTACAGACAAACACAGCAGGCCAGTGGTGCTAGCATACAGAAGTTTTCTCTTTCCAGCTTCAAACCATATTCATAAAATTTTACATTGTTTTTTATCAGTTCTGTTTCTCTCACAGCCACTGTAATTGTAGAGGCATTTATTTAATTTATTTTTGAAACCTAATCTACCATAGTGAATTTAGTATCACTGAAAAAATTGTGTTAGTGATTCTTGTTGGCAAATATTCAGAATTTGCAAGGTACCTATTGATGCCTCTGTCAATTAAATTTAACCAAAAATGTGGCAAAAACTTAAAGGCTCTCTAAAGAGCTTTTTAATGAAGGAAATACCATTTAAGCAATGCTGCTGGAAATTTCATTTACAAACTTACTTGCTGTACTATCCAGGCCACCCAAGTGGTCTGCAAGTACTGAAATTTCCTAGAATATCAACTCACAGGACCAAAACAACATTCCTCCTCCACGTGTGTCTGTAGGTCTTCACACTTTAGAGTAATAGACAGCAAACCAGTACTGCTTGAGCTCCTCCCTCTTCAAGCTGCTGTAAAGTGAATTAGCCAATGCTGTAAAAGTTTGTGTAAAACATCACCTTGAAATCTTGCATCTAATCTTCAGTCATTTTGAAATGGTACAAAGAGTTAGTGTTTGCTGATAAGGATGTCAAGTGTTTTTGTTGTTGTTCTTTTCCATTTTTAGTTCAAAACAAAACTTTCTTTCTTTTTTTTTTGCCTCCAAAGACCCCAAAAATTCTGGAGGGCTAGTTAAGCTAGACAGTACAGTGCAGCTGTAAGATGTTGATCCATGTTGACTATTCCTGATCTTATTAAACAGAAGCCACGTGCGCTCTAGAAACAAACATTCATTTTACCTGTAATTTGTGTGCACTCAAATTCATGAAGAGTCTTCTGTAGCACACTGCAGTTAGGGTCCAGTGGTATGTTAGACAAAGGTACAGAAAAAATAATTTCGGGATTGGCTCTTTGACATCTATTTCATTTGGTTCAATTTTGAGATTTGCATGTTTTGTGAGGTTTTTTTTAATACATAAAGAGTAAGAAAATATAAAATAGCCATTTTTGTTCAATAGGTCAGAGAAAAAAATTCTTAGTTCAGCTTCTGGCTACTTATACCAGTAAATTTACAGGGCAAATGTTTTCCAAGAGCCATGGGAAATGAAGTTAACTAAACTGAACCTATCTTGCTGAGGTGGTTGTCAGGAGTGGCATTCACACCAGGATGAATAATCCAGGTTGATTAAAACCAAGGAAATACATGGAATCATTTAGCATGAAATTCAAATGTACAATACTGGTCTATACACCTGGATACACCCCTGAGATGTGAAGAGGGTCTCCAGTTGGTCATTCAAATACAAACCTGGTTAATAAAGCTGTGAATGTTTTGGTTCATTCTTCATTATTTATTTTATATTTTGTTCTTCATAGTTACATGTTTTTTTCGTTTGTTTTTTTGGTGTTTTTTTTTTTTTTTTTTAATAGGGCCATGTTTGTTTGGTAAGGCTTCTATCTTACTGTTTCTGCAAACTGACTTTAAAAAAAAGTATCATGATATATTATTGCTGTGCTTTTTTTCTCTTACAGTCTAAATAACCCATCAGTTTATTGAGTGGTTGGAGTTAGTGTTTGCTGAAGTTACAATGCAAAATGAGGCAGGAAAATGTTATTAGCAATCATCAAATTCGATTTATAAATCAACTGTAACAGAGTAAAAATCAGTGTGTGTACCTAAAATCTGTCATGTAAACTAAATGTATTGAGCAGTTAAATGTCACTTTGTGTACCTAATTGCCATGTTTGCTGTAGCAGGGCTTAGTTGTTGAGGAATAATGGCCCATCAGCTGAGCCTGAAAGAGATCCCAGACTGATTTCAGACATCTGTAAGACAACAAACCACAGGGGCAGAAGTGAGATCTGAAGTCTAAACTGAAGAAAGGAAGTCAAGTATAATGGGAAATTGTTACTTCAAAATTACTTTTTTGAGTAACAGTGACAGTATTAGCAGCACTTTTTTTGCAATATGTGTCATGTTTCCCACTAAAGTGAAAACGTAGTACTTTTTTGACTGATATACTTTTTTGACTGATATACAAGGGAAGAGCAACAGGTTCTGTTACTCTATTGTAGCTGCTCCACATTATCAAAAGAGCCTCTGTTAAAAGAACTGATGTGGGATAACTTTGAATGTGGTGCTGTCATGCATATTCAGATTTAAACCACAGATTCATGTCTACACCACAAACTGGAATTACTGTTCCGTCAGTTCTGTGTATCTGTGGATAAAACTGCAGGAGAGAAAGATTCAAGTTATTAATTTCGTTTTAAGTGCCACATACTGCAAGAGACAAAAGATCAAATAAATTTCATGTTCAAACTAAAACTAGACCAAACCCAGGATACATAAAGAATGAAAGGATGACTGTATTATAGGAGAGGCCTAAGCATTGTTTAGAAAAGTGATTTATCAATTCTGATATTCAATGGCTTTTCTTCATTAAGATTTTGTTTGTTGATAAGAGTTGAAGAGAACTTTTTGTCAGGGAAATAACTCATATTATTCTCAAGCTCTGATGTATTTTTTTTATTCTTTTCTCAAATGCTTTGTAAACCCCTTAGCTATCCTAGTATACTGAGTTGAAAGAGGTCCATTTAAAATGGTCTTGTCCAAAAAACAAAGCAAAGCCAAGCCAGAAGGATTTGACAGGGCTTAAAAGCGAAAATCTTAGACCCACAATATTAGGTTTTTCATGTACAATTTTTTCATGTATTAGGAATTCAATGTATCTCCAAAGCTACCTCAATCAATATATATTTTTTTCTTAATGAAAATTCAAGAATTCTCATTACTGTAATATACTTTTTCCCATGCACTGGACATCATAATAGAAACCATGCCAGTCAAAATAGACAAGTTCTGCAACCTAGAATGTTCTTTCTGAAGCAATGGAGGAACGTCAGAAACAAGAGGAACTTTGTTGTATCTCATCTCCCTCAGTGTGACATGCAGAGGACAAGACTGGGAATTTTAAGTTGTCATTTTGCTGGATACTAAAATTAATAGAATCACAGAGTCATTGCTTTTTCAATCTTATATTTTCCTCACCATCCCACTGGTCACCTTCTATTCTAGAGATGCTATTTCTCTCTTTTTGCTCTCCACAGATCTGTTACTTGTTTGCTTTTCAACATCTCTTTCTTCTCTTTCTTCTTCTTCGTGAGTGCTCTTTTCTTTTGTTTGTTTGGTTTTTTTTTTTTTCCTGTACGTTTGTTTTATTCTGGCACTGTCAAATGACTTTTTGAGAGACATCTTTTTCTGCAGACCAGACATCTCTATAAATGTCTTTTATCGATTAAGAACTTAGAACATTAACATATTTGAACTCTGACTTATTTTGGCACTACAGGTTTAATTCTCAGTATCTACTATTTTGAAAATATGTATTCAGATCTTAGAAGGACAGAGCTTATCCTGTTTTATTTTGAAAACAAAACCAATCCTTCTTCAACATCCTTACTATTTTAGAAGTTAAGAACTGATAATTAGTACAAATAGCTGCTGGCATACATTTCAGAAATTTGTGGTCATCCCTGTCAAGGTTGTGAATGAGTAGATCTGAAGGCACATTGTATTCCTGAGAGCTCAGCCTCTTTTCTGAGACCTCTGAGCCTCCAGTGATGTGCAGCCTGGCACATGTCTGTGTCAGGCAAGTCAGCCACAGATTTTACTGCTTCATTTGATGGGACTGGGCATGCAGTGGGTCTGTATTAAAAAAACCCCATGCATACCCTCAGACACGAGGACATGAATCTTTAAAGAACTGCAAAGCTGAGAAATGTGATCATATTTCTAGTAGTTGTGGATCTCAAAAAGGTTTTTCTCATTTACTTGAGTAAAAGTAATGTTTCGTGTTGCTCTAGGTAGTTGAAAATTTATTAATTGTTAGAAAAGTCTTTATTTTTGAGTCTTTGTTGTCTTTAGATTCTTTCTGAGAAAGAATATTGCCAGAATTAATGGTTGCTGTAAGTGGTTCTGTGTAAGCTTTTTCAGAATAATGATTTTTGCTCAGAGCTTTCTCTGAAGTTAAGACTTTTTTGAACCATCTGGGCAAGGGTCATAAAGAAAGTAAGCAATAGAGTGCTTGAGAGGAGAGCTGCTATGCTAGAAGGAAAAAACACTGTGCAGATGCAAACCAAGAGAACTTCCAATGCACTGTTTGGATGACTTTTTTTGGAGAAAAGAGATGGGGATAACTAAGCTCCAAATATTCATAAAATTATTAGATTTAATCAGCACTGTTATATACAGTTTAAAATAAACAATGACGAAATCATAGGTTTTCTCCTGCAGTCAGTGCAATATATATTAGATTGAGAACTTTTTAGGCAAAGCAGCTTAGTTGTTTATTCTTGTCTTTGTAAAATGGCATCCTCACTGAGACAGATTTTAGATGCCAATACTTTTTTTAAAAGGCAAAAGTGAATCATTTATTTGTGTTCTTGTCCAAAGTAACAGAACACAATTGAGAGACGCAAAAGGGAAAAAAATCTCAGCCAGTTTCTCTCTTCCTAAATGTCACCTTATCTGGATGACGATCAGCTGGATTGACTTTGCGAGACTGACGTTATTTACCTATACAAAAATTGCTTAAACAGCAAAAATAAATTCCAGCATTTTATAACTTCATATTCCAGAGACAGTAATGTGCATCTCACTGTGGTTTGTAAAACTGCCAGTGTATTTTGAATGCTAGTTCAAATTAGATTGTAGTTATGAAATATGTGCCCATGAGCATGTGAATTTAAAAGAATATATTATTGCAGCCAACCATTTAATGTCGGTAGTTGGCTTTAACAATGTTCACAATATAAAACACAAAACAATTTTCTGAATTTTTAATATAGTGAGTTATTAGAAAAATTTCACTGTTGCAATATTTATAGGTTAATTTTTTCTGAAAATTTCTATAATTGAATCAATTGTTTTCATGCAAACTTTCACATATTCTTAGCGACTTTTTTTTGCAGTACTTTCATAGGTAATCTCAGATGAGAATTAAAAAAAAATAAATTCAGTATTATCTTTTCAACCCAGTCTGTTTTAGTTTTAACCCTCCCTTAGACATGTAATAGAAACCAAACAAACCACCCTTCAAAGCTACACGGAAAATGCTGACAGTAGTTTAAAAGGGCTGACTCTAGTTATTGTAGGTTTTCTGCAAACACACTGAAATACAGCCCATATGGTCTCAACCAATAGTGAACACATTCTGTTAGACATGCTGCATAAATTAAGTTGTTTCAAATAACAACTGCTGCAGTTTTGATATACTTTCTCTGTATTCATGGAATAGATCCTCATGGAAATTCTGTTCAGATACATACAAGGCAAGGAAGTGAACCAACAAAGTCAGGACAAAAAGGGCCTGAGCAATCTCTGGGCCCTTCTGTGATGGAATGACTGCAATTCTCAAAAAGGGAAGACCAACTGATGTAATCTGCCTGGATTTCTGTAAGCTTTCAACACAGTTCCACATGGCATCATAAACTCCAAACTGGAGAAACTTGGATTTTAAGGGTGGACTAAGAAAATGCTGAGATGGATGCAGCCAGAGAGTTGCAGTCAATGGCTCTATGTCCACCTGGAGGCCAGTGATGAGTGGTGTCCCTCAGGGCTGTCTTGAGGCTTGGGCTCTTCAGTATCTTTATCAATGACAGAGGCAGTGGGACCAAGTGCACCCTCAGTATATTTGCAGGTGACAGGAAGCTGAGCAGTGCAGGTGACACTACAGAAATATGGGATGCCATCCAGGGGCACCTGGACAAATGTGAGACCTGAGACCATGAGAACCTAAGGATGTTGGAAAAGCCCAAGTGCAAGGTGCTGCACCACGGTCAGAGCAGTCCCAGACATGAGTAAAAAGAACAAAAGGACTTATTGAGAGCAGCCCTGCCCAGAAGGACTTGGGGGTGCTGGTGGGTGAGAGGCTGGACATGACCCAGCCATGGGCACTCACAGCCCAGAGAGCCAAACGTGTCCTGGGCTGCATCCAGAGCAGTGTGGGCAGCAGGGCCAGGGAGGGGATTCTGCCCCTCTGCTCTGCTCTGCTGAGACCCCACCTGCAGTGCTGCATCCAGCTCGGGGGTCTCAGCACAGGAGGACTTGTTGGAGCAAGTCCAGAGAGGCCGCAGAGATAATGGGCAGGCTGGAGCACCTTTTCTATGAAAAGAGGCAGAGAGAGTTGGGGTTGTTGAGCCTGGAGAAGAGAAGGCTCCAGGAAGAGCACATTCCAGCCTTATAATTAAAGGGACTTAGAAAAAAAAGAGGGAGAGCAACTTTTTACAGGGATAGATAGTGATAGAGAGAATGGTTTTAAGATAAGGAAAAAGATTAGATATTAGGAAGAAATTATTTATTCAGAGGATAGTGAGGCACTGGAACAGGTTGCTCAGAGAAGTTTTTTATGCCTGTTTCCTGGCTTTGTTCGTGGTCAAGTTTGATGGGGCTCTGAGTAGTCTGGTCCAGAGGAAGTTGTCGCTGCCAATGGCAGAGGGGCTGGAACTAGGTGATATTTAAGGTCCCTTCTAACCCAAGCCATTCTATGTCTCTATGATTTTTTTTTTTTAGGAAATACGTTGCAAAGTTGATGAATACCATTTAATGAAAAAAAGAACACCCTAAATAAAGAAAGAGGAAGACTTGATGCCTTTCCTCTTATTTTAATTAGAGATTCTCTCTTTCTGCATTTAACATAGCAGCATATGTCTAGAAGGAATTTAGCTGGATTGAATTCAGTGTTAAAAATAGAGGTGGCTTTGCTAATCAAGTACTGAAGGAGAGCATCCAGAAAAAAGAATAGATTGATTTGCTATACTGGAAGGCTACCATTAGACTATGTAAAAGTGATATCAAGTAAAACTGTACTAGTCTCAGACTTGCTGTCCTACATTATGTCGAGGTCTACATATAAAAATTCCTCTGTGGATATCCGCATAATAGACTAAGCTGTGACAGGTTTGACAACAGAAAAAATCTCTCTTACTCATAGAAGGGTAAAGAGGAAATATGCACGTTGCCCATGTCTAATGTGGCAATGCACTGGCAATACTGAAATGCTTGCAGCCAGTTTAGGCAATTTATACTTCCACAAAACATGAAGTTTCTGACTGCTGTCATCTCTGGTGGTATTTACAGCCAGTGTTGCTGAGGGTTTCTCTGGGATTTATAGTGCAACATGGATTTCTTGTGCCTTGTACATTGTTTAATAAGGGGAAATTCAAACACATAAATATGTAATAAAGAGTTCAGACAGAACAAGCAAATTAGTCCTAAACTGAGAAGAATTTTAGACTCAATGAATATCAGAAGATATTTTAGCTCTCCCTCCTGATGCCTGACTATTCAGGAGAAGTAGGTCTTACATGAGTTTTCAGTGGTAGGCATAGCTGCTGTACCGAATATGTGCATATTCCTTTTGATCACCTTACTCTTCCCCCTCTGGGGAGGAAGGGGTGAGAGGTCAGAAGTGCAGCTTTTTTGAACCGTGATAATTACTACATTAAATATGGTTTGGGGCAGTGGTTTCTTGGCATTGTTCATCTCTCACACAATCCAAATATGATAAGATGCGAGGCCAAATACGGAAATACGTCAAGTTTGCATTTCTATAAAAGGAAAAATGTTAATACTGCATACATTCAGTTCAACTGCTACAAGTGAGAGAGTGGAGAGGCAAAAAATCCTCAATCCCCAAGTTATATAAACTTATAGGTTTTATTCCTGTGCCACAGGATTTATCAAGTCCATCTTGAATTGCCCAAAACCTAGGTTTCTATCATAAAGTAGGCAGGAAACCATAGTCCACAGAAGGAAAGATAGACAGCTGAGTGGAGCAGTTCTGTCTGTCTTAAAATAGATGTCTGAATCATGGAAACAGACTACCCCAGCAAGTGCCTATCGGAGCTGTCTCTAGCAGGGGCCTAGCTGACCAGTTTAAATGAGCAACCAATCCTCTGACAGCTAAAGGCTAGTGAGAAAACTCCTTTCTTGGTGTGCCTTGTTTAACTCTCAGTGAATAATTCATGACAAGTAATGTACTCTCAATGTAACCTTCATTTGTTCTCATAGAAGCTCTCCAGTAACTTGCAACTTTTTAAAATACATAGCTTTTTGCCTTTAATTACAGTTTTGAGTTTGACAGTTTAGTGTTAAAAAACAAATACATTTTGTACTTTTGAGTGTTCATATAAAATGTTTAGTTTTTTTTTTTTTTCTTCACCCTGTACAAGCCAATTAAATCTTTGGAGTTTTCCATACCTGAAAAACAAACAGAAGTGAAACATGACTAGCAAATTTTATACAAATTCAAGTGGATTTTTTGAAACATGAGTGTCATAGAGGTATACTTCCTCTTCAAGAAAGGCTTTGTAACATAATGAATAATATAGATTTAATTTTAGTTCCTGACATTTTTCTGAAGGACTTAGAAGTATGGATGATGTCATTCTACCAAACAAGAGTCTTATCCATATCTGACTCATTCAGGTCATGATCCCATACCTGTGGATGCCAAGTTTCCAGTGAAGAACATGAAGAAATGTGCTCTACTGTTTTGTAGAGAACTCTGCTATTACACTAATGTAGTTACCTCACCTCAGATTTGCTTTCAGGATGACTTTCTGATAGTAAAAGTTGATTGTTTCCAAGAAGACAAAATGTTGCAGAAACATTCCTTTTAGAGTACGTGTGGTTGGGGTAGGCAGCTTTTTTGTTAATGTTCAATTTTTGTTCTAGACAAGACAAAATTGCAAAACAAAAAAAGAGGTTTAATATATAAGACTAGCTAACATAAAATTTAAGTGTGAATTTTCAGGTTGTGCATACAAGTTTTGTTTGCTTGAAACGGTGGTCTATTTTGTGCTCTTGAAATACATGCATAGTCTCAGAATGGTGGTATTCCTGAGAGTCTTCCAACCTCCTCCTATTAATCTCACATATCCCATTCTTCTGAACAAGATGGTGATGAAAGAGGGCATGTCTTACAAAATATGATGGTTCTGATAGTAAGCCTGACACTCAAGAGTAACTTTGTCCAGGACCTAATTATGTTGTCTTTGTAAAAGGAATACGATCCTCTCTTGCCTTTCCTAGCAGCCACTGCTTCATTTGAAAAAAAAAGAGAAAGAATGTTAGTCTACTGGTTTTTTTTGGCCTAAAAAAACTGGCATATTGCTCTTGGAAACCATAGTTACTGCTTAACTCCTTACTGAGTTAAATATGAGCCACCAATGTTTATTTTTTAAGACACTACTTAGCTAAGAAATTGTAGTCCTAGTTTGCGTGGAGCAAATAGCTCAAAAAGAGAAGGTCTGATGGAAATATTGATAGATTTTTCTTTTAACCTTGTAATTAGTGCTGTATTATTGCAGTAAGCCCATTTAGATCTGACAAAAAGACTGTGTTTTATAATGCCACCCATATTTTTGTACGTCTGTGTGCTCATATATATAGATAGATATACTCATGGTTCAATTTGGGGGGGATTTTTATGTTTATTTAAAAAAAAGAGAGAAAAACAGCCTGACACATAGGCAGCCTTAGCTTAGCTGAAGTCCAAACTCTTCCAGTAGGATAATATTTAACTTTAGGCTATTCGCTGTTATGCAGTGTTAATCCAACATCAGCAGACATCATTTATTCCAACCTTAATGACAGATGTAACCATAGACCACAGACATAGCTGATAGCACTGTTTGCCTAGAACATAATGTTTCTCAGAAAAAAAATATTCTCCTACTCCTAAAAATGAGCTCTTTTATTTTCTTTTTGAGTCTCTGGCAAGGTTCTATTTTGTTCTCTGCGGCCCAATCTGTGTGGGCCAGCAATGGTCGGTTAGTACTGAGGTTGCTAACCTCTAATTGCATAAGTCGTTAAATCAAATTAAAAGTAGGCAGGAGTAAAGGCAGAAGGATACGTTTTCAGCCTGACATATATCAAGAACCTGACTTTGCTATGTCAGGGGGCGAGGCACTCTAAGGCCTCTGTAACACACACTTCCCTTACTGCTCATGGTACAGCTCAGGCAGCAGCACCTGGCAGCTCCAAAGGAAACTGAGATCCTGCATCTTCAGACAAGGCATCATATTAGAATTGAGTATTCTCACAGAAGACCCTCTTTGCCATGCTGCCTATGAGGAGTTTTGCACGTTTGATTCTGTGCAAAGCCTTTGTAGGGCATGTAGTAACTTTGTTTACACTGCAAGCACTGAGCTAATAAACTATCTTTAAATTGGGCAGCTCAATCCAGGCAGCTAGATGTTAGTGGATATAGGAAGGAAACACTAGCAACATATGTCACATTTTTTCTGTGCCCTTTGGTTTGCCTTCTTGCATTCTTAGGAATTCTATGCTCTAGTTATTGCATTTTGTAGTTCTTTTACTTATGCAGTTATGTATAACTTTTTCCTCTTTGCTAAAGGAACTCCAGTCAAAAGGGAGTATGCCGTTACTTAGAAATTAATAGCAAAGTTTAATTCCCTGGAATTCTAACCCTACAAAAAATATTTTTAAATTAATTTCCTATGTTGAGCAGTGGCAGAATCTTCAGGTGGGTCAAAAATTTGTTTCTCCAATTCTCTAACTTAATACTTGTTTTTGAGAGATATGTCTCCTGAACCTAGACCTGCACTACTAGTTCTCAGACCCACTCACGCAGGTAATATAAGAACACCTTGTTAATCTTTTCTGTCCTTCAGCTTGTTGTGCAGTACAGGACAATAAGAGGATAATCTAGTTCTGTGGATGAACTAGAATGAATTGTGCCACTCAGAGTTGCACAAAACTAATTGGTATGGAGCTTAGTTTGTGAAAAATTTTATCCCACATATACGGAATATGTACTCCTACATATTTGAAAGGTTGGGCTCAAATTTAAATCCATATTCTTTGTTTATTGAAAACTGTATTTCATATAAATGTATAAACTGGAAAGTATATATGAAGAAAGGAAAGAAACAAACTGTGAGCAAGACCAGATGCAACAGTAACTAAACAATAACAGGGATAGTCCTGAGTGAATGAGCCCAGGTCCAAGTTTTTAAGGATATTTTAGTTATCCTACTTAAAAAAAAAAAAACAGATGAAGCTAAGATTGCATATCAAAAGGCAGCAGATTGTTTTACAGCTTTCATTTGGTAATGTGTATTCCAAACACCACACTTAAGAGCCCAGTCATTATGTCTGAAGGCTTGAGATTGTGAATCCCTTTCTGCAGCTTGCATAGAGCAGCAATAGCCTGGCACATATTGCATGGGTTTTTTCATCAGTTTGATGTCGCAGTGCTTTTCAAGCAGCATTGCGTGGCTTATCCCTGTTTTACAAACTAGGAAGACAAAACTCAGAATGTTTAAACAAGTTTTCCATAACCTCGAGAAAGAGATGTTGCCAAGCACGGAACTGAACAGTCAGTCCTGTACCTCATTCCCTAAGCCATGCTTTTTGCAATTCATTTTAATATTCAATTCTGTGCACTGTAGCACTGGTTTAATTCAGTTAGTTACTGATTTGAAGATAAGTAACTAAGATGCAAGCATGGTCAAAGTGGGCTGAACCCAGCACACTTTGTATTACTGGTGTTTTAATTCTTTCTGTGTCTTTTCTTCTTTAGGTAGTTTAACTATACAGCTAAAACCGCAGTTGATGATACATGCAGATAAAAAATATGGTTGCTTTTCTTGCTGCTTTTATTATTAGTGTATTTAGTAGTACTGAATGTCTCCATCTTTTAGTATTTTCATTAATTTAAAATCTTTTCTTCATTATTTTTACTATACAATCAACCCTTGCCTTAAATGTGGTGGAATCCAAACAAGTCTTCTATTCCAAAGCCTTTTTCCTGCCACGCTAAAAAATAGAAGGATTCCAAAAAGAAAAAAAAAAATTAAAAAGTGGGGTTTTTTTGTTGTTGTTGGTTTTTTTTTTTAGTTACAGGATTGCATGCACAAATCATCTATTTAAACAATGACCATTTCTCTATTTATTCTCTTAATTTTCCTTATTTTTTTTCTCTTAATTCCTCAAATTATTGAGGAATATAGAAAATATAGAATATGGAAATTGAGAGTTTTAATTATTTGACCCCATACCAGATACAAAAATAAATACTACATCATGATCTATGAGTGCAGTGCACTAGTATGCTGCTATCTTTACATAAAACTTAGACAAATCTGCACTTGAGGTTAATTGCAGAACAGCAGATTTTATGTATGAATTAGAAGCTATTTTTAACTGCCAAAGTTGTTCTAATGGGTTCTCTAGAAACCTCTCTAGAAAGAGGTTGGCCTTTCTCATAATGAATATTGAGAGGTTCTGTCCTACTGATAGGCTCCATTTTTTGTGGGAAGCCTGTGATTCCAAGGTTGCTGCCTTAAGACGGGCACTGATTCTGCCACTTGAAGTATGGTTGCATAATATATATTTCATAATAGTGGGAGTTAATAGGCACTTGGAGAACAGAAGTTTATTTCTAAGGAGCTGAGGATGGAGAACAAAGAAAGCATGTCCACTGTGGGTGTTAGTATTTAGTTGATGAGATGGAGAACTGTGAACCCACCAGAACTTTTTTTCTGAATTAGTATTGAAAAACACTGACTCAAATATTTGAGTACCTGCAACTAGAGTGTATTTATATTGCATAGTAGTGTTTAGTATCTAAATATGTTAATATTTCTAGTTATATTTCTAGCAACTACAAGTAAGAGGCAGCATCTTGTCTGATACACTATTGAGAACAGACTATCCTGGGATATTTACTTTCTAGCACAGCAGAAATAGTCTTTGAATATTCCATTTCAATATGGTATTACAAAAGACTTAGTCAAAAGCTTTGTTTTCCTTCATTTTGTGTTCCTACATAAAATTGGAACAGTGTTCATATTTATAAATAATAAATAATCAAGCAAACTTAAAAAAACCACCAGCTTTAAAATGGCCAGGTATTCTGTAACAATCCAAGATCTCAATTTTATCTGATTTTCTTTTTTCATGACCTATTCCATCTGTTAAAAAAGTTTCACAACATGGTGCCTGATTTATGTGCACTTCTATAGACGTGTGACCTGCACAGTGACAGACCCAACTGTTACTAAAGGTCCCGTGACTGTGTGACCCTTCAAGCTAAATTTACCACAGATGCCTTTTCCACTCACTGAAGTTAACTTTTTTGATTGCATAGGGCTCTTACAAAAGGTCCTTTGCAAATCACTAAGTGATATTTGAGATGTAAGTGCCAGAAAACATGAAGAACAGAACACAGAGCAAGAAAAGTTATTAACATTCCTTGTGCTGTTGTGGAACACTTTATGTGCATATCACTGGCAAAAGCCTCCAGGGCAGTTGGGATCTTGCCTGGTGATATACAGTGTAGTTGGTAATGCATTTTATTGTACTGTTATAAAATAAAGTGCAAAGGTTGTAGAGAGCCTAAAACACATTCCAGTTTGATAATTTTTTTGATCTTTTGATGCATAATCTATTTATCATATTTCCCTTCTCATTGCCAAGTCAATATAAATTTTATAAATGCAATCTTCAGTGCTTGTTTTCATTATTAACCTAGATGCACTACCATCAAAAGTAATGTACTGCAACTCTTGTAGTGACTGCAAAGGAATGGCTATTAAGCATGTAAACACTTCTTCAGCAATAAATTTGTTCTTTCAGTTTAAAATCAATTCAGACACAGTTCAGAACGTTTTCAAAAACTTATAAATAAAACATTATAATCCCTTTTTTTTTCACTGCATTTTTTCCTCTTTTAATGCTGAAATTGCCAAATATATTAAGATAGGAATTAACTCCCAGAGCTTTTATGATATTTTTTTGGCTAGAAATTATAAATGCAATTTTTTTTGATAGCGCATAAACTATTAATGTAATTATTATAACAGGAAAAGGTATCTGCAGCAGAGCAGAAAGGACATCATGTTGTAGTTCTTCAACTAAGGTATTTTGTCCTTCAGTGATTAATAACAATCACTATCTGTATGTGTGTTTGACTTTAACAGTCAACAAGGAATTTCATTTTTACTTAACTTCCCCACAGTGTTCTGAATGTCTTTCGGACAGGGAATATTTCTTGTTTGAAGTTAGACTATAGTACTTATTCAAAGTATCTAAGCAAGTGTTCGGAGAAAGAGAATGGGAAGAATTACATTTCTGGTTAAGGGTTTTAGTTGATTTGGAATAAAAAAAACCTTTAGTCCTTTCTTTACTCCACAGAGACTAATTTATCTAGCATGTCTCTAAGCAGAAATTCCCTGCAAACTCAGAAACGTTACTGTAACTTACATTCATCCTTTTCTTTCATTTATTATCCGTAAGTATTATTTCCTTTTTTTTTTCTTTTTTTTTTTTTTTTTTTTTTTTTTTTTTTTTTTAATGTTATTGACCTTTAAACCTGTTGTTATCAAACTGCAAGAAAGAGATAGGGACTCTTTTCAGCTGCCTTCATTCTCATGTGACCTGAAGGGAGAATAGGTTCAAAATAGACTAGTTCCTCCCAGGGCAATACAAGACAGAAGAGAAAAGCACTGTCATTTCCGAACAGCACGGTGCTAGAGTAAACTCAGCATGAAAAGGGAAGGAGTTGCAGCATGCTAGAATTCTTCCTCCACAGCCTGGATTTTTACACGAGACTGATCTGGAGTGTGTTAAAAAGAAGAGGATTTAAAACATACTTTGTAATGGAATACTTTGAGAATGAGCTTTTTAAGGACCACTGACGTCTGACTGCTAGTATTACTGAAGGAATTTTTCGAAATGAGCATTGTTATGAAGCCAAGATCCCGATCTACCAGCTCCTTAAGGACTGCCGACGCAATGTGGTAATGTGGTTCATTTGTTTCTTTCAGGCTCTCCTTCCTATTATGACACAGAGATATGTCCCAGGAAAGTCACAGACTTTAGTTTTGACTTGATAGATTTTGCATGGTTGTTGAAGATGTTCAGCTGTTGAGTTTCACAATTATTATTGTTGCATTTTATTGTAAAATACAGTGTATGTAATTTTTAAAAAGAGAAGCCTTTACGTACTTTTTGTGACACATTACATAGATTTTTCCCATTCAGCAGTCAGGTTCAATCCTTACACTTGGAGATTCCTTCTAAAAATCTTCAGAAGACTTATTTCAGTAAGAGAAATCATAACAAAAAGCTTGCATTTCTGGAGGCTGGAGAGTAAAATGAAGTTATAGTTTGTGTGAGCTATTTTGGGATGCTTGCATGTAGTTTTGCTGCATAAATAGACTGACTGGTAGAGATGTGTCCTGGGAAGCAGCAGACTTTGTAGCAGCATGTGTGAGACTGTGCTGTGTTAGGCTTCATGTGTTTCCCCTCCTCTCTGAGGCTTAGAGAAGTAGAAGTAGCCTGTGATATTGATCTGTCTGTATGATTTTCTTGAGGATTTTTTCAGTTAGCAGTCAGCAAAGTTTTTTCTTTTGAATGTTTTTTTATCTTGTGAGAACTTTATGCTGCTTTTTAAAGCTTGATAGGCATTGACAGCACAGCTTTCTATGAAGTATGAGAAGTAAATTCTCTTTACTCTCTAAATGTGCCCCAAATTTTTTTCTTCTCTCTGTGTCTTTAATAAAACCACCATCATTTTAATAAACACAGAATAAACCAATTGTTCAGGGCTGTATTTTACAGGTATAAAATTACGTATTTTAAAATATAGCTTTTTTATATATAAATGGCTGATGTGCTATTGGGGGATAGACTAGTAACTAAATACGGTTCTTTGTGAGGAAATACATCCAGTTAATTGAACGTTAGCCTAATAAAAACTTTATGGTTCAAATACTTTTGGCTCTGAGTTAAAGCCATGTCAGTATTACTGTTAAAGCAGTTAGTAATTTCTTCCAGTTATCTTTTACTGAAACCATTTTGTAGTAGAAGAAAATTAAACAAGTACACTACTCAAGCTAAAGATTAGTCCTAGTTGTTCTCAGAAACTGCTAAGGCAGAGTTTTGCTGAAGTAAATGCAGTGAGTCTCAATCGCTTTATTAAATTGCAATACCATGTTGGTAAACCAAATATTGCTAAAGTGCTACACTCTGCAGGGTGTCTCCAAGGAAGTGAGCTAAAACATACATACCTTAGCTATTACGTACAACTGTGCAAATAAGTCAGTACCTCTGATTAAGTCTGCCTTTCTACTTTGTTGTTGTTGTTGTTGTTGACTGCTTCCATTAATTCTTGCAGGAAAAAAATAGTTTAAAAGAAAAAAATCCTTGTAACTGGTAGTTGCAGTCTAATTTGAACACCAAATATTCTGTCTAAAATACCTGCCTTTTGTTGCTGTTGCCTTTAGTTATAATGCTAATCTGATATCTGAGAATACCTGTTCTGCTGGTTGTAAACTGGGAGTCCTCTGCTGCCCTGCTGTTTGGGAACACTACCTGAGCTCAGAGGTAGCTCTCAGGGAGATACTTGGAGGCTACTGGAGAAGGTACATGCTGTTCTCTGGTGGTGTGGAGCAAAGGCAGGCAGGCCCTGTCGCAAACGGGGAAAATGGAGTGCTGAGATCAGAGAGAGTGGGAAGGAACTGCTGGCTGCGTGCGCCGAGCTCAGGTCCTGGCTGCCTCCAGGGAGGTGTGAGCTGAGGCCAGCCCGCCCTACCCACATCGCCCAACCAACAGCCTTCAAGGTGGGCCTGAGCAGGACCAGTTTCCAAACCATCTGCTTGACTGCATTTTGTGTCAGGCCTTATTGCCTGAATCTGTGGGTTTGTACCTTCCTGCAGTTCTCTGGGAGAGAAGAGCAACACTATAATCTTGCCGCAATATGAATGTTTAGGGACAAATTAAATCAGGATTAAATCAGAAGCACTGGTAGGTGTTCAGGCCAGGAGACAGGAAGAGCTACATCACATAATCCTCCTTTCTGAATCTGTTAACGTAGTGATCCCAGTCTATGTAAGAGGAGCAGGAGTGCCTGGGAGGAAGGAGAAGTTGGGTCTCAAGAACACAGAGACTTGAGTGACAGGACTGTTTTGAAGTATGGATACCCCTCTTAGAAGGGTTTGAGAAAAAATGATCCCAGGATTTCCTCTACCACTTCACTTCTGGACAAAATTTCCATGAAAACCAGAAACCAGGCTCCAAACACAGAGACCTCTGAGAGGACAGAAAAGACGTAAAGACAAGACAGAGAAACCTCTGCTGTTGGTTCCCTGAAATCACATCCACTCTCTGTCCAACAGACACAGCACGTTCAGTGAAAAAGCATGTGTGTGGTAAAAGAATTATATTCTTTTCAGTATCAATATTACAAAGCATTCAAAGGGTATCTCTACTGATCATGTGCTGTGATGGGCACTCCAGCTGACTTTGAGCAGATGCAGGTGAGCTCAGGCTGTACTGATGTCTTCCCTTTTAATGCTGCTTGGGTTGGAGATGGCTGATGTTTAGCGTATTGTTAGGGTCTGTAGGCAAACCTTCTCTTTCCGACGTACCTTGGAAAATTTATCCTGATGTTATGGTGACTGAAGTAAAAGCAGATGGTTGGTATTTATACAAAAGAAGAAAGGGACTTATATAAGGGTTATTATTTGTTATGTTAGTGCTGCTCAATTCTGCCACTCACTGTCACTCCTTCCGCAATTCAGAGTGTGATTGTGAAGTATGGTTTTATATCATAGATCTTCTGGAGAATAGTCTAGAAGGGATAAATGATTGTGCAGTCTTTTCAACTAAGACAATTGATGTGTCTTTTTATTCCAGAGAAGAAATAATAAGGAAGTAAGGAAATCACAGTAAGCTAAACTTTGGCTGAGACAGGAGTACAAGCATTTAAATGAGAATATGATTCCATACTTTCCTATTTGCCACATAACAGTAAAGCAGTAGTGTTTCACAGAAAACGTCATATTTCTGTTGATTTTTTCCTTTTGTAATGAAAGAAAAGCTTGAACTTATAAAAAAAAGCTATTTATATTAAGTGAATTAAAATTTTAGAAGTTTAAATGAGGAACTGATGGCAAGTCAAGCAAGCAGCCTGGGTTGTTGGGCAGAACCTACTGGCTGGAAATGGTGCAGCTGATCAGATTTTAGAATTGCCTTTGTTTTTCATGATACATGTGACTAGCCAAAAGAGTTATAAGCCTCAGGAGTATTGTCAGACCTTTGCCACAATCCTTTCTGCATGATGCAACTAGAGATAGTCACCTGTTTGCTTCATGAGTTGGAATCACTGGGTTTTATTTATTTTTTGTTATGTAGGCCAGTTCAGGCTTTTCTGGGTTTTGGAACTTTGGTGTTTGATTGATCTGAAAAGCGCACAGCCTGTCTAGTGACCCAGAGAGCAGAGGTGTTCAGCAATTCAGTCTGTGGTGTTATGTAGAACAATGCATCTGTTCTTACTTATCTCTAGAAGTGGGAGATATTTCAAGTCTGCAATATGCTGAAGTTCAGTATGTTGGAAATCACTGAAGGATGTTGTCAAATACGGATTTCTCAGTCTATGACATATTTATAGATAAGTGGTACAAAACTGATCTTTTGTATGGACTTTCCATGACCCTTAATATGCAGATCACAGGAGAGATGCTAAGTAAAAGTTTTTTGAATTGAGACAATAAAATAGTTGTGGCTTGGCATCAGTGAATGGCGTTGTTTCTGGGGCAGAAGAGCTAGTACAAAAGAATGAGCTGACATTCAGCTGTGCTGACCTCAGGTAGCTGCACTGGTTTCCTGACTTAAAGGTACCATGAAGTGGAACTCTGCAATAAGCATGACCCAGTCTTTTGGCAGCCCTGTCTGACAGGAGGAAGCTGTGGCCACATCACACTGCTTAGGGACTGGCCATCCCAAAACCATTCACATCCTTGTTAATCCCTTGGTGCTAGCAAGCCTATTGCCAGTACAAAGATGAAGAATGTATTCAATAAATGACACTGAATGAGTCATACACTTATAGGTTATTATTATCAGACATATATTTAAAGTTAGCTGCTGCCTTCCAGACTGGGAATCCCAGTGCTGGTGACATCAACACCAAAACCAGGTATTCCTTGAAGGAATCTTTGTCTACAGGGCAGAGAATGTAAAAATAGGTAAATGTTACTGTGGACAATATTAACAACATTCATATCACTTGGCTGCTAAAGGATTAAGGTTTTTTATTTCTGTGTTGGGTGAATCTCTTTTCCTCTTTATGATTGTTTGTGTGAGACATCATTGGTGATATTACTTGTCCCTGGTTGCCATATCTTATGAAACTACTCTTAAAGAAAAGAGGGTTGGGACTTCACATGATATGCGATTGCACTTTAAGTAGTTGAAGGTATTGAATAGAGTGCATTGGGAAAGTTCAATGCAAGCTGCACACCATCCAAACTCATAGGCAGGGATTGTAGTACCAACTATAATATGTATAGATTGTGGGATTTCTGAATGTTGAGGAAAGCCTGCAAGCTATAGATGAATTTTCCTACATGAAGTCTGACTTTGATTGAATTTATGGGTGACTTCATTAAGAAAAACAGGCTTTTGTAAGCAGTAAAGGCCTCAAATCATGACAACCATTGAAATTCAAGGTGGTATATATGCTTTTATTTACTGTTCAGTGCTAATGGGAAAGTCTGCAGAGTCAGACGCCGTTTTCCAGAGCGTGATATGTTAAACAGTGTTATTTTTACAAAATGAAAGGGGAAAAAATGCAGTTTTTTCAATGAAGCAGTGGTGGGTTTTGAAAGGATCAAGTAGTCTATTTTCTAAAAGAATAAGACATGTCCTAATGGGCCTGGCCAATAGTCTTCCTAACCTAATATCCTGTCATCATCTGCAGCAACAGGAATACCTGAGTCCCTGTCCAGTTTCTGCAGTCCATTCCCATCATGTTGTCCAGCATTTACTGGTGTTGTATTAGGGATTTTACAGGGTTCACCTTGGCCTTCTGCTTTTCAGATCATTTATGTAACTGTTTGCCTATAGATTGCCTAATCTCTTTTCTGAATTTGCTGGTAAACTGTCTTCCCCTACAGCCTTCTGACAACCTTTCTGCCTGTGTAGGAAAGCCACTTTCTTTACTGTGCTTTAAAATTAATTCTGTCATTATGGCATTCCATGAAAGACTCTGCATTCACTTATCCAACAGCTCCATGATTCTGTAAGTTCAGGTATAACCTCCTCAGCCTTTTGGAGTAGACACTGAAAATCTGTAGCCTTCTTATATCTTCCTAAGCAGGCTACTGCCCCATCCCTTGATCATTTTAGTTCCCATTCATTGTATTTCCTCAAAGACCGCTGGGTCCTTGAAATATGGAGACTAGAGGGCAGGCATTACCCAAGACGTGAACACACCAAAGTTCCCACACAGCAGTAAAATTACGTCTGCTTTTTTTTATCAGCACCTTTGTGGATTATGTCCAGTATGTTGTGTAGATTTTTTGACTGCCATTTCAAGTTGAGCTAGTGATTTAAAATAATTTTTACGGCTTTTTCTAGCCATTTCTTTTGGCACATTCCCGTCTCTGTATTTTTGTAGAGCAGAAGTATTAGACTTGCCAACATAAAATCCAGTTACTTTAACATTGTGATAAGAACTGCTGTCTTGAAATAACAAATGTGGGGTTTTTTTAAACAAACAAATTTTGCAAACCTTGTCAAACAGAACAAATTGCAAAGTTTGACTCCAGCAAAGAAAGGCACTGCCTCAGAGATACTTTCTTTCAAGCTGCATCCAGATAAACATGTGTAATGCTCTTTCTCCACCACACACAAGCACACAGTGTAGTCCTCTGTCACTCACTGGAGCATAGTAACAATCCACTTTCAGTTTTCCTGCAAATATAATCTTGTCTTTACAGCACAGTTCTTACACCTTCTCCCTGAGCACATCTGTATGTTATAAGCTTGTGGACAAAGCTCTGTTCAAATCTAATGACCATGAGGCCCAGTGAGGATATGGCACTTCAGGGTCTGTCCCTAGTGTAAAAAAGGGAGAGGACAGCAAGGTTCATGGGGAGTTCACTTGGCAGCTCAACTTGAATGACCAAAATCCCATTTACAGCTGGTTCAAGTGAGGATAGAAGGTAGTCCCAACCTGGATCAATGTTGAGATACCATGATGGAAGTCTTCTCCCTTTTCTACCCTTCCATTACACCATGTCTGAAACAGCTGTTTGCATTTAGTTTCTCAACAAGGGGTTATCTTACTTCCTACCTTGTATTCTGAGAAGCAGAATTACAGTGTGAGACATAACAGGCGGGATTGGGCTCATCTAGACAGATTTTTATCATACCTGATCTGGTAACCTCATGCTCTTGGTGGAGAGGAATACTTGCTGTCAGGACATATTTTAGATGTCTGCCTCAGGAAGATATGTACTCTTGATGTCACTGGTTTTATCAGCCTAAGCGCCACTCAACGTAAGTAATGCATATAAATGAGATCTAACTTGTATGTGGACATCTGCAGTGTGTATATATAGCCAGATTAATGCTTTCTGGTGCAACTAATTTAGCTTATGCTGAATACGTGCTTTAATATTTAGTAATTTTACTATTATCATATAATATAAAGGGAATTTTCACATAAAATAAGGGAAGTCCACTATGGAATAGAGAGTATTAGAACACAACAGCAAGAATAAACCAACTACTTAGGCTAAATATTGTACTGAGAGAACCTTGCAGTCAAGGTGAGGTCAATTCACAGCCATGAACTCACTCAACAGTTATGTCATCATTCCAATGACAACACAAATGACTCAATCTCACTACTGTGATTCCCATCAGAATTCAGCTATGGTGGTTTCTAATTCAGACTAATATGCACTAGAGCATGTTTCTTAAGTCACATTACAAAACAGAAGTAGATTTCTGCACTCCTTTATTTAGTACCATTGCTGTTACTGTGAAGATGGGGGCATTCATGGCTTAGGTAGGTGCATGGTATGATATCATATGACCTTTTAAATATTTTTTCTTTCATTAAAAATCGCAAAAACTTTCCAGAGTTATAATATATTGAAAGACAGAACAATTTCAAAGCTAAATGGCAGAAACGGATTTGTTTGTCTGACCTCATTTTCGAGGATTTGAGAAGCACAGAGAGGAAATAATGACTTAAATTTGTTGCTTTTCTGTTTCATTTGATAGATTCATTACAGCATTTGGTGGTGCCTTTATAAATATGCTCAAATACTAACACACTAAAATCTCACACACTAATTCGAAAATAGTTTTCTCTATAGTTATTTTAGAAATACTTTTCCCCTTCTATGAAAGTGTTAAGCATTAAAAAAGAAAGAAGATTCCTTCAGAAACATTAGTAACAGTCTTTTTATTTGTCAGACATCTCAAAATAAATCCAGTACAGATCAATTAAAAAATTTCATTTTTGCAGTTTCATTGTGCTTTATTTCAGTTCAGTAATTTAAAATCATTATTCAAATAAATTATATGAATAAAAATTCAGGTTAGACTAGAAAAAAAGGGATTTATTTTTATGAAAAAACCTTTCAGTAGTTCTGAAATTTCTCCTTAAATTTCTTTCAATAAGTGTAAACATTTTGTGTGTTTTTGAAAAATGTGAGTTTTGGGGTAATTCTATTGGTTAGTTATCTAAATTTTGAAGAACTTACCATATGCATTTACATAATACCCTACTAACAAATGTCTCTAAAGTGTGTACCCACAACATGTTTCAAAAAAAGGACACAAATGCCACATTCCATCAGTACAGGACAACACATGGCAAGGAGCCATGTTGGTGCTTGCTGCACTGCCCTGGGAGCTGGTGGGGTGTTGCTGTAACGAGGCCAGTTAACCCTCTGACACCGTGACAGGCTGCTTTTGGAACCCCAGTGACTGATTCCACGTGGTGGGGTACTACATCTCGTAGCTGTTGCCAGCATCCACCCCCACACATATCACGGCAGATTACAGCAAGCGCTTTTAGGAAATTCTTTCCAAGAGGTATATACCGGGAAATAAACAGCCAGTCACTACGAAAGCTCCTTGGTTGCTGCTGCCCTGAAGTGTCCCCTACACAAGATCAGTTATATAAGATCATCTTATTCTCAGAGCTTTATATTCATAATCATCTTTATTGTCTCAGACGTTTCCACTTTTAGTAATATTGAACTTGTGAGCCGTGCTTTCATGTGATATGTGGTCTTTCCTTGACTTAACCAACATCTATTTTTCTCCTGTCCTAGCCCTATACATATGCCTATTATTGGGTTCAGACACTGTAATTAATTTATTTTTCTTTCCCCCATTTTCATGTTTTCTGTCCTTCTTATTTGAATTTAAATCTTCGTTTCCAACTGAATTAGAAACAGCCTTCATCATTTGAATGCCATCACAATTTACAAGAATTTGTTGTTGCAAGACAGCACCAAAACAGTTCTTTTAACAGTTCTTTTACCTTCACTTAATGACAAAAATATTGGTTTCAATTTCTGTCTTCAAAACTTCCAGATATAAAATAGGTGTTTTTATGTCTAAAACTGAGCAATTGTGTTACTGCAGCTTTCATTCTGCCTTGTTCAACATCTCCTATACTGTTTGACACCCTTGTTTCTATATCATGAACACAGATATGTTCTATTCAGTTTAATCCTTTTAGTGTATTTGCACTTTAGATGTGTGATGGCCATAAAGTTAGTCAAAAATCCTTCCACGGAAATATGCGTATCTCCTTGAAATATATCATCCATATTATACAGTATAACATAAAATTTCCTTGCTTGTATCTGTATATTTTCCAAGCATGTCCAGTGAACTAAAAATTTTATTTACTTCTCACAAGTTATATATCTTCATATTTAATGTGAGAAGCCACAGTATGATAAAGCCTGCACTCCTTATGTTCTAAAAGACCAAGTGAAGTGCATCACCTTTCCATAAGTGAACCGCTTGGTCTTACTAGTATTTAGTCTTGCTGCTTTCATTGCAAGCCGTCCTAAGGGGTGTTTGAATTAAACTGTATGCATAAATATTTTTTTTTTTCCTCATTCTAACTCTTGTTTCCGTCAAGTATTTTTCTTTCATAAAAATGTATCTTCTGTTGTTTTTCCCCTTGGTATATCTTGAATAATTTTTATACACTCAAGTCGAATAGTCACATGACATCCTCAGCTCTCACTTTTAAAAATTAATGATTTAATGCTTATAGAAAAGGTTGTAAATTTCACAAATTAAAAGGTGAGGAAAAGATCCATTGTTTTTAAACTCTCACTATTTTAAGACAATCCCTTCACCGATACTTGCATAGCCAAAAGGGGAATTCATATAAGTCCACAGGGCTGTTCAGAAAATCAGAAATGTCATCCTAACACAGACAGGTGCTCCCACCTTTCCTCTGAGCTCTCTCCCCAGGGACTGCTGGGGACCTTGGCCTCCAAGTTCAGACGTCTATACAAACCTGTGCTATTAATTTTCCCTGTGTGATCTATAAATAAATGTTTTTTCATGTTTTGCCAAGTGATATTTGGGACCTTTTTTAAAAAAAGAGGTTTTTTTGGTGTAGTTACTTCTTATTCTTGATTCTTATGTATATTTACTTTGCATGCTTTGCGTAAATATGGTGTGATAATGCTTTTATCTGCTGGCGTTGAAATGTGCACAGGAAAAAGGAAATACTGAGGAAGGACATTCAATAGAGTGAAATGCCATTTCACAGATGCTGGATAGATTTTGTCCAATTCCTGTGTGCAGTTTTTCATTATTTTTCATCTGTTAAATCTGAAACTACATTAAAAAACTTATTGGCAGGTATAGCCCCATTTTGTGGAGAGAAATGTGATGAAGTAAAGATGAACATTTAAAAGTTCGCAGGCCTGCTAACTAGCTTGCAGTACGAGTGAGACTTCTATTTAAGCTACCTCTGACAGACCCAGTAAGGGCAAAATGGAACTTGCTTTCCTATGACAAATGGAAATGTCAGGTCACGAAAGAACAGCAGTAACATCAGTACTTCAGCTGGTAGATGTTCTGGTTATACTCATCAGCAGATGTTTTTTAGTGATAGAGGCCGTATTAGTCCCTTGTTGAGTTCCTTGCATACTTATTTCAGCTACCAAAACCCACAGTGTTACTCTGAGAAGCTCAGTAATGTCAAGGGGGAAAAACCCACCATATGTTCCTACAGGCTCCAAATGGAACTAAGACCCTGAAGGGATCCCTTGCTGGTGCTGGAGGATGAAGGCCCTTTTCCCACCCACTTTCATTGTATCACAAGTTTTCTTCAAAGCCTTTTCAGTGATATGAAAGCAATTAAATATGTACAAACACTGTTCCATTTGAGCATACTTCTGTAAAGCATGGCTTAAAAGTAGTTAGCAGTAGGCAGCTAGGTTGAAAGAAACATTTATGGAGATGTTGTTAATGCTTCCAAATGAGTTTCAGGTTTTCTTTATGTCTTCTTCAATTTTACATTGCTTTAGTCTTAAAATAGTACTGAATCCTGAAACTGAAATATATAAACTATAATAATTTGATTTTCTAGTATTCTTTTTGCCAGTCATTCGACCACCTGGACATCAAACAATTAATGTAATAGAGTTTGCAGTTTCAAATATACTCTTCTCAGTCCTGGTATCTTGTTTACTTGGGAACAACTGTTCATTTAAATGAAAAAAAATCTATACTTCAAATTAAGTAAATGCTTATTTACAGCAGCAGACAATAGGGTTTTTATTGCTTTTCATTCCTGGCTCATATCTTAGCTCTTGTTCCTTCCTTCTCTAAATTTCTTTATGTTTATTTACCTTTTAATACCCACTGTTTCACAATTAAATTTTTCAGAGATTCTGAAAAAGTCAAACCAGCCCTGATTGTGTTCTGTCAACAGAGCAGGGCTGAAAAGAGAATTGGGTGTGTCAGGAACTATTGTGATTTGTTTCGGTCCAGACTGAATAACAGTGAATTTCCCTGACTTCTTTTCTGCCTTTATTCTGCAGTACAAACCTCTGCATGAATAAGATAATGAGACAGTAGATGTGTACCATTCCTGTGATAAGGGGAAAACATTCTGCTCAAGTCACTCTGGCTTTTCTTCGGTTTATGTAGTGGATAGTGAATGTTTTGGCTCTATCTTTATATACTTTCATAATGCTCAGTTCTTTTCTTGTGCTTTAGAAAAGAGACTTTTAAAATTTGAAATGTAATGTTTCCCTAGTCAGCAGCTCATGATACACCAAAACCTGTACTGCAAGTATTCCAAAACCTCCAAAGTTTCAGTATTACTGCTCTGTGTTCAGTGATCATTTCTACAGCTACTCCATTAGCTCTGGAAGACAGTCAGTGTCCAAAGTGGTGACTAGATTGTTATCTTCTCCCTCTCTTTGTTATATTTAAGGTCTGATTTGATAGTTTTGTCTGCCTTAAGTTGTTGGCAGTTCAAAATGTACTTGACAATAGAAAGAAATCTGTGATTTATGACCCAAGGACAGTAAAACTGTGTACCAGGCTGTTAGCACTATTACCTGTTATTACAGGAAATCCTGGTGATAATAATCTTTCATTTGTACCCACACGTAGAGGAAATCTGTCAAGAATCAAGGAGTAATTGACACAGAGGGTGTGTGTGTGTGAAATTGCAATATTCAAGGGGAAGTATACACAGCACAAGGGGTCTTTTAAAAGTTACAATATTTTTGAAAGGCATGAGAACAGAATACGTGGATCAAAGCCAATGGGACCCCTTGGTATAAGCTTGCTGATGATCAGTGATAGGCGCTACCATTGCATAATTAATTACTTTTTAAAAGTTCAACCTATTCTGTGTCAGTTCTCAAGCAAGCTATTCAGATGCCCTTCATTTAATGAGCTGGGAAATGATTCTGGCTGGCTCAGTGATATTGAAGCTGTGCCCTTTCCAGCCTAGTCTGCAAAAGCTTATTTTTTGATTTATCCTCTAGGGAGCACTGGTCAAGGTACTCTCTGTTTTGGTCTTTGTTTTAATGTCTCTTTTGACATTAGTCAAGACATGATAGTCACCTCAGTGCCATCTGCTCTGAACTCCATGCTGTTAAGGAAAGATGCATGCTTGCCTAGGTTTCAGTATGACCAAAATGACTGTTTAGGTTTGATGCCGTGCAGAGTCCAGGACATTTGAGAAAACATATTAAGCGACTCAGTTGATATTGGCACAGGCAATGTTTTTATGCTTGGTAATACTATGATTAGTGACTTAATTGCTGACATATGTTTTCCGTTCTTTAAGAGTCAGAGACGTGAGCTGGAAAAACATTAGGAACCACTCTTTGAACCCCTAGTGGTGGCGTCAGCCTTCATAAAGTCTTAGCATTTGTGGCAACTCAAATACCCCAATTGCCTATTAAAACGAGTTTTTCTCTTACAACTGTGATCCTGGTATCAGTCAGTTTGTAGCTGATGTTCTTGCTGTTACAAACATGCACAGAGAGCCCTTCCAAATAGATCTGAATTTCAACTCTAGAGACCCTCATTTCCATAAATCCATGGAACCTTAGAATGGTTTGTGTTGGAAGGGACCTCAAAGATCATCCATCTCCAACCTCCCTGTCATGGACAGAGACACCTTCCCTCCACTAGGTCAGGTTACTGACAGCCCCATCCAGCACAGCCCTGAAGACTTCCAGGGATGAGGTGAACATGCCCGGGTTTGGGCCTTACTCATATTTATCAGCAGTGCCACAATTTTTCTTTGATTCACAGATAGTAATTACATTTGCATTTTTGGCAAGCAAGATGTTCACAGCTGTGAAGCAATGTATATTTCTCCTTGGAATATCCATTCTTGAAAAAGGCTGGAAATGAATAACTAGGAAATGACATTTTGTAAAGCCATCACAGCTTTTCATCTTGTCCAAACAGCTTTTCCACCACAGAAATACTTCCCTCCCCCACAGTTTCCCCCTATCTTAGTAAGAGGACTCTATGACTTTGTTACTGATATTGTGCATTAACAACTTTCTCACAATTATTTATTTCAGAAGTAAAATATTGCTTTGCATTTGTGCCATTAGTATCATTACATGGGTTTAGATGGATGGGAAGCATGCATTTTTCAGTTTCCAGTACGTCTTCAGAATGTTTTCCTTCCTCAACTAAAACTGATTGATTTCCTAACCAGTAGTTATGTTCTTATTGGTTCCTGGTACTAGAAATAGAAGTTCTGTATGATTCATTGTAACTGAAAGCAAAGCACCGTAACTATTTTAACATTCAGACAGTCTAGCTGCTCTCTCTGCCTTCTCTATTTTTCTTTTTTTTTCTATTTGAGATATTGATCATGGTAATATTTGGGACTTTGCTTCAAAATAAGATTTTATTTTTGTTTAAATATTCATTGGCAATCGGAAATCCAGAATCAAAAATGAAGAAAGAGTTTTCAAGAACTTTCCAGCTGCTTTCAAAAATCCTCAGAAGAGACTACTGAAATAAAATACTAATTAAACTGTGATATTAACTGAAATTCCAGTTCAGTTGTTTTATCTGAAGAGAAAATCCAAGGGCTAGCTGCTCTCGGAATGTACGTTTGCACACTAGCAGATCCCTTTTCTCCAATCTTTAATAAGAAGTATAGGTAAACAGAATTTTGTTTGCTGCAGGTATATATTTCCGAAAAGGAAAGAGCTTGCAGAGTAAGGATCCTTTGTTGTTTCTTCTCCCTTCTCCACACAAGTCTGATCCATTCCCCCCTTGCCTGCTTCTCCTCTTTTTAAAGTGTGTGAATGTTATGATTTTCCCATAGTAATCCAGGTGAATAGCGATTTTGAGAGCAGACTTCGGAACCCCTTTGACCTTGCTATCCCTCTGTGGCTCAGAACGAGCATCTGGTTTCAGAGTTACTTTCTAGTTCATTTGTTGTTAAATTAGCCTCAGACATTGTATTCATTGAAGGAAAAGAAAAGGACCCATTTCCTGAAATTTTGCAATATTTTTTATTGCAGGTGCTTGGAAAATAAATTAAATCCAGCTTCCCATAAAGGATGGAATATAGAGAGAATCACAAACGTTGCTGCATAATGTAATAGTTCTTGAAGATTTAAATGATACAGATATTTCCATAATTGTTTATTTCACTTTCTCAGGTGCTAGGGAACCATATGAACTTTAATATTTGAAATACAAGCAGAAATTCTCTGCTTCCCTCTCTACTTTAAATACTCCTTGAGGAATTTATTTTGTTTTAATCAAACATGTAGTTTCTCAAGCATGCTATCCCTGAAATTGTACAAACCCGTGAATATTCTGAAAATTTATGCTTACTAAATTACACTTCTTTGTTGACACTGAAGTTCATTAGCAAAGACTATATTTAACTCCATGCTACTTCATTCATGCATTAGAGGAGTCAGATTAATTTCTGTTTTCATTGCCTTATCTTTTAACAATCATAGAAAAATTTCAAAGAGGAAAATAGTACACAAGCCTGCTATCGTTGTTAATAGACTGTCTTTCTCATGGATAGGCAGGTTCTCCTCTGTGGGCAAAAAGCCATGGCTAGGAGGGGTAAAAAAGGAATACTGTGGGAAGATACGTACTGACAAGGCTTCCTTAACACAAAACTACAAGATTCCCAGGAGGAGATGCTTGTCCACATGCTATCCCCATAGGGTTGTGTAGTAGGGTATGATAAACACATATTTGGCCACTGCCAGGTTTTTCTCTTTTGCACCCTAGTAATGCTTCATCTGGTGCATTAATTGCTCATTTAACTCTTTTTTTTTTTTGAAATTTATTTAGTCCTTTCTGTTATTGTTCTGAAAAAAAAGCAAAACAAAACAAAACCAAAGAAACAATCTAATTCTGTCTCAAAGGAGAATTCAAGGTTTTCTATGTCTTATAGAAGTACAGCATGTTGGGGGCAAAAAATAAAACCATGTTTTATAAAAATCTAATCAGCTTCTCACCTGAAGTGAAAAAGATTTTCTCTTTTATTTTCTAAACATTTTTCATAAAAGTTCTTATAATAAATGTTTGGTGAAGGATGTTCGTGTGTTTTCTGGTGGCTTGTTTTGTTGTCTTTTTTCCCCTTGTATTTTTTTTTTATTCTCTATTATTCCCTTCTTTTACACGCAAATGTTACAGACATACCTGGTCTGATGTCTTCTTCCACTCCATTTTTATGGAGAGGATCTTGAAAAGCACATGTACCAAAACAAGTAAATAAGCAAGTTTTCTATTCTTCCTATTTCTTGACTTTTTTTCTATGAGGAAAACCAGTAAATTTTCTCTATTCCTCATGTTCTCACTAATATCTGCCTTTGATACATTCTTAAAAAGTAGTGTTTCTGATACGTCTGTTTCTCTTATTACTACTCCCAGTAATATTAGTTTTAGGTCATAGGAAGTTTATTTGTTTTGTTTTGGTTGTTTTTAAGGATCAGAACTCTTGGCACTTTACAAACTTCCCATTTTGCAGGTAGGGAAATGTAAGCACAGAAGGGGATTAAATGATTCAGTCAGGATGACTCATCCAGTGAGACAACAGGTTTTTGTATCCTCTTATCCTACTTTATTCCCACAAAAGAAACAAATGCAACAAAGGATTTCCTGATAGCTTGTCCCTCCTTCAGCTGCCTTGGCCCCCCCACCCCCGGCTCAGGTTTCTCCTTGAGAGCCGAAGACTGTCCATGAATTCTACACCAGGATCACCGGTTAGACTTGGTGATGGGTGGTGCATCTGCGGTGGTGCCAGCTGGGAGGGCACACCACCACTGCCGTGTGTGGTCAGCCTGGCACTGCTTAGGGGATGTAGGCTGAGTTTTGCTGAAAAGCACTGCTTGAAAAGTAGTTTTTATCTGGCAAAATTGTTGATTCTCCTGGGAACAATTCACAGGATGAAGTAACAAGATGTCAGGGGAAAATATTTGAAGATATTGTTCCAAAAGCAACAATGTTACAGTGGCATTTTTTCATCTGTAAATGGGACTGGTGAGAGATGGTGGACTTTCTCCTTGCTCTCTTGGATTGCACATTTCGTAATGTTTCCAGAGTGATATAACCACCTCCTTGGCGCCAGCAATTATGGCATGTCCTATCCCAATTTTAGTAATGACATCAGGATCAAGAAAATAGACTTTTGGAATCAAGTTGCCCGACAACTTTTTTTTCCACTAAGTCAAATAAATCATACATAACTTTTCCTGCTAACAGGAAAAGTCTTTATACAAAAGATGCCCTTATGCATTTGATTTTTCTTTTTTCTACTTATAAACATATGTCATGTTAATCATTTTGTCCTAAGGAACTCTATAGTTCAGTTGTTAGGTTTGTCCAAACTTTGCAATGCTTTTGTTAGTTTAAACATATTCTTTTGGTGTTAGGGGGAGAGCTTGTGGAAAGGATGAGACAAGGCAGCACATTTTACCCAATGGAGAATGGCAGCAGATTAGTTGTTGCACCAGGGAGGATGGTTGATAGATGAGAACAGCAGAAAGCAATCAGTCATCTTCCCTCCTGAAATTTTAGTGCAAATTGGAGCGCAAAACTTATTCTATGGAATTGGTTTGTGCTTACAGATAACTCGGTAACTGATGAGAAATTTTTAGCTGGCCTTGATAGATCTGTAGATATATATTTCTGCATGGGGCGAAGCTGAGTTGTAGATTTTAATGGAATGGCTTGGTCTTGCTCTGTGAGAAGAATTTCACAGAAGATTTTGTTTTGCAATACACAGTGATTTTTGGCTTGCCAAGTCACTCACATTTATTAAAAACGTGTATGTTTTTTTCAGTTTCTCTTTCAACTAACTACATAAAATCTACTTCTAGGTTTGTTTAATACTGGAAAAAACATGCCTTGCTATAAGCAGTGTAACCTGATATTTCTGTTACTGCATTCCTTCGCAGAGAAAGACTCATTTCTTTGATGAGGCATGCGTAGCTCAGCACTGTGTGTGGCATCTGAAGACTGTAGCAACTACTGACTAGTGTTAGAGGTTCTCCTCTCATTTCTAGTTAATTTTTAATAGTCTTTCAGCATTTTTAGACTTCTGTTCATTTAGGTATTTTACCAAATGAGAGTTGTATCATATGTATAGCAACTTTACACCTCGTAATATTTTCATTATTTTGTTAACAGTTAAAGCACTATATTTATAGCTCTATAGGTTTTGCCTTGTCACTTTTGCTTTCAGAGTCCAAGAGCCATGTGGACAATAGGGATCGTACAGTGACTGGTAGAAACATACAATATGGGGGCACAAGAGATTGTAGCAAGAACATGGTTGTATTAAAGTAGTAGTTAATCAAAATGAGACTGTGAATGAAGTGTTCCAATGATCTTGAAGATGAGCAGAAGATCAAGTTAATCATACATGCATTATAACCAAAATGGAATGTGCTCTTCTTCATCTGTGTACAAGCCACTAGAAGGTACACCTGCAACACTGCATTTGAAGTCTGAGATTTCTGATGGTCTACCATTAGCAGCTCTTGGTAGTGCTACAGCAGGCTGAAATAGAAAACTGGAGATAAACAATAGCAAATGCAAGAGTCTTCAACATGTGCTCAGATGTCCACATAACAACCTGATAGCCATGTTATTATGACTGAGATGTCAAGCACAAAAGCCAAGATTGCATTTGACTTAGGGGCTTTGGTTTAGTCCCATGCATAAATAATTTTATACTTTACCTTTATGGTCTTATTTTATTTTTACTTCACTGAGTACTCAAAACAAATGCAACTCAATTCATGACATATTTGGTATTTTATAATTTTCTTGCTTCTCATTATATGGTCAATAATATGAATTATTGACTATCTGCTGTTCATATACGTTGTAAAAGCAGATATAATGCTTTCATTGGCTTTTCTATGCTGCTCACCACTGTGACACCTTACTGCTCCTCACAGATGATTAAATTAATTTTCATATTGCCCTTGTGATAGAAGGAATTGTTATCATCCTCACTTAACAGATATCAAACCACAGAGATTAAAGTGAAAGTATTACCTAACTTGAACATACAAAACGTGATGTGTAGGACTTTGGGATTTTGTTCTCCTTGACATGGAATGACTTGTATTCAGAGCATTGTTTCAAAGAAAGGGTGAGAAAATGATGAGGGGCTGGGTTACAAGGGGGATGTAGCACTTCTGCTTGCTTCTTCTTACCCTTTTCCATTGGCATTCACTTTCAGCAGTCCTAGAGAGAGATTAGTGGATCTGATGGACCTTTGATCCACCCAGTAGCAGCTCAGATGTTCAGAGTTAATCTGTGTTTGTGAGTGTTGATACCCACATGGCTTAAGCATGTGGATACCTCAAGAATGAAAAACACTTAACTAGTGACATATGATAAAGTTGGTGTAAGTGACTGGTTCATTATCAGGTGCTTTGCAACTTGAGCAAATATTATTTGCAGCTCCTGATGATAAAATCACTCTTACTTCTCTGTAGCCCTTTGATTCAGTACCTACCTTCTGCAGTGAAAGACACAAATGTCCCACCAATAGGGGTTTCTTCCTCAGAGTCCTCTGAGGCTCTGAGCAAGAACAGATTTTAAAAATGTGCTACAGTAGCACTTCAGATTTTTTCAATAATGCTGATACATGAGGCGACAGACTTAAGGCTGGCCTATACTTACAACTTTTTGAAATTTATGAAAATATTCATAGAATCAGTAAAAAAAAAAAAGGCATTTTGCAGATACTTGGCTAAACTCTACTTTGTGCAGCAAAATACAAGTCACTAGAATATCTTGCAAAGCAGTTTCCAGAATGTTACTTTAAACATGAAAAAATATTATTTTCTCTTCCACTTTCTATCAACAGTTGACCTGCTTTCCCTCTTAAAAACTTGGACAGAAAAGTGCAGCACCACTGGACAGAATTTAGTAGTTTAGCAACAAGAAAACACAGTCCGGTAATGTGGAACATCAGGCAGCCCTCCTAGGTAGTGCTATTAGGCACTGTAATAATATAATTAACATTAAAATATTGTTCTAAAAATCAGGAGAAACAAGGCCCAAATGATTCATTACCGTAGATTATAATTTGCTTTGGACTAGTGACGTGAAGTATCTTTGACATTACATGTACTCAGTGAATGTGCTGAGGGTCTAACATAAGTATGAGTGCATACACACAAAATAATTCAGTCTCAGCACTCTTCCAAGGTTAGCTCCTGAACTAGTTTCCCGTTAAAGGTTATTGTTTGGATGTGGCAAAGGACTTCCAGAACTCAAATCACTACATACACCTTGATACATTTAGTAGAAGTCTAGGGAAGTGGAAGCAACAAAAAATCTAGCACATTTAGTGAACTAAATACAAAAAATACAATATAAAGTAAAAATAATTAAATATAAAAAATAGAAACTAAAAAAATCCTAACACTCAAAATTTAAAGAATTGAAATGAACTGATGTGGAAAGGATGAAACAATTTTGCTAAACCAAAGTAGAAAAAATTTTAGAACTCTGTAGGTCTTAGTACCTTGAGCTTTCACCCTTTACAAAATATATAGCTTGCTTTCAGTGATAATTGCTGTTAACATATCCTAGCACAAATTCTTGTGGAAGTTAAATTAATTTGTGATTTATTGCCAGCAATTGCTTATGGCAATTAGAGGAATGTTACAATGCTGTGAGGAAAAAAAATGTTTCCCATTAAACATAATTATGTGTCCTTTACCTAGAGCTTTCATTGTCATGGGCAATGAAATCTAAAGAAACAACTGCAATTATCCAGCTGCCTCCTGTCCACCCTCCCCTGAAGCTAGCCTTGATTTCATGTTGATTTTTATGCGTGCACGTTGTACTGGTGAAACAAATCATCTTCTATGTGCAAGGTCCCTATAGTTTGGAGCTTCTCTTTGGACTTTCCTGTCCACAGCCCTTATCCATTTTCTGCAATGCACACTTTTTGAGTAAAGGGTTGCTTAAGGTCAGTTGTGCAAAGTTTTAATAATTGTGAGCTTAGTGATGCTGAGGATTGCAAGATCCTCTTGTCATAATGGTCACCCCCAGCTCACTGGATCTCTTTCTAAAAAGGACTGGGGCCTCTTAGAATGAGTCCAGAGGAGGCCACAAAGATGATCAGAGGTCTGGAGCACCTTTAGTATGAGGACTGGCTGAGAGAGCTGTGCTTATTCAGTCTGGAAGAGAAGGGAGACTTAGAACACCAGGGAGAACTTAGAACACCTTCCAGTACCTGAAGGGGCCTACAACAATGCTGAAGAGAGACTTTTTATGAGATAATATAGTGACAAGAGAGAAGCTAATGGCTTTAAGCTGAAGAAGGGTAAGTTTAGACTAGATGTTAGAAAGAAATTCTTCGTTGTGTGTGAATGCTAAAAGTCTGGGTGCAGAGAGATTTCTCAGTTTTCTGACAGCCTCTGTGTGAAAGCCTTGCTTTCTCATGGATGCTATGGGAAAACAGTTGAGAGATTTTGTAAACTATGGTATTGTTATGATACTAAGGAGAAAATATCTGAAGTAAGTGTTACTGGGTTCAGCCAATCCCTCTGGAGGGTGGTTGGTCAGAGAACCAATAACCTTATGTCAGTCCAGTGTGCTAAAGTATATAAGTGAATTTGTAAATTAATAAAGTGTCAGTTTCTTCTCACTCTAAACCATCCACGTCGCTTTCTTCCTTGGTCTCTGCTCACTAGTGACAATTGTGAGGGTTGTAAGGCACTGGAAAAGGTTGCCCAGAGAAATTGTGGATGACCCATCCCTGGAAGTGTTCAAGGCCAGGCTGGATGGAGATTTAAGAAAACTGATCTGGTAGAAGGTGTGTTCCTGCCCATGGCAGGTGAATTGAAACTGGATGATTTTTTAGTGCCTTCCGACCCAAACCAGTCTATGATTCTATNCAATGCTGAAGAGAGACTTTTTATGAGATAATATAGTGACAAGAGAGAAGCTAATGGCTTTAAGCTGAAGAAGGGTAACTTTAGACTAGATGTTAGAAAGAAATTCTTCGTTGTGTGTGAATGCTAAAAGTCTGGGTGCAGAGAGATTTCTCAGTTTTCTGACAGCCTCTGTGTGAAAGCCTTGCTTTCTCATGGATGCTATGGGAAAACAGTTGAGAGATTTTGTAAACTATGGTATTGTTATGATACTAAGGAGAAAATATCTGAAGTAAGTGTTACTGGGTTCAGCCAATCCCTCTGGAGGGTGGTTGGTCAGAGAACCAATAACCTTATGTCAGTCCAGTGTGCTAAAGTATATAAGTGAATTTGTAAATTAATAAAGTGTCAGTTTCTTCTCACTCTAAACCATCCACGTCGCTTTCTTCCTTGGTCTCTGCTCACTAGTGACAATTGTGAGGGTTGTAAGGCACTGGAAAAGGTTGCCCAGAGAAATTGTGGATGACCCATCCCTGGAAGTGTTCAAGGCCAGGCTGGATGGAGATTTAAGAAAACTGATCTGGTAGAAGGTGTGTTCCTGCCCATGGCAGGTGAATTGAAACTGGATGATTTTTTAGTGCCTTCCGACCCAAACCAGTCTATGATTCTATCGTTCTATGCTGTATTTTCTGGGATGGGAGAGTAGCATGGAGTAACCACAAATGCTTCGTCCTGCCACCTTTTGTCTCAGGTACTCTTTGCAAAAGATCTTTTTCACTAAGCACAGGCGAAGTGTTGCCATGTCTTGTGTGACTTAGTGCTTATCACCATTGGGGTTATATATGATGATGTTTCAGAAAGATATGTTTGGTGGGAAGCTTCCTAATGCATATTAGTGTTATCCCTGGGAATATTTATACCTATTTTATGGACTGTGTTTTCATCAGTACTGTAGGGTATTGATTTAAATGTTATAGGTCTGAGAAACTACCTCTTTTCCTACATGCTTGCTTTAACACACCAATAATTCATAAAGAATATATAAGCAATTTGATCGCTTTTGGTGATGGAATCCGACTGAATTCACAGAAAGAGGGGGCTGAGATCTTTCAGTGTATTCAATTTTCGTTCTCTGGCACAAGTTTGGTTCTCAAACATATTCATACATTTATTTCTCTATTAGTTTTTCCTGAAGGAATGCTGTTATGCTAGTATCTTAGGAAAGCTGCATTTTAACTAGGATTAATCAATATGCTTGGTGGATGGTTTGCGTATTTTTATAAATTGATAAATAAACATTTTTATATGCTTTGGAATTTTATTCTACTACATTTAAAATAGGACATAATTAATAGCCCTGTGTGTTACAGTAAATTCATGCCATGTGGTCACAGTCAGTGCAAGTTGGTGTTGTATCCCAGCATCCAAATACTGCTCAAAAAGTAGTGATGCAGGAAAAGAAGTTGGTACAGTTGGATCAAAACTCACCCTGGAAAGAAAAACAGTTTTTCTTGAATTTTTTAAAGAAATTAGGTAAAGTGATTTTTTAAAAATGACTTTGAAGGTAGTTCAGTATTTATGCCATCCAGAGGAACCTAACCAGGCTCAGGATGTGGGTGCATGGGAATCTCATGAAGTTTAGTAAGACAAAGTGCAAGGTGCTGGACTTGTGTCAGGACAACCCCTGATGTCAACACAGACTGGGGGAGATGAACAGATCAGAGCAGCCCTGAGAGAAGGACTTGAGAGGTTGGACATGACCCAGCCATGGGCACTCACAGCCCAGGGAGCCAAACGTGTCCTGGGCTGCATCCAAAGCAGCGCGGGCAGCAGGGCCAGGGAGGGGATTCTGCCCCTCTGCTCTGCTCTGCTGAGACCCCACCTGCAGTGCTGCATCCAGCCCTGGGGTCTCAGCACAGGAAGGACATGGAACTGCTGGAACAAGTCCAGAGGAGGCCCCCAAGATGATCAGAGGGATGGAGCACCTCTCCCATTAGGAAACAGTAAGAGAGTTAGGTTTGTACAGCCTGGAAAAGAGAAGACTTTGGGGTGACCTAATTGCAGCATACAAGTACCCAAAGAGAATTTACAGGAAAGATGGAGAGAGACCATTCACAGGAGCATGTAGTGACAAGACGAGGGAGAATGGCTTCAAACTGAAAGAAAGTAGGTTTAGATTAGATTAAGGAAAAAATTCTTTACTGTGAGGGTGGTGAGGCACTGGAACAGGCTGGCTAGGGAAGTTGTGGATGCTCCATCACTGGGGATCATAGAATCATAAACTCATAGAATTATGGTATGATTTAAGTGAATGGTGGCAGATAGACTGTAATTAGGTAATAACAGTAATAGAGTGGAGAACCATCAGTTCAGCTGAGACTGCACTCCTAGAAATGCAGTTGATGGGTACCTGCAGCAATGGCATTCAGGGGTGGCAGGGACCAGCAGGCTTCTGGGGCGCTTGGAACACCCCAGGGCTTGCTGCCTAGCCTTTCTCATGCCTGGATCAAGCGGTTCTGTGTTTCAAGATTCTTTTTGTCAGAGAATACTGTCCAAAATACTTCTGATCCTTCAACATTTTCTGCAGATTTTCACACTGAGTTCTCAAGCTGCCACAGATTTTGGCAGAAGCATTGGAGAAAAGAGTTAATGTCTTGGTGGCTTTTTTTGTTATCTAAAAGTAGGAATAATAGTCCCATTAGATTTATTAGATCAGAAGAACCATACAAAGTGACTTAAATCTAGTAGAAGCATGATCAGATTACCACATTTCTTGGAAATTGTTTTGCATTTCATTTCTCTTGTTTTTTTGTTTGAATTGTCGTTATACTAAAATAAGACAACTATTTCAGCTTTAAAGAAACATCAAATCCATGTGATAGGATCTGGAATCTGGCATTCTATCTGAACACTACATTAGTGGAAAGAAGTTCACTCCTAAGAGCCAAGTCTAGAGAATAAAACTTGCCAGGTGAGGGATGATATTCTCTCTGAGGAAAAAAAAATAAAAGGAATCACAAAGGGAATCCCAGTATGGAACAGCACAATAGGCAATTTGATTCAATAGGTGCCTTGAAAAAGTGTTTCATGCCAAATGGATAGACCACTGAGGTATAATTAAGAATAATGAGATGGCATTGTGGAAAGCACATCTTCTGTTGAGTACCAGGAAACTGTTCAAAGCTAAAGTACCAAAGAAATGGAATTGTCATCTCAGGAAACTCCTTGCTTGGAAACTTCATAACAAAACGTGAAGCAGTTTGTTTTGAGAGATGGAATTTCCTGAGATACTTGCTAGAAAATCATGACAGAGAAGATAAATAGATAGATTTCCTTTGTTAACATGTTTGAGTAGACCAATTCTTACAAACCAGTCTGCTTCATTGTATTTTTTGTCCTACACATCTTCTATTTGTCTTTTTCCTGGGCTTTTAATGCTAAGTCTTGTAATTTTAGACCTAAGTCTTGTAATATTATGCCTTCTACACTCAAATGTTTCTAAAAACAGTTATGCCAAGAGCAAAAGCCAAGTTCTGCTGCTAAAAAAAAATAATGAAATGTCACATTTTATTCTTTTGCTTGGAATTTTGATACTGGAAAATCTCTCCACACCACTTCTAAATATGGAGTTAATCATAGGGCTTGCTTTCTGAATTGCTTAACTGGAAACTCAAAGCCACAAGCAGATAGTTGGCTTGAATTCTACAGTGGTACATGAAAATTCAGATTTAGATCATATGTTCCTTTTAATGTCATTTGGTTACAATTGACTGGAAATATTTTAAGTCATGGAAGGCAAAAGTTTTTGTTATCTTTTCTACAAAGAAAATAAAAATATCAGTTCATATATAAACATTTTTTTTCTTCAGATATAGAGAATAGGTATTATATTCTTCCTAAAAATATCAGTGTAAATGTTTCTCTTTTTCTTCCCTCTTTTTACTGAGGGGTTTTTTGTGTGTGTGTGTGTGTGTTTTTTGGTTGGTTGGGTTTTTTTTTTTGGTTGGTTTTGTTTGTTTGTTTGTTTCTGTTTTTTGTTTTTGTTTTTAACTAGTCTCAGGGTAGAAGACAGAAAGAAAAGAGAAAACCAAACGTGGACTCTTCTGCTTCACTGGGTAGACACTGTCAGAAAGGAAACATTTTGAAAGATCTCAAACAAAGAATTAGCCTGCAATTCAATTACATAAATCCACTGATTTAGTTTGACTTGGTTTTTTTTGATGCTGCAGGTTAGCCTATTCAACATCTAAAATCTTCTGGGAACCTGTGGCAGGATCATATTAGTGACAATTTATTTTTTTCTGATAAAGAAAATTCTAAAGTTTCATCTTTCATCTAGGTATAACTATGTCTGGCAGAAAAAGGGGGAACCCAAGCTGGCACAATTTAATGTTTAGTTTATCAATAAGCAATAAAAAGGCCCAAGTGAAGTCACAAAGACCTACCAAGCAATCTTCGATACAGGCACACTGTGGCCATTCTCTACAATCCTCCACATTCATGGTGCATACCACCAGCTGTGGTGGCCCACTGCTTATTTAAATCTGAAGCAATCCAAGCTATACATTTGGGTTGTGCTTTTGAAGGCAGTGTCCAATCCTTCCCTTTCTCCAGTTGCTAAGGCTTCCTTCCCCAGAGGTGGTCCCCTGTCCTGGGGCACAAACAATAAATAGTTTACCCTTTCCTTGGAACCTTACAGTTTTATTACCTTGCTTTTACTCTAAATTAGATCCTGTTCAAAGGGAGTTGCTGCAGGGCAGGTCTTCTGTGATAATTTCAGTGAATTACAGCTGCTATACCAAATGCACCTATTTTGTGTGATATTGGGATTGTGCTACCAGGTGAAAAAACAGGACATGACTTCTTGGAAGTGAGGACATTGAGATGTGTATGTAGGTCATAGAACAGATGGCTGGAGAGATTGCTTGACACTAGGACAATGGACTCCTTTGATGGGGGAAAAGAATTGCTCCTCTAGAACTTGCTTGTCCCCCTGTAATGTTACAGATGGCCTCAAAAGATAAGATGTCCCCAGAGGTTCAATTAATTTGGCTCTCCCTCGCTGTAGTTTCCAAGATAAGATGAAAGTAGGGAGATACTTAAAGGGGAATAGCAGGAGCACAATTTGCATTCTTAAAAAGTCTAGTAAGTTCTTTATTTTAGGGTGAAATTTATTTCCTTCTCTCTCCTCCTATTGCTTATTTCTCTAAAAATAAAACCACACAAAACCAAAAGAAAATAACCCCTCCAAAATGCTGCAGGATTAATGCTAAATTCTCAGTACTAAGGAAAACCAACACTAAGATTTTCTATGCAGACTTGATTACAAACTCTTGAGTATAGTGATTGTGATGCCATTATCCCTTACGTAACTTAAGTCTATATTTTATCCACAGGTCTCTACATATTTTCTTTTAGCAGCCTTGCAGAGAGCAGGAAACCACTCTTTAGGAACTCAAAGGGAAGTCCACAAAGGGTTTCTTTCAATATGCAAAGAAGCTGTGCAGTCATTAACAATGAAGAAGTGCTGCTGAGGTTCAGGATCCAGAACCTCTCCTGTTCTTGCCACAGAGTCCTAGCATTGTCTGAAGCAAATCTCTAATAATTTTCCTGATGTTTGCTTGTGGTGTTGTTATTAGTTGTCCTATTAGGATCACAGGGAAGATCAGTCTGGATGTCAGAAAGTGGGCAAGAAGTGCAAACATGATGAATAGCCAAACAAGGAAAAAAACCTCTGCATTTCATCTCATGTCATGTTTGTCATCATTGAAAACTGAATAAGTCAGGCTCTAAAGATAAACACTATCCACTAATGCCTTAAAACGTTTTGTCAAAATGCAACAAACAAAAGTTTGCTGAATTATCACTGACTTTTCACGGCCTTGGCATCTCCAGAGTTGCAGCAAATCTCTTTGAACATATAAAATTCTGTGATGTCTGTGCCAAATACTCCAGTCACCAAAGGCAGTTTCAGTTTGCATGCATTATGCAGAGTGCCCAGAGCTGGCTGCAGAGCAATGGTGTAAAGTGCTGCCTCTAAATGGCCCACTTACTGCCTGTGAAATGAAAGCAAAACAGTTCCTGTGCTCTTTAGTAACAAATTCCATGAAGATGTTGTTCTGTTTCTCTGTTCTTTCCAATTCACAACATATTCTTGTTGTGGCTTAAAACTTCTCGGGAGTAGAAAGATAAATATGAAGCAAGGACAGCTGACTTTTTGTAATTTCTGTTCAGACAAGTTAGAGAGTCTGTCCTATTTCGTGTCTTAAACTTTTGGGTTTTTTAAGTGCATACAGCAAGAAAGAGCAAAGAACTGGTGTGAAAGCATTCAATTCCCCATTCTGATTCTCTCTTCTTTTGATGCAGTGTAGTCAGAAGTACAGTTTCTTGCAAATAGGAGTTGTGATTCAGACAAAGAAACAATTTATATTATTTTCATTGTAATAACTCTTGCTTTGATTTAGAGTTCCACAAGCTTTTGTATCTGAAAATGTTGGCAGATGTCTCAAAAATATCTAAACGAGACACTTAACTGTTACAACATATCAGAAACTTTTTAAGTGTCCTGTATTCACACTCCCCTTTGACTGTAGAACTGAACAATTTTTTTCTTGACGCATATTTCTATAAAGGACGTTTTCTTGGAACAGCACGAGGCAAATCCAGCTGGTATATTTGGATCCTGTTTATTACTTTTTACACCCATCTAGTGGTCACCACGCAGTACAACAGGATAAAATTCCTGTCGCAACAGCAATGTCTCGCCCAAACTTGTGGTTACCTGGTGGTGCAAAAAAAGGACCTCTCCCAGCTGGTGAAACCGCACTTCTAGCTAATAGTCTTCTAAATTTTAAAAATTCACGATGTTACAATCTGACAGTGAAATCATACGTAGAAGCCTGCCTTAGTTTCTGACTGGAAGAAATAAGATCGGTAACATAATTTTCATACTGTGCCCACAGAAGGGGGGGGGTGAAGAAAATAAAACAAATCTGCAAATAAAACTGTATTCCTTGAATCCAACTAAATACTTTTGAATCAGTTAAATATTTAAGTCCACTGTTAAAGAAGTCAATTTAGTATTAACTCTGTATTCAAAATTTTCCTCCTGTGAGAGGGATTTACATTTATCTTCATTTATTTATATCCAGCTTTTAACTTTTGCTTTAACGTTCCCAGGAAAACTTATACGTAGTTGAAATTATACTGCCATTGCAGAAATTAGTCTTACTGAGCACAGGAGTAAACTATTGTCTTCTATTTTACCTAAAATTGCAGGAATTATCTGCCCTCCTGCCCTCAGTAGAAAAACAAAATATACAGACTGTGTATTGATTAAGAGTTTGTGCTTTCTTGAAACTGTTTAAAGAGGAAAAAATTATTCAGGCAATGAAATATAAATGTTAGGAAATTTGGATGTGATGAGATAAAGCCTTCATTACTATTGTGATTATTTTACGCTCCTTCAGTATTTAGGAATTCAAGCTAAGAAGATATGGATTGATAATAATTAATGGTAGTCATGCTAGTAGCAGTGGTAATATGGTTATGAACTAATAACACCACAAGCTGCATTTTAGTGTAGCATTCATGGTATCGTGACCTTTCCAATACATTCTCAAATATTTTTTTGTGAGCAGATCTTGCAGTGATCACAAAGAAGCAACAAACAGGGAAAATGAAAGACAAAGAGGAGATCTGCAGAGTCCGAGATCACCTAGAAGGCTGGTGGTAGAACTCTCATTTGATGTCTCATGGTTTAAGCTTTCTTAGTTTGAGATTGATAAAGCGGTAGCATGTTTAAAGACATAGAGAAAAGTATACAGACATAATCAAATTAAATTAGTTCTGGGAAGAAGTGTTTGTGTTTGGATTTACTGACCGGTAATTGTTCTGAAAACTAGAGTGAAAAGAGAATTAAATTACTATGCTGTCCTGAAGTTTTTTTATCATATTTTCTGTAATTTTTTTTAAAAAGACAAACAAACAAACCAACTACATTTGCTTTTCTACATTCAAACTGTGTGAGATGTTTTTAAAGAAAACAATATCATCTGGAAGTGGCAGTAAGCTTGCAGTTCCAGAAATATGTGCAAAGTAACAAATAAACAATGAAATAAATAATGAAACAAAAATCCATCCTCTGCTAGGCAGTGTGCATCTGTGTCAAACAATATGTTTCTTTGATTAGTTCATTTAACAAAGGAAAAAAAGGTCATGGGAATACTGTCACTTCAGCAAAGGGTTGAAGTTGCCACTTCAACTTGTTGAAACCTCAGGTCAATGGTAGATAAAGCAAGCTGGTACAGAGTAGTATGTAACAGCTGTGACACCTATGCTAGGCTGAGGTCTAATCAACAGCTGTCTTGCACTGCATCGTTTCTGCTGTCATTAGCTGCAACTGGAAACCTGTGGCTATCCTTCCAATGAACACCATTTTCAAAATGGGTACTTTATATGGGTTCAGCAAAAATGCATAATATGGCGCTAGCACTTACCCATGTTTAAAAAATCACATGGAAGATCAGTTTTTCATCCCTCATTGTTAAATGCTTTAACAATGTTATTTATGTCCCCATTAGTATGGCAAATGAGCCTAGAGACCTAGTCTTGCTGATCCACAACCTCTCAGACTGCATACCACCAGACATCCAAAGATGAAGCCACATGCTGCAGAAAGCCTCCATACAGTACCAAGTGCAGCTGTTGTGCTGTCAAGCAACACAGGTTGCTGTGTACACGTCCTCTCACCACCACCCGCCTGCACCAGTGTTTAATTTTTTGCAGACTCCTGTTCAAGGTCTTTGCACTGATTTTCAAAGGCCTTTGTGGAAACATTACCATCTGTGTGAACCAGCATCTACTTCCCCCTTCCCTTTCTTTCTGTTCCCTTGTCTTTCAGCCTCTCATAAGGAAAATGTTCTCTAGGAATGATAAGCCTCTTTACCACTCTTCATACCAAACACAACAACCAAAACTGCTGGATCCAAACTGTGTGGTTCAAAGACACAAATGGCTACAGAAGTTCTGCTGCTTGGCTATGAACAAAGGATTTGTTGATTCAATCTGTTTGTAAAACAGCAAATCTGATGCAGGCAGACATGCCCAAGCACACACATGTGCCCTAATGCCACCCCAGCCTTCGCTTATTGGGATAAGATAGAGTATGTTCTTGAAGTATTTTTGTAGTAACAAAATATTAGGATTGGGTACTCAATAAGAAAAAAGCCCTCAACTGCCTTAGCAGTGGGAGGAGACAAGGTAATTGTGGTCCAGCTTAGGAGTGATGAGACCTCAAGAAGCAAATACTGAAACATCATGTTTCCTCTGGTGTAGAGCTCATGGATACTCTACATGCAGAGAAGTATAAAGCTTTCTGTATTCCTAATAGCGTGGGGTTTTTCTCTGCCAAATTTATTTTCCTTCAGATTTGTTTTTTTTGGTTGTTGTTTATCAGTAATTTTAAAGTATCTCTGTTGTTTGCCTCACATTTTTTCATAGCAGTGGACATGACCTGGTCTTTATTTCCCCATTACTATCAAGAAGCAATTATCTATGATAATTTTTTCAGAAGGGTGTTTATTAAATTTAAAAATTCTTAAGTCAGTGACATAAAAATTTTTCTCTTCTTTTTGCAGTTTCGATGTAGACAATGGTACATCATCAGGACGAAGTCCCTTGGACCCCATGACAAGCCCTGGGTCAGGGCTAATTCTTCAGGCAAATTTTGTCCACAGTCAACGTAGGGAGTCTTTCCTTTACCGGTCAGACAGTGATTATGATCTGTCTCCAAAGTCCATGTCCAGGAATTCCTCCATTGCCAGTGATATGTAAGTACCTTATAAAATACTTCTAGTCTATAATTTGTCCAGTATCAAGTTTTTTGCAGCCACAAGAAATTTTTTTTTGAAAAATCAAAGACAGTAATCACTTACGCTAGTGAAGTAATGGAAAATTGTTTGTTTATTACTTTAATGAAGATTATACTTGTTCCTGCAGCTTTTTGAAGGATATCATGAGGGTGTACTTGACATGTTTATACACTCTATTAGCTTTGACAGAATAATAATGACAGTCAATACTGGTGTACTAAAATGCTAAGGAGAACTATTTTCTGGCTCTTAAGTTATTTTCAAGAGAAACAATACAAACTCAATTCAGGCTTCTTCATGATCTTAAGAAATAGATTCCATTTATTTACAACAGGGGGCTTTTATGTTTTTAGAGAAAAGATTTACCAGCTGGCAGAAAATAATATATTTGAGAGAGAAAAAATTATTTCAAATACCCTCTTCGCTAAAAGACAAAACTCTAACAAAAGACCTTTATAAACTTATTCCGTCCTCTCTCATTATTCTGTTAAATGTGTATTTTCTGCTAGTGGCTCATACTTTTCAAGTATGTGTGGACCCCAGGTTGCATGTGTAGTGGAAGTCAGATGCAAATCTCTGTTTATTTGTAAGACACTAAAAATATTTAAATGTTCCATCTTCTAGTCACTTCTATACAGGAGAAATTAACAAATGTTTTTTGTTTGGTTGGTTTTTTTGCCCAAACTGCTCCAAATTTCATGGTCAAATTGGTGTTTATAGTTCAAATATATATCTAAAATAAAGGATCAGTCTTGTCAGAATACCTCAGTGAATGCTGTTTTTTTATGTGGCAAAGACTTATCGATATCCCCTTTAAAAAAATAGGAGTAGGTGCAAAAAAGAATAAGGGTTTTCATAATAATGAATGAAATTAGAGCTGATATATAACTTGAGGTCAGAAATGAACGCTCCTATTTTTTTTCAGCTTATATAATTTTTAGACCTGTCATTTCCTTTAATTATAGCCCTTTTTCTATGTAGACTGTCAAGGTAAGAAAAATTCCTGCCTTTAGAGAGGGTTAGTGTAAGGTGCATGACTCAGTTAAGCTCTGTAGATTGAAGTACTCGGTAAGCTTTGTGCCAAATGTGACCAATTTTTGTTGAGACAAAATGGGTTAGAACAAGAGCAATTCATCTTGCTTTGTTATTAAAAAAATGCATTTTTCTTGGAAATAGTACCCCCTTCCAGCAAATCTTCCTCTGACAGATATCCTTTTCTTAGAGGGAGAAGAGTCAAGCTTTTAGTATGGCACCTGTGCCAGGATAACATTTGTAAAGATTTTTACATTCAGGAGGACAATCCAGCTGATTGCATTGCTTAGATGAGTCATTTCAATGAAGAATTCAATTAGTGCTTCATCCTTGAACTCACAATCCACTTCATTTCCTAGAATTTTGGATAATTTTTCAGCACATGGCTGTAAATTGGATAAACAATATAATTATTGAAACAGCACACATTTTTCCCCTTTTTTCCCTATCTATTCTTCCTTTCAAACTTTTTTGGAAACACATTTACATGTAAAATTTATTTGACCTCACATCTTCATAGATTTTCAGTCTCTTGTCACAGATGAACTTTTGTACTAAGAAGGTAAATATTCCTGCCACTGTTTAGGAGGGGAGCACATTAGGAAAGGTAAAAGGCAAGTTGTTTTAACCATGGAATATTAATAATTTATCAATAAGCCTAACTATAATAAGCTTGGCTGTATCACAGAAATTAAGTGAAAGAAAGCCAAGGAATTAAAGAGAGGAAAGTTTAAAAAGATAAAATAGCAGGGAAAAAAAAATAAAAATCACAAAAGTCCTTATGTATAGAACCAATGATAAGCTGAATATGCTCATGGAAAGGAAACCCACTGAATATTATTAAAATAAAGAAACAGCTCTGATTCAGGACATTGCTAAATGAGATGGAAGATGAAAGGGTTGGTTGGCAGGGGAAGTACACAAATTTTAGGTTAGTTCCAAATTATCCTATTTCTCTTTTGCATCTATATGCATGCTTAAATATTTTTTGTTTTTTAAACATGAGCAATATGTATTACAAAATATACACATCATTCAGGAAATTTAAGTGGATTAATTGTACATGGCAGTTTAATCTAGATCCCCTGATTCTTCAACCAGCCTCGATGTTTCACTTTGTAAAGAAAAAGAGAAATCAAAAGGTATCTTTCTTGTATTTGTAAGGAATAGAGCATAAAGAATTCTGGCATTCCCACCACTCTCAAATACTGAACTTACAATAATACATTCCAGTCAGCAGCAACAAAAACAATACTTCAAGATTTTAGTCAAATGTGGAATGTCGTGTTAAGACAGCCAGTGGATGGCAGTGCTAAAATGCTGAATTCATTGTTGCAGTATTTATTATGTATGCAGCTGCAGCCAAGGAGGGGAGCAAGTTGTGCTCAGTTGTTTGCAAACCCAAAATGAAAAGATGGGCTCTGCTACAAGCAGCTTATAAAGTCAAAGTATAACATGAAAGCTGAGAGACTAATACAGCAGGATACTATACCAGGAGAAGGTACAATGACAGTCACTATGCTCAAAGTAATAAACATGACAGAGAAGGCAAAGGGAGTTTCACTTAGGGAGCTGAGATGGAAAGTAAAGAAACAAGGGCAGAGAAGGGACAGGTGGAAAGTTTTCTAAAATTAGAGAATCCAAAGTACATTTTTATTAATTAGTTGTGGAAAAGAATAAAAGATAGGATGTGTGCAAGGCTGCTTTGATGAGATAAGTTTAGTGGGACAAATATGGGTGCAGTAGAGAGTCAGAAAAAGCAGCTGAATGTAAGAAAAGAAAAGCCCATAAAATGGAGTGGGGATCAGTAACATTGTCTCAGTTATCCCTTGGAAGAAATAACACAGTCTTTGACAATAATAAAAGCAGAACATGGAGGTTATATACAGAGATTAGGAAAAGCTGCTAAAGTTTGTGAATTGGGAAGGTGGGTGGTTTAGACAGGAAGAGGCAAGGTCCAAGGCAGATGAGCACAGATGTATTGTGAAGCCTCTCTATGGGATTTCCAGCAGAGAAATAACGATGTGCAAGAGAAAAAGAAGAAACTGAGTGAGGCAGTGAGGGGTAGTCAGACAATATGAAGAATTATAGTACGGGATCTGTGATGAAAGACAGGAAAACAAGTGTAAAGGGAAGGAGAATAAAGAATGGAAGACAAAAAACCCAAAAAAGTTCCCAATAGCAACACAGAGGAGAAAGTGAACAGTACCTAGCTGAAAGATGTGCAAAATCATTATTGGAAGAATTGTCAGGCCTACATTTGAAGACATTAGTGAAGCAGAGAGGTGTGTGGATGTCTTGCTGAGGTGGCCTGATTACTTAATGCTGACTTCTTTGAACTGCTGCAGCTGCCCAGAACTTGCAAATGCAGGAAGAGGTAGAAGTGGTAACACTTCTTATGCCCTTCTTGTTAAGGGATCACTGCCCTGGTTAGTGGAGCAAGAGATCAAATTAGTAGAGAATTTCTGTTTTAGCAAAACCCAGGACTCTAATCAGGTTAAATAAGAGTTTCCTAGAAAAAAACAAAACCCCAATAAGCTGTCCACTGCTGCATCACAGCCCATGTTTGATGCCACTCTTAAGGGTGAAAACATGTATAATCCTCCTGTGATTCTGAAGAAGCAGACCAGAGGATAGTAGTCTGGACTGGAGAACCAAGACACTCAGCAGACAAGTCTGTCCAAACTCCACTGTGTATTCTGAGTGTAAGAAGACGTCTTCTGACCTCTCACTTAAGTCTGTCCTTCTCCTGTTTCCACAAGGTCTCAGAACACAGCTCGGACACAACATCCTGTCTTCTCAGGACTTGGCCAACTGAACCTCACTCACAGAAAAGCAACTGCTGGGGGACAGTTCTACAGCTTTCTTTAGAGAAGCTCAGCACTGTTTTCTTCCTCGGCTTATCACTATAAGTTCTAACTACTGTTATTACACAAAATTTGCTGATTTCTATTAAAACTTGCTTCCATGATTTAAAGGAGCAGAACCCAGCCAAGGAACACTGACTGTGGGGAGCTGCAGGGTCATTGATCTAGTGATCTGCTAAATGGCCTCCATATCCCCATTCCCTGAGCTGGACAACCTACTCCTACTCTGTCAGTAACTTCTGAAGGCAGCAGCATCCCTCTGCTGCTGTCTCTGATAACTGAAATATCGAGAGGATGCAGTTTACTCCAGGATATTTTGTGTATAACTACAGCTACAGAGGATATATTTTCTCATCCTCTAAGGCAAGCTTATTCTTTTGTTTCTGAGCCAGTAAAGCCTGGTTTTATTGATGAAATATTGTGAGTATGGATATTAAGTTAGGGAGAAAAAAAACACCTTTTTCCTGAAAGGTGGTGGCCAACATTCTATGACAGCAGACAAGACATGCAATTACTGAGAGGAGTAATTGTACCTCAGTTTAACAAATTAGAAATAATTGTCTTTTCTCCAGAAAAAATACAGCTGAAATTCCTTTTGATAGATCATATTCTTTTGTAGGAATCCCTGATGTTACTATATCATGGGTATTACTGGCTAAAATAAGACAGTTAAACTTGAAAGTCTAGCCTGATCTAAAAAGATCTTTTAAGAAGCATTTTCTATGTGTGACTCTGTTTAGAAACAAATTTTAATGAAAAAATGCATTGAATTGCTTGAGACATTTATTTGTTCATGGAAGGAAATGTACCTACATCACTTTAGGAAAAACAGGTAAATATTTTGCTTCATTGTGTTTTGCTTTTTTGTTTTTAAGATCCTTAAGTTAAGTTCCAGGTTACAACTTAAATTAATCTACATAATTTTCAAGTCACTTACAATATTTTTTTGAGTTATAAACAAAAAAATTTTGGAAAAAAAAATTACTGTCCTTTCCAGTAGTTTTACACATTTTACAGGTGGAATTCAAAACAAAGAACTCAACTTAGAAGCAACTATCTTAAAGTTGAATAATAAATTTGTGTTAACGTCATTTGTTGATAAGAAAATTGGTTATGCTGTAAAATGAAAAGAAGGTATTTTTGCATTGAGAAGACTTCATCTGCTTTTTATTCAGGGGAGAATTTTTGTTGATGAAATGCAAATTTATTTTATTTACTTTCAATCAATACAGAATCATTATTGGTTTTGTGTGAGATTGCTAAAACCTTACAATTTTCCAGACATAGCTCTCAGTTGTTAAATGCATCACTTCCCCTTTAAACACTTCTCATGTGTTAGGTTTTTTTTCTTCCCTCCACTGGAAATAATGGACATTTGAAGGAAAATAACAAGTTACTGCTCATGTGCTAACCAAAACAGACTGAATTCCTACATCTTTTACGTCAAAGGTAGCATGTTCTTAAAAACAGGGTACCAAAACCAATTCTTAGCTGGGATTTCAGATTCATCACAAGGCCATTGCTCCCTAGGCTTGCAACACTGGTCTGCAGTGGAGGGGAGGGTGGATGTGTGCATTTTGTGTGCCTGCAGTACTGAAGGATAGAAGCAATGTGAAGAAAGGGAACTTTGTGAAAAGGGACTTGAATGTTTTGGGGGAATCCCTCTTAGACTGTTTTTCCAGCTCAGTGATCACCTACGTGAACTGGTCAAGTTTATTTCAAAACCCAGAACATGATTGTCATTTCACCCCTCAGGGGACACACTGACTGTTCTGAATTCTTTTAATGGCACTAATGCTCGGTTAGCTGTAGAGTTCAATCCCTGAAAACGTACAGTCTGAAATTCTGAATTTCTGTTTTTTCTTGAAGTCAGCTTTTTTCTTCTTACAAACGTTCATTTAGGGACCTTTGAATTTGGTCAAGGGACCATTTTTTTGTAAACCTTGAAACTATCTGTGGCTGGCTGATAGCAAGCTCTCTCAGGCTGGGTTGCAGTGTATAAGTGCCGTGTTTTCAGCAGCTCTGCTATTTCTTTTAAAGAGGGAATCTTTCAGCATGCATCAGTAGAAGGCTCACATAGAAAGTCATGTAGTCTTATTCTTCAGAATTAGCACATGCATATCAGTTTTGAACACTTAGGTGTGTGGGACATGGACAAGCAAGCAAGCAAACGCATGATGCTTAAAAGTAGTTCCAGGCAACACATTTTGTTTTCATTTGCAACAAGGTAAGAGTTTATATGTGTCAGCTAATGCAATCAAAACTCACTAATAGTAACACATTAAGTGGCACTAACTTGATTGCTTCCAGTCATGTATGCACACCCAGTCACTAATTTTCTCAAACCTGAGCAGAAAACAGAACTATTCTGTAGTCTCTCATGCCTGTTTGTTTTGTAGCCCTGATATAGCTAAATGATGATTTTTGTTGTATGAACAGTCCAGCAGTGGCACTGCTGAATAGGCTGGGCTCCTCTGATTGAGTTCAGCATTTTTCGCATTCAGACTCCTCTATCCTCTGGCTTAATCCAGCCTCTCCTTCAAAACACGAACCAAAGCCCCACACTGCAGTAGCTTCTTTTCCCTTGCCATTGACTCAATGACCACCAGGCAGACTACCTTCTGATTTTAGAAGGAAAACCACCTACAGCAGTGAAACACTCTGGCAAGGCCATGCTCTCTTTCCCTTCAGGACTGAGTAATTCTGTCAGACTTAACAGAGGCCAGTTGCTCAGTTGCCCACCATTCTCCTGTAATCTAAATGTTCTGCTATTTTCTGACAGGATTAAAGCACTGAAGCTTGGTGGGTAGTTAGGGAAATATGACACAAATTATTTATTGAGTTATCTGTGATTCTGTATGTTACACATCATGCCGGCATCCTTCTGTGCTGGTCCACTACATCACTACCTATGTGATTTCCTCAGACAGATTACACAAGTCAGACGTGTGAGCACAGTCTCTGGAAAAGGTTTAAGCTTCTGAGCAAAGAAGTAGCTGGGTCTGACATAAGAGGTTTTGGTGGTCCTCAAACTCTTCCAAAGGTGTTAGGAGATTTTCATGATAGGTGGAAGAAGCCTAGTAGTGTTCCTACAGCATATCATGCAGAATGGGAAAAAGTAGTTATACTTCCTGTTTTTTTGAGTTAACAGCCAATTCTAATTCCCGCTCATCTAGCAATTCTGAATGAAGCTTCTGGATTTGACAGATCTTCATTAGATCACTATCACTGAGACCTAAAGTTACCCTTGTCACCCAGAAAAATCCTTTTTTTTCAATCTGCTCAAAAGCACAGACACTGTGAAAGGGAACTGTTGATGCACAGGTAGCCAGATAATACTACCTGATAGACCCTGGACTAAACCTCAAAATACTGATTTAGATTTGCTAACACTTCATTTCCAGTTCCTTAGTCTGTAACAGACATGGTCCTTTTGTATTTCCAAGTCCTGAGAGAGCTTCTCACTTTGGGTGCTAATGCAGTTCATCTTGAATTAATATTACAGTTTGGATAACCTAACACTGGTGAATGAAACAGGACAGATTCCAGGAATTTAAAGGCTTCTTTCAAGCCTAATCAAGTGTGTGTTCAGGACCTGAGATGCAAAAAAGGTGACATGAAAAATTAAAGTACTTTCTTGTATAAAATATTAGTTGTATCTAGAAAGCTGAAGGTATTTTAATACAAAACATATGTATATTAGCCAAGTGTAATAATCCACAGTTCTTTTGAGGGTTTTTTTGGACCTCTGATTATAAAGCAGACAAGAATTGTTTTCTTCATCAACATATCATAGTGGAGTAACTTGATTTGTGCTCCCTAGATGTCGACTGGGGTCTTTGGAAATACTTATATCTGAAGTTTTTACTAGTGATATTTATGCTGGAGAAATTTTTTTCTCCTTTTGGTGTGTCTTTCTAAATCTCACTTGCTGGTTAGACAGTCCAAGTAGAATTACTATAACCAGCATTTCTTTTAGCTGTGATAATGGACCTCTCAGGTGCTGTGGCTTTTCTGAGCCAATCCTCCTTCATCTGGTTAAGCTCAATTAAATTAACTGTACTGAACTCCTAATATTACAGCAATATTTTTTTACTAATTAGGGCAAGCTGTGTTGCTGAATTAGACAGATGTATCAGGAGGACATAACTGCACAGTGTTATAGAAAATTGTGGTGTTCTGAAACACTCAGACAATAGTTGATGAGAGTCTGCTTCATTCAGGGTCCAATTTGTGTGGTTTCAAGTAGCTCTTTTTAACAATCCTCTTACCTACATGTTCACAGAAATAAATAAGTGCTCTGGGAAAAACAACCCCCTCCTCTCTAGCTCATGGCTCCAACAGCAATTTTAATTGCTTGCTCTCTCAGCCCTAAATCCCAGCCTTCCCACAGTGTCATAGTCTCTAGCCCCTGCCTTAGATGCCTGATCGTCCCCCAGATTGTGCTCACCCGTTCAAAGAGATGCAAATCACTGATAACCCACCGTCCATCTAGGAAAAGCTGTAACCCCATTTCATAATCTGGGCAAAACATTAAGAGCTGCCACTTATACTCATTTAGTCTTGGCTTTTCAAGCAAGGCCTAAGCTCTCTCAGGACTAGAACATTTTTCTCAAAGTCTGTAAAAACTGAGATGACATGACTTGAGCACTATTCCTGAAGAATAAGCTGACTTGGAACACTCTGATTTCTGACTCCACAAAATCAGTTTTGCAAACCAGCCCATTTGGATTTTCCAAATGCAGGTGATGATGATAAAGCTCAAGCTGCATGGAGCAGGCAGCCACTGCTGCTCACTATCCTCAAAGCACGGCTTCTGACGCAGGGTGCAGTCTAGAATCATCTTTCATTGCTGCTAAAATCTGAATCTGAGCAATGTGACTACTTCAGCATACCTAAATCATATGTTTTGCGTGTGCATATTTGGCTTCAACTATGAGATGTTATTGGGACAGAAAAGAAAATCCCAGCAGTTAGGGTACTGTATTAACTTATTCTCTGTCTTTCATTTGTGTTTTTGTATATGACATAATTGTGTTCCAACATATATGCAAACAAAACACGAATGTCTCATCTAAGCTGTATTTCTGCCATGCTGTAGGACAGTAAATCTGATTCAGCCTTGTATACAGAAATCAGTGGATGCTGTGTTTAATCCAAATCTGGATGTTTACACTGCAAAAGAAGGCTGCCATATATTTTGTGACATAAACAGAAGACTACCTTAATGTTCATCTTCTTTCTTGTTTTTCATGTTGTGTATAGACAGTACAGATTTTCCCATACTTTTATGCTTGCTGTGTTCTTATAGTAAAAAAAAAA
>VZRS01001450.1:382710-400638 GCA_013398055.1 Ifrita kowaldi
AAAAAAAAAAAAAAAAAAGCCTGAGTATAATTCTTAAAAAATTGAGTAAATTCATATGACAATATAACGAAAGCATTAGTTCTTGACGTGGAGCATCATTCAGGAATTCCATACAGCTGCTGTCCTCTTGGGCTTTTCAATTCAACTGGCAGCTTTATCCTTTCAATTGGCCTATGTCCAAAGTTTGCAGCCAGAGAATCCAACACGGACTATGCCAGTTGGATTTAAGGCCTGACCAGCATCGTCAGCCAGTACTTTTCCTGAAGATATATGTAAGGCTTTGATTCAATTGGAGGAGTGTAGCAAACCAGTAAGATCATACTTTAAACTTGTACATTTGTGTCAAACTGGTGTAAGTATGTGTTATATGTTTTCTCCTCTCTATTTAAGGAAGACAGAGCTCTTATTTATCCTGTTTATATCTCACAACTTCAATATATGTCCTCAAGATCATTCAGCTGGTATTTTTGTGAAAGTCTAGAAAGTCTAGAAAGACCCAGAAATTCTTAATCTGTGGCCTTACTATGGCCTTTACAAAGACAAACCCAGAGGATCTTCCCTGTGAAGCTCCACAGCAGCAAGTGCCCCACACTCCTCATGGTCTCTAAGGCCTGGGATTTACTTCTCCTTAAAGGGTACCTTGAGTTTTTTCTGACCACTATGAAAAACATCCACTCTTTCTTAACTGTGTCCTGACAGGTCTGCAGGATATCTCTCTAGTTACTTCTTTTATTAGATGTTATATTAAATTATAACAGTTTAATTATGAAGTAAAGGTTATGCAGTCACCTTGTCCTGTCCTCGTGTTAATCTTCCTGCCTGCTTCTCTGTCTGTCCATGCATCTCTAAGTTCCATATCAATAGGGGAAAAGTTAATTACTGTTCTGTAATTGCATAGAAGAGACAAATTGATGCCAATTCTGAGAAAAGGAAGCAGAATTTTTGTACTGAACATGTTCAACTAACTTCTGACTTAATACAGCTCTTTCATATGTTCTTCAGGGTGGGGATCAGCATAGGTTATATGATGTAAGTTCAAGTATGCCCTATAGGAAATGTTAGGAAGCAAAAGACAAAAATTTGCAGAAGTCTAGGCTTCGTCACTTTACTGTGGCAAATAGCTTGCAATGTTGCATGTAATCTTTGGTCTGCTAATGAAAACTTGGCTTGTTTTTTATGTAACAGTCATTCGTCTAATCTGGGCTGGTACATGTTTTAGCAATGTTCTTTGATAGTGGAGAACTGATCATTTTAAATTTTGGGGCTATGTGAAAATTATTCTGCTTTCAAACCTGTGTTTCCTTTGAAAAATGAAGATGTGAACAAGTAAGCCAGGCATTCTAGTTAACAGACTCTAACACTGATGTGAACAGTTTCTTCTAACTTTAAAGGCTAATGCCTCTGTCTATATTTAGAAGCTTGTGACATATTGCAGGATTTGCACTCCCTCTTGCTGCTTCTGTATACAGATGTGTGGCACTATACAATCTAGAAACAAGAAAGAATCACCCATCAGCTTCCATGTCATCTAGAAACAGGAGGACACTCATACATTGTAGTGTTTATTACACTGTAGCACACTGTGGATCAATGGCATTTTGAATCATATGTTCTTGCTCTTCTGTACAAAAATTAACACAGCTTCTTTGAATGTTCTCACCTTGTCCAGATTTTCTGACCCCATGTGGGTCAAAGATTGCTCACCACCTTTTACAATTGCTTTGCAGTTCAAGTGGGTCTGGTGAGTGCTAAACAATTTTAAGAAAGCTGTGGATATCTGTACTTTCAGTATCAGAGTCACCAAAATAATGATAATTTCTGGAAGTGTTTCTCTTGACACAAGGGTGATTTGAAAAGTGAAAATTTAGTCCTGGCTTGATTTCAGTACATTAAATTACTACTGAATCATGCCTCTTATAAAGAATAACAAGCTACAGTATGATATCAGTGCTCTCCAGTGAAATGCAGTCCAGAAACAGCTCAAGTAGAATCAAGTTTAAAAATGAGAAAAGTGGGATCATGTTATTTTACATAAAAGAAAAATATGATCCTCCAGGGCAGAAAGCCAAGAACGTGTAGCTATTGCCTTTTATAAGTGCTTCAGCATTCAAGGGGTAGCGAACAGGGCCTAAATGGGAAGAAGAGGAAGTACCCTCTACAATAAGGAAGCCCACAAGAGATTTTGAGGAGGACCATCTAATTTTCATGTTTTTTGCCAGTCTGAATTTAAAAGTTAGTAACTATGTTTCAGGAGTTGCCTGGTATTTTGAGGCACTGATGCATATTTGTGCATTTGTGTCATATATTGGGCATTCGGGGTCTTTGCCACTGACAGATGCTAGAAGGAACTGTTTCCATGTCTCCACTGTCTTATTTACAGGTAGAAACAATTTAATATTTTTATTCTTCGTCCAGTGCTGCTGCTACCTGTAAACACTTTTATCTTCAAAATTGTGCCCTTTTGTAATTTCCAAATGTGGAATTAGACTAGATCAGTAAAAAATGGGTTTATGTTTTGAGCTGTGCCCCTATACGTGTTAAAACAGAAGCAAAAATGGAGTAGCTCTATGCAAATAATAAAAATATCCTTTATAAAAGATAAGAAATTAAAGGACTACTGAGAAACATTTAAGCCAGCTGTCACATATCAGATAATGCCATTTCACAGAACTCAAAGACAAAGAGCATAATTTTCCTGGAAGTGAAGTAGCACAGTCACACTCTGGCTCTTTCAGTGGAGAACAGGATAAAAAAGGGAAAAAAGGTATTTGGCTTATCTTCTGCTAAAGCCTTTGTGTAATTCATTAAGCAGCCCTTATCTAAAATTATAGTGTAGGGCATTTGCCAATGTTTTCATGACCCAATGAAAACATAAAGAGGCACTAAACCCAGCTGGTCATTAACTCTCCTGTTAATGCTCTGGGCTGATTCACGTTGTCTATTATCCCCGACTGGATTTGACTTCACTGAGCAGCTGAAGTGCCATGGAGGACATGTTTCTTTTGGCTTGTTCTGAGAGCCAGGCTTATGTGCTTTCCATCCAGTCTGGGACTGTGGTTTCAGCTGAAGTAAATCTCTATTCCAACCATTCCTGCAAAGACTCTGTTTAAAGTGCAGATTTCTTCCACAGAGTGTTTAAAAATCCATTCTTCCATTACAAAAGGAATAAAAGAGATGGTAGTAAAAATGGTTACACAGTTATTAAACATTCTGGTAATCTTTAATATTGGGGAGTTTTGTTTCGTCCTTACAGACTAATTGTACAGTGGTACAGATTGCACATACTGCTTTTTAATTAGGTTTTTTGCAATGTCTGCAAACCATTGCTGTCTTGTGGACAGTATATAGGTAATAAGAATAATGTTGTAGCAAGTCAAACACAAATAACATTTCTCCATTTATCAGCCTTTTTCTAATTAGATTTTCAGGGTCTTGAAATCCAGTGTTAAAAACTTATTATTTTGTACTTCAATAACATTGAATAGCACCAAATCAATGGTAGTTTCTGTTAGAAGATGCAACTTGTGACTTATCATGATAAATTCACTGCAGAAAAGTACAAGAAAATTAAAAGCAGAGTCATATCGGGTTTTTGTCTTTGGACAATTTCTTTTCATCTTAATTACTGCCATATACTGAATAGGATAACTGAAAAGGCCAAATTTTCCCCGTCCCTATGTTTTGACTCTATATCCTTAATGCTGCAGATGCTACTTTTATGCCCCTCATTCTACTCGTTTTTACAGGACAACCATTTCAAGTGGCAGTTTTCCGTGCTCAGGGGAAGGAGCCCCACTTTCTCTTCCTGCCTTTTGCCCTATAGTGTGTCATCCTGGCACCTTGTCTGTACATGTCCTCCTCCCCGTGGAGGTGAGGTTGCCACAGCGACAGCACACCCTTGGACACACGCCCCATAACTACAGAGGTCTCAGTCGGTTTGGTAGTTTTACTGGGTTTTTATTCATCTGCGATGTGCTGCCCCACCAACCACCTCTTCAGTCCTCACAAGCCTGCTGGAAACCCTCAACAGAGTCACTTTTGGAGCGTTCACTGCCATCCTTTGGGATGAAATGTCTGTAGATTAGTCCAGGGTGGTCAGTCACCTACCCAACCCATAGCACAGAAACTGGCTGGTCTGTCAGCCTTCCCATAGGCTTGCCAGGCAGCTGGGCAATAACTAAGTTGGTATTTGCTTTTCAAAGAATGTGTGAAGCAATAAGAGAGGGTAACTGCAGAAGAAAAAAATTGGAATTACCTATACTGCATTGTAAAACCTGATTTTCTTTCTGTTAAAGCAGCAAATGTTTGGTAATACCTAACTTATAACTCTGCTTATTTTTTTAGACACGGAGATGACTTGATTGTGACACCGTTTGCTCAGGTAGGCACAACTTTGCCATATTTCTCACATGGTCTTGAAATTTAAAGACAAAATAGCCAAACAAGTTGTTTTCTGTTGTTGATATTATATGTTTGCTTGAAGAAGAAAAAGTGTCTCAACAGAAGGTCATAAACCTCCCACTCTGTTATCTATATCTCTGTTTCTTAACACTTTTTGATGATCTGCAATGTTGAAGTGCAACAGCGTGATAAACACCTTTGATCTCTTTCCAAATACTGTAGCAGGCAGTCATGATTAAGACAAATCTCTGATTCCTGTTAATCTCTTATTTTTCTAATTACAATTTCTCAGTTTGAACGTCTTTTATGCATTAATTACAATGAGATTTTTAGACATGAGATAAATTTTACCCAGAACACTTATGTTCCTCTACAAAACCAGGTTTGTTTTTTCTATTCAGATTCTGGTTTATACAATACCAGCTCAAAATTCTTTATAATTCAGATAAAAATGCCACAATTTTTCACAATAGTGCTGCCTTATAAAGTACGAAAAGTTAACATTGCTATTCCTTGAACTCGTGATGATGAGTTTTACTCCAAAACAGATAGGAATTATAGTCAAATCACTGTAATTATGAAGTCATATGTGATTGAAGGTGAATGGAACGAGAAAGGTTGAGGCACACAGCAGTCTCAAATAAGAGTAAAGTGGCAGCTTCAGCCATACTATGGAGGTTGCTTTGGTCGAATAATAAGCTGTTAAAAGAATATTAATTTAATAGTTTATTATATACTTAATTATATTGTGAACAGATGCAGTGTTTATAAGACTCGATCAAGTCCTTAATATGAATAAAACAATCATCTTTTATTAGCAGAGAAAAGATTAAGCAAGGACCTTTTTTAATAGTCTGAAATCTCCACTGTACCCTGAGCATGCAAATTTGATGACATATATAATTGTTTTTAATCCATGCTGAATTAAAAGTAAGTCAGTTTGCTTCCTGAGTTTTGGAAAGCAAAACATAAGGAAATTAATACTGTTTAGTTAGACAAATGTATTTTTTATTATCTTAACTCATTTGTAAACTACCTCCAATATCTTGAACATTTCCAGTCATTGCTAGTTCTTGAATATTTTCTGTTACAAGCTTTCATTAATTCATTATTTTTTCTTCAGTGTCCTACCCGCTTCCTACCTCCTGTATAAATTTAAGGTGCTATGAAAAGAGGGTTGTGCACTCCTCAACTCAGACATCTGAAACCCAGCTTCCCATTGCTGCTTTTGTTATCCTTCAGATGGGTTCACCAGGGATCCAGCCCAGTCTGGGCTGAGAAAATAAATGGTCAGCTTCTGCAAAGACACACCAGTGATTAGTGTCACTGCTTTCTCCCACTTGCAGCCTTGTTCCAGCTAACTCTTGGTTCCTCTCTGACATCATCTGAACTACCTCTCCCCTGACAGAGAGGTTCATCTTATTACCCTTACGTGGCACAAAATTTGAGTGTTATCCAACTGCCTTCAGAAGGGGGTGCCTCTGCCACTTACAACAAGTAGACACTCCTCTCTGCTGCATTCACTCTCTGCTGTCCTGCATGAAATTAAGTCCAGAAAGAAAGTAGTTCATCTGTATTGTCTTTCCCAATTCATAAAGCTTGTAAGAGCCTGCAGACTTCTCCTACCTTCTCAGGGGATGCCTTCGCCTTTCTCTGGCCTTCTGCACTAAGTCCCCAGGTCAACTGTGCCTCTTAGAGGAGACACTTTTACTTTTCCTGGCAGTCTAGACAATCTCATTCCCTTTGTCCTTCCATGGAGTTTATGGGGACTGAACTCTAAATGATTCTGTAATTATTTCTTATGCATGAAGTATTAGACTTGAATGGGCTATTATCTTCCAAACTCAAATGCTTTTATTGTTATTTTAAAGAAATAAGTAGTGTTATGCAAAAAACTCCTCCTCTGCAAGTCAGCCTGCCTTCAAACAGATAATGAGCTGTTTATGAGGGGAACAGAAAAAAAGAAATAAACTACTGCCCTTCTATTACAGACATATTATTGTTAAATAATAGCCAAAGGTTCCAGACTAACTAGCCCAGGAAACCTTTTACAGTGGTTTTGCAACGTGCTTTCCTTTTTCTTTCAACACAGTGGAGCAGAGATAGATCAATCTCACTTGTGCAGAAATTTATACTGAAACCACTTTTTTTGTTCCAGGTTCTGGCCAGCCTGCGTACTGTCCGGAATAACTTTGCTGCATTAACCAATTTACAAGACCGGGCACCCAGCAAGTGAGTGTCATTTTTTGGCCACTGAACTTTTTACAGTGATACCTTTTTAATGTAAACTAAGAAGACAAATAGATGTTACAGATTTCAGTCTGTTCCACCAAACCTGCATGAAACTTTGATGCTGAATAAGTTTATTAATCCCCTGAAGGTGTTATACTTGGTAGCTGAGACAACAGCCCCCTTGCCTTCTAATAGATCTTGCATTGCTGTCCTTGCATAAACTTGGAGCAGGCTTTTGCAACGTATATGATTTTCAATAAAGTAGTCATATGTCTAAGATTATTCAAAGATGATCATTCAGGCACAATCTGAGTCTTGCAAATGAAACAGAGTGAGCAGACAGCTGCACTCACTGAGAGCTGCTCGCATGATGTGAACCTAGAACTCTACCTAACTCATCCAAGGTAGTGATACCCTAACTTGCCCACAGTAGTTCACAATTGTTAATGAGCCATTATAAATATGATCTTTCTCCAGTCATGTTACAGCATCACAGTTAACACTAATGTTAGTTACACTGGCAAATGTAGTGAAGTAATTTCCCTCACCCAAAATACACATCTTGAGAGCTAGAAGTAATTAGCATTTCAAAGAAAGGAACGTCATTGTATATGTTTATAAATCACATTTCAAACTATGTATAAGCTCTAGGTGTGATTAGGCAGGCTTTTAATTAACCTGTAAGTTTATTAAACTCCTGCCCTGGAGTTCCCAAATAAATTCCCAGGTAATGTATTTTCTGTTATATTGTTCAAGGTTTCAGTCATCTCTGAGTTCATGGGGCTTAAAACTTTTCTCATTTCCTTTTTAATAGACGATCACCAATGTGTAGCCAACCATCTATTAACAAAGCAACTATAACAGGTAAGAAGAATTTATTTATAAAAGCATCTAACAGAAAAATGCATTTTATAGAAATAAAGTTATATTGCTTCGTATCCTTATATCTGTTTTATTGAAGAGGTTTTGAGTAACGTAGTGACTCAAATTGGTGACTTTTAGTGTTCTATCATGTTAACTTCTGATTTCTGTTTCGTTATTCCAGTTTTATGTTCTTTCCCAATTCTTTTTCTTTATATACCAGTGTGTGACTTTGTCATGAATACATTCATTAGCAATTTTTTGCAAGGAAATCTAGTAGAAAAAATTGATATGAGGAATCCATTGATCTTTCTTTTTGGGACATAGAGTTCTGTAGCTATACAGACACAAAGTCTTCACATTAAAAGCGCTTATGCAATGAGGAGAAACTTTCAAAACTGACTTTTCTGATTTAGAATGGTAAATCCTATTTCTATAACATTTGTATGAGGGGAAAAATAGTTTTAAAAGATAATATTATTTCTAAGGAAACATTGACTTAGAAACAAGACTAACAGTGTAACAGTGTAAATTACATGAATATTTTGGAAAATTTTACCCCACACTACTTTTGGTTATCTTTATGACAACTTGGTCTTAGATGTCTTTATGGGAATACACTTTACTGGACCCCATAATTTTTATATCATGTTAATTCACAGGTTCCTACACTGTGTAATTTTCCATGTAGCTACTATGTCTATCATGTTCTGGCAGAGTGAAAGAGCATTTGCTTTTCTTCTTGATGAAAGTATACTTACTAAACTATAATTTAAACCAGAAATGCAATTTTCCGTAATTTTCAAAATATCTAGTCTTTTTAATTGAATTATACATTTGTATCTCTAGGAAAAAATGGTATTTCAGCAATTTTGAGGAGATGTGTGGCTTTTCAATGTTGAATAGTTTCTGCCTGTAGGCTCTGGAATGTGTTAAATTCAATGGGTTTTTCAACTAACCTCTCACAATATCCATATTTACCTTAAAAGGACCCTGTCTTGGCAGTGCTGTACAGTTTTATTCTCCTAGGAACTCATCATACAATATAAGCATTTGTGTGTAGGGCTCATCAGGGAACAGAAGGTTAAGTCTTTAAATCTATTCTATAAACAGAAAGACTTCATGTTAATTAAATAATAGAAAGAAGATATAGATATATATGTAGATAAATTATATTCATGATCATTTGTTAATATATTTCTTGAAGAGGTGATTTTGGGCATTGATTTCAAATTGCTCTATATAAGCCATTTCAGTTATGAATATTATATCTATTTTTGATTTTGTGATTTGTCTCATAACAGAGTATTCCAGAAGTATTTAAACTGGAGATAGAGATACTCAAAAATAGGGCTCTTTCTTCAACTGCAAGGGACTAACTTTAGAAAACCTGTAACAGTAAAATTCATGACAGTAAAAGAAGAGAAGATGTGCATGCAGGTGAACACTCTTACATGCTCTCCCACAGCTATTTACCTGAGGTTAGCTTCTTTTCTCCAGCAGGAGAAGCTGTTCAAACAGCAGGACCCAAGACACTCTCTGTTGGAAGATGTTGTTTCTCTTTTTAAATTCACCCTGGCCTGAAGGTTTCCATTCATTTAATCCTCAGAGTATACTCTACATGTCAGCCATAAATCATCTGAAATTTTAAAGTTTAGAAAGAAAGTACTACAGTCAGCTCTCCAAATAATCTAGAAAATTCTTCTTTGCCAATAAATTCAAAGGCAGCAAGAAAAGGCAAAGAATTGTAAGAGTAATTTAGCCTAATTTAGTTTAATCTGATTTCTCAGAGATGCTGCTGGAATTGCTGTGCCCAAATTATGCATTGAACTGGATGATCTGGGGCCTGTGTGCACTGGATATAAGTGGCTGAAAGATTTTAATGATATAGCAAAGATATCAAGCCACTATAAAGCATGAAAATGGCTACAATTAATTTTGACTGTTGAATGGAGATTGAGGCTGGATACTATTTTGCGTGAAAGGGTTTGCCCGTTCTTGGTTATAAGCTGTTTCTGATATTTCCATGGCAACAAATTTCATGGCAAAGGTGCAGAAATATGCATAGGTTTGTTCTTGGGGCATATAGAATTCTAGTGAAACATGTTCCACTACAGCAGTATGTTAAGAAGGAAGATATATTAAAAACACTTCTGTTACATTTACAGAATAATTGAAAACACTTTCAGATGCTACTAAGCTTTTTGAATTCTTGTGAGGAATGTTCAAAATGTAGCTTATACAGACCTTTCCTGCTAAGAAATCCTCCTGGTTGTGCTGTTCTCAGAATTTGTGTCATGGAGTATCCAGACCAATACACCAGCCAGGGTAGAGTCTCATCATGTCATCCAGATGGCTCAGCTTGCAATCTCAGCAAGAGCTGATTGGCAAGGTAGCAAACTCGGTGACTGGAGCACACAGTGTCACTAAGCTATGTTGACAATAAACCAGAAAACAGACACTTAAAATGGAGATTTTATGTTGCTAAGCTTCCTGGAAGGTGTGTCTTTGGGAAGATTCTCTCTGAGGAAAGGGATGATCACAGAAGGGAACTACTGTGAAAGATACAGGGAAAACAATAAAGGCAGGATGAAAAGCAATCTGGTAAAGCCGAAAGGAAGAGCAAAATTCTCTCGTTTTCTCTTTTAAGAATTCACCATGAGGCATAAATCTGTGACAAAATACCTTAGCAAAAAAGTAAGAAACTATGACATTGAGAAGGGAAGCTGTACAGGAATCATATGTTCAAATTCTTAGAAGCAACAGCCACCGTAGTAGCCTTAATATTTATGGCGATTTTTCAGTGTAAATACATGGAGATTGGTGATCAAAATAAAGTCTTTTCTATTCAGTATATCCACATGAATCCCTTTTGGAAACTGTGTTGAAAGAAGCTAATGAATATCAATGACATACTTGAAGTTCATTATCAGAAAACTACGCTATAGCGTGCTGAGTGTTCCTTTTGCAGAGAAATTAGGGGGTAGGAGATGGGAGCTTTTCATGTAACAACAGAATTTTTAGATGCCACATTTCATACTTGCTTTAGAATCTAGGATGTAAATATCTGTTTTAACTATAGTTAGTGTGAATAAGCAGAAATTAAAGCTTACTTCTGTTAGAAGTCTTCAAAGGGATATTAATTCCCTACAAGTGCCATCTCTCTCCCATGACTGGGAGACCAGCCTGGAATAACTCAGTTTGCTGAACAGTTCTCCCATGCTTGGTGTTATGTTCTTCAACCAAAAGAGGGGTTTCTCTCACTGTGAAACGTATTAGTGTTTAATTTCAAACTGACAGTAATTCTCTTAACACAACCAGTGAAATACAAATATTTTGTTTTCCAAAAAATGAGACTATCTGTGACTCAAGGATTGAGCTTGCCAGTTGCATACTACAATTCTGTCCACTCATCCAGTCCACACTTCCAGAGTTTGCTTATGAGGATATTGTGAGAGACAGTGTCGAAGGCCTTGCTGAAGTCACTGCATGAGACCTCAGCTGGAGTACTGCATCAAGATCTGAGACCCCCAGCATAAGAAAGACTTGTACCTTCTTGAGCCAGTCCAGAGGAAGCCAGGAAGATGATTAGAGAGGGCTGGAGCACCTCTCCTGTGAGAACAGGCTGATAGAGTTGCATTGTTCTGTCCAGAGAAGTTCAGGTTCCAGGGTGATCCTATTGGAGCCTTTGACTACATAAAAGGGCCTACAGGAAAGCTGAAGAGGGACTCTTTACAAGGGCTTGTCATGACAGGACAAGAGGAAATGGCTTTAAGCTGAAAGAGGGCAGATTTCGGTTAGATATTAGGAAGAAATACTGAGAGTGGTGAGGCACTGGAACGGGTTGCCCAGAGAAGTTGTGAATACCCCATCCCTGGAAGTGTTTGAGCAGCGGATTTGAGCAACCTGGTCTAGTAGAAGGTGTTGGAACTAGATGATCTTTAAAGTCTCTTCCCACTCAAACCATTTTATGATTCTATGAATTCTAGAGTAGAGAAAAAGATTTCTATTTTGCAGTCCAAAGCATATTTAGATTTAGCTTCCATTGAAATCCCTCCAGCTGATCCATGAAGTTCAGTAACCAAGCAGCAATGAAGATCTCCTTTTTTTTAGCTAGTTTCAGCTATTTCATTTTTGCTAAACAAGCTCACATTTTTTCCAACAAGTGTTTTGAATATAGGATTGATAATAATCATCTTTAGTGGAGTTGAACAATTCTAGTGTAGTTGAGCCAGTTCCCCATCATTACTGTGAAAAGCACTTTAAAGTGACCTGTATATTGTTTTCTTAAACAATCAATAATATTTTTCGTAAATAAAACAGATTTGGAACAGAGCCACATTTACATCAGGTACTCTTTTCAGTTAATCATTAAAAGGCGTTATCTAGGTCATGATAAACAAACAGAGAGTTATCTCGCTTATAGCCTTGTTAGCCACAACACAAACAAAATAATATTGCTTAGTGAGGTACAGGGCACGAGTTACATTCAGACTGAAATTCATTCATCCATTCCTTGACCTATAGTAAGTAAGGTATGCAGCTAACAGGTAAGGCACTGGAGAGACAGGACTCTGCTCCCCACCCAGAATTTCACAGTCACTTCCTCATCTTTGGGGGTGAATTAGCAGCTTCATCCCTTGCACATGCAGGGTTTGTGAGCATTTGCTATTAATAAATGGAAACCATGTTTGCTTGCATTCAGAAAAAGTTTCTCAGTGTCGTAGCTGGTGCAGCACTTTTGTGTGTTACAGTGAAAAAAAAAACTGCTTAAAAGGAGTAATTTAGTAAACTGTTTTTCCTCTTCAAAATGAATTGTCTCCAGTTCAGCTCCATTAGTTTAGGGAAGAGGTTGTTATTAACAGGACACAACTATGAAGGCTTGCCAAATGCTTTATCCATCTTGATTTGTAGAGTTTTAGTTAATGTTGAAAAACTTTTCTAACTGAAAGACTTCAAATGAAATCTCTACATAGGGCTCTTTTAGTGTCAGTGGGTTTGTAAAACAGTGATTATCCTTCTTGAGGCAGAACAGCAGGAAGAGGACTGACACAGTTTTGAACCAGATAAGCTGTTCATGTATCATCTCACATTCAAGGAAGTGAATAAAACCAGAGTACAAAATAGAACACTCTCTACATTTGAATAGTGCCCTTCAGCACTGATACCTGATAGGCAAATGTGTAAGGTTTCATAAAATAGAAAGTTAAACTGAGAGGTATAAGTCATAGTTTACAACATTCCTGGCAAGAATGCCCATGTAATTAAAACTAACCACCTGAACCAAAAATTAGAAAATAAAAGTAGTTGTTTTGCAGTGTGTAGACAACAACATTTGGCCCTCATGTATGAATTTAATTTTTCAACAGTCTGTTTTGGTAGAAATATTTGGTGGTTACTAAAGTGCATAGAGACTAGAATGCATCACAGGGCTGACCTCTGCTTGTTATCTTCATCTAGCACTTCAGGTTATTTTTTCATAAGACTGCAGTGTAGTTCAGCCTTGATTTTGTAACAGACTCACCCATTTTGGAGTTAGAATAAGGATCCATTTAAGAAGAAAAGCTGAGAGGCATTATCAATCTTCACATCAACAGTTAGATATGCTACCCCGCATAAATCTTTGCTTCTTACTTTTAAATTGGTCTCGTATTTTGCTGCTTCAGTAAAAGTCCTTGTATCACCATTTCACCCAAACTATCCACTTCAGTGGAAAGAGAGACAGGGTGACAAGCTTCATGTGCTTCTTCTCCTTCCAGCCTGTGTCAGTTACAGGCACTGGTAGTTTAGCACAGCAGAGAACGGTACATGCCCCCAGGCTGTATTTATTGTATTCATAACAGCAATAGAACAATTGAAAAGAGTGAAATATGGTTTGGTGTTTAGGACTGAGCTGCAAAAAATCAGAAAGAAAAATAAGACTCTTGCCTATGTAATTTCTCTCATTCCTATTACAAATGCTGTCCTTTGTCTGATGAATATAGAAAATAAAACTGAAGCAGATGTGGTTTCTGGTATGACTGTTGGATGCAGTCTGAGTGTACCTTCTTTTCACATCTTCATCCAGCTTCTGACATTTCTGATCAGGGACACATTATCATCTGTCCAATTTAAAAGTTATATTTGAAAGTAGATCTTTTTTTCCTTTAATAGATTACTGAGAAACTGGCCTATTCAAGCCTATTCACTTTCCTGAGTATCCATTTAAAAAATTAAGGGCTACATTGTGATCACCTGTTAAAGTGCGTAAGTTCTGCTTTTATTATATGCAGGTTCCTGAGTAAGGAGCCTGAACACAGCAGTGAATCAGAGTGACCAGAAGCCATGGTCAGACAACCCTGGAGAAAAGCTACAACAAAGCCTCCCTTTTCTGTATTTTCTCTGTCTGACCTCATGTGTTTTGCTTTGCATGACTCATCTTCAGCTGAAAGGTGTAATTCCAGGTCTCGTGGTAGGAACATCCACTTGTGCCTACTGCACAAGAACAAGGATTAAAAATTTCAAGAATAAGAGCAATGCCTAAAATTTAGTCTTCTGTTCTCAGGCCAGAAGTTACAACATATTCATGCAAAAAGACCTCATTTTCCAATGTTAGGTAACTCAACTCAGAAAATATTTGGTAGTGGGAACTGGGAAGCATGGAAGCAACTGCTTGGCATACAGTCAGCTACTTAGACATCCCCCTGTGCTTCATGCTTCCAGTTGGCTGTCTTGGTATCACATCCCTCTGAACAACCACAGGCATTCATTGTAGTCAGGGGAGGCAAGCTGGTGTCTCAGGGATTGCAGGTGCTCTGCAGAGGCCCTAAACCCCCACATTGCCTATGCCACATCTTGGGTTACCCCATGGACGTTACTTTGGTGTCACTATCCATAAGAGACACCAGCAGTGGGCAGCCCAGCATAGTCCCAAACATTCTGAAATATTCTCTAGGAGAAACCTGTCAGGGAAGAGCTGCAGTTAAAAAATTTTACCAAATTTGACTTTGGGATTTTGGGAGGAATGATGAGAGGCAATGAAAGAGCCAGTAGTTCTTACTGGAGAACTCTCACTTGAAATGTTAAATACGACAGGGTATGACTTTAAAATGTCCTAATCAAACCCAAATCATAGTACTCAGCCATGTTTTCAGACTGTTTCTTTCTGCTAATAGAATTGGAAAATTTATGTGTTTTTGTCATAGTCCTTAATCAGCTCACAGTTAACAAGGTTCATCTCTATCTTGAGTAGAGGCAAACATTTTTTGTACTATGAAAGTCTTGATTTTATTCCATTATGATGATATTCTGAGTTAATGAAGTAGCTGTGGTCACATGCATAAAATTTTAGTTGCTATGGAATATTAAAAATTATTCCCAAATAGTTACATTAAAATAATAATAAAATGCTAGCATAAAATTGCCAATCTGATTAATTATTCCTTCTGCACACAGTATTTTAAATTAATTTCTGTGGCTGATATTTATATTTGAATGTTTAAATTAGATATGAATTTGGACAAATGTTAAGCCAAATAGAAAATAAAGATGAGAGACAAAAATTTAAGGTAGTCTCTCCTAAATCATAGGATGCTGTGATAAAAATAAAAGGTTTATTTCCCTAATTATAATGAGCAAGGTAGGATTATATCCAAGTGAGTGAATTTTGCCCCTAGGTAGCTTACTACTATGCTAAAAAATGTGAATTAAATCAGGAGCGTATATTACAGAAGTGACTACTGGATTAGCAAGCATTTACAAATTCCCCTTGTATTAAGTCATATGCTAATAGCTCATTTAGTGCACATACTGGAGAACTATTGACTTATTAGTCTTTAATTTAACGTATGCAAAGATGACTAGAATAAAGAGCCTAGGAAGAAGTCTGTGCCATAGAAATGAAGGATCTATTTCGGCATTTAAGCTGCAGAAATATATTTATTCTCCAGTGGATTCCTCCTTTTTAATTTTTTTGTCGGGGTTTGGGGGTGAATCTCAAAACATTTTTGGCACATCAGATATAAGATAAAGAGAATTTGAATCTCATCAAATTTCATCTCATGAATCTCATCACATTCTCATCTGTTTGTTTGAATGCCATCATTCCTCGTTCAATCTCCAATTCTGAAAAGCTATCACATAAAAGACGTGGGCAGAGAAGGGTTGGTCCTACAGCAATATCTGTTTTTGCAGTTTATTTTCAAAAAGCAAGCAGCTGACATAGATACTATGCATATGACTTTCATACAGGAAAGCGACAGTCGTGGTTAAACCATGTAGCTCTCACGTGCTTCTGCTACTTGGAGATGTATGTAAGCATGTTACTTATCAGCCATAGATATTCCCTGTGATACTGTGAAACCAAAATCTGATTGCTTTGCTTCTGCTGATTCTCATGATAAAATCTGCAAAGTTTTGCTTTGCTGAGTAAAATCTGAAACTGCAGCACCTCTTAGTCTTTTACAACAGTTTTCTTTGGTCTAGTGCAGTTCCACCCTCCTTGCAGATTTATGCTCCCTTGAATTCTGTTTGTCATCACCTTTTGTGTTTGGGTTATTTCTTCCTTAGGAGGCAGGCGTGGCTGTACGATATAATGCAGTGAAAAGCCATGGTGTGGGAAGACACTAAGAAAAAGGCTCCTTATAGCCTCAGTACACACTCCAAAAAAGAAGGGCACAGTTCTGTTCCACAAATACTATTGTCTAAACATACCCACTGAAACAGAGTTGATGCTCAAAGGGATAAATGTTGCTTCAAAATTTGTTTGTGCTTCTACAATATGTTTGTGGTAAGACCTGGTGTGTTGAAATACTTGCTAGTTCTACTTTGAAAACTCTTTCCTCCAGAACAGATGTTAGTCTTCTCTATAAAAGAAGGGCTATAAAAATTGCACCTATTTTCCAAGAATTTCTTTGAAGATTGGTTGCTAAAATAAATAGGTATTTCTACTTCACAGTATACATGGTTTTACTCATATGCATTTGTTTTTGAAAACTGTGTGCTTTGATAGTTCGGTGAGAGGCCAGTACTGGAAGCATTATTTCCAATCACAGCTCAACCCTGCAGAGCTGAATTGCAAAACATCTATTATGGCCACATTACCTTTGCAAAATAAAAAAGGCTCACATAAGTATTCTAAAGACTAAAATTCCATAGAATAAAATCAAAATAAAATAACTCTTTTCTTAACGACTGTAGTTGACTGAAAGTAACAACTCCATCAGTCAAAAATACACCATTAAAAAATCTGTATTTCTCCTAAGAGAATGTAATTAATGTGATTTTTTTACAAGTTCCGCAAGTTGGTGGAAAAGGCAGATTACCATTTTACTGTCTGAGTTACTGATTAGCTCTTCATCTGGCAGTGCTTAGACAAGGTTATTTGGAAGCTACTGTTAATATTTCAGTGCAGGGAAAGAGTTTCCCTAGTGCATTCTCAGGCAGCCTTGCAAATGAGAAGGACTACAAGACATATAAATACCCATCAGCTCATTGTTTTAAGTGAGCAGACACCAATAGAAATGAAGGGGTAAAGTGTGACTTTTCATCCACCAGAATAAATGCTCAGTGTTAGTTAGTCCCCAGGCTAAAGCCCACAGTCTCACAGCTTCATGGCTACCAGATTGGGTTTAGCTATGATCAGATCCCTGGCATGAGTAGCAACATAACTTTAAATAAAACTTATCACATATGTAAAGTTCATACTAGCCACTTTCCTTTTCAGAAGATTGCTTCTAGCAGTTCTCAAACTAGTCTCTGTGTTGTGTTGCTGGCTGTGTTGCTGCAGGATGGTCTGTTACCAGATGCCAGTCAGGATCATTACAAAAGGCTTTAGTCTATGCAACCAGCGCAGTAGATTAAAGCATAACCTGTTTCATGGAAAAGATTGTTCCCCACATCTAACGAGTTGTTTAATTGTGAGGTTGTTTAGCAGAGGAACAGGACTCAGAAAATAGTGTTCTTGACTTTGTTCACTTCACACAATCTGTTCTGTTAGCTGAGGCTGGAAACAGAAATAGTTCTTTAGAGGGGCAGAGGGAGGGGGGAAGGGGTTCGGTATTCTTCTGTAAAGACTTTCTCCATGAAGAGAATGTTATTCCACTATTTCTATCTGGCCATATTTCAAGGCTTCAATTTTCACTTCTTGTCATTACAGAAACTCCTGTAATACAAAAACATGGCTTCAGTGTTACTAATACTTTGGAAATGTGTAGCTGAGAATAAATGTCAGGCTCTCCTATGAAGTGGAAATGTTAGCACAACAGATTGTAGTCCATCCCAGCTGTAAATGGGAATGGAATCTCAAGGCTACTCCTAAGGCAAAGAACATGAATCAGTGGTTGTCATTGTGCATGAGTCTATTAAGTGGATTTATCAGAAATACCCAGCTAAAAATTACATTTGAGGAAATAAATATCCTCTGGCTACTAATTCGGGTTGGGGGGGGGGGGGGGG
>VZRS01001450.1:400645-426925 GCA_013398055.1 Ifrita kowaldi
GGGGGAAGTTTAACTTGACTTCTAATTTCAAAATTGTCTTACTTTACTTTTTTTAATATATTGTTACCCCATCCTGAAACACTGTACATATTTGCTTCATACAGGTTGTTACCTGCCAGTTCAGTGTTCCACTACTTTCATATTAGACTCAAAATCATTACAAGTCTATTTTTTAAAATATACTAATAAGAAGAGTAAATTTTTGAATTTTATTTACACCTGTAAGTGCACAGACAAAGCACTTTATATGGTGTAGGGTCTGTTTTCTGATAGTCTTTTCTGCTATATTAATCATCTTAAACTGATTCTACATCCTAGACAAATAGAAGTCTTATCTGAAAGAGTTACACAATCAGAATTGTTTTTCGTAAGCTTAGACTCAGAAAACTCCCAATAACTTTTGAATTTCTTTTGACATCTATACACAAACAAATACATTATTTTCCCAGAGCCAGAGACTCTTGAGTTCATCACAGGCAGTAGCAATGGACTTCTGCCATAAAACTCCACACTCAGAGCTGACAGTTCCACTGGATCTTAAAATTATTGCACTCAATTTAAACAGAATTCAGGCAAAATTGTTTTCCAGTATTCTGCTGTTGAACATTATGCATGAAGCTTAACCATTTTTTAAAAGTATACTTTAATGTGTAGAAATCGGGGTTTCATTTCACTCATTTCTCTGTTACTGCTCTTGGTTTGACTGTCCACACTGAAGCTGAAGGAACAACCCCAGTGAGCAGAATTTGATTAAGCTTTTTCAGGCCTGGCCAAGATTTGACTTAATTTTTCTGTTTCTCTTTCTCTGGATTTTCACCTTGCTACGCAGGTGGCATGAATGATACCAGTCCTGTCACAGCTCCTCGCTTGGTACTATTGTGGTTGTTTTCATTGAAAAAGCTGATGGCTGGCCTGTATTTGCACCTTTATTGCTGTGTCTGGAAGAGTGATGACAACAACAGGCCAATTTTAAAAATTAAGGAATTTAGTCATGGCTTTAGGGATCTGGCTGTAAATGGATTAAGCCTGCTTGCCGCAAACCATTTTTGACAGTTTTTTCAGTCATTTTTAAGCAAAGACCAACTGTAGCTTAATCCTGTTGATGCAGCAGGACATGTTTATAACACATCTGACCTTCTGAAGAATAATCACTATTTTGAATAACATAGATACAGGACAGGCTCTGTTTTTCTATATCTCCTCCCTTAAATTTTCTTCATTCTTGGAAGACACAACTGCCACCATGACCAAGAATAACATATGACTATCAGATTAAGAAAATGCTGCTAGATTTCCACACTTTTCTCTTATAATTAAACCTGTTTGAGCCCTTTTGGCTTCTGTAGAAATTACTCACTTCCTGTAACTGAAAAAAAGTTCATCTGAAATGAATGATGTGCTTACTTAGCAGAAAAGGAACATGTATAGTTTCTGTGTGCTTTTTCTATCTCCTTTCCCATGCTTAACCATTCACTTGCAGAAAAGCTTTCTAAAACAAAAGTAACAAAGGTATTTGTGAAGTGCAGATATTACAATGAGATGACGCAAGAACCTCAGCAGCAGCAGGTGCGTCTACAGCTCTGCCAGTCTGCTATGCTTTGCCTCTGCAAGTCCATCAAAGTGCCACTTCCCACTTCGTGGGCTGAAGTCATACACAGGGCCAACAGCTGTAATTATCTTCAAAAGTAATGGAGTTTCAAGTGTTTTTGCTAGGACTGAACATTTGGCTCACACTTCTTGGGTGGGTGGGAGTGTTAATGATTCATTACGTTCACAGTAACAGTACATCAGTTGCAAACTCTGTGCTAAAATGTATCTGACTGTAAAATCAAAAACAATCCAGGAATTGGTATTAGTATGTAAAAAAACTGGGGCTTAAATGATGCTAATACATTTCATTCAAAGGGGAATTTTGCATTAGAGACAAGGACATAAACTGGGGTAATTTTATAAAATTGAGTTTGTTGTATGTTGGACATATGGGTATATATAGAATATATTGGGGGGGTTTAGAGAACACATGAGGGTAAGGATACGTAGTAAAGTTTTGGGCAGGAGAGGAAAGCTTGTAAGAACAGGTATTTTCAGACATTTATAGTAACAGATGATGAGGATAACTGGCAATCAGCCGAGTCATATGTTATGAGGTGCACACCAGACTCACACACTATACGGATGCTGCAGATTGCAGTGTAAATCCCGTTAGACTTGACATCACCAAGCCAGTCTGACAAACTAATCACTGTCCTCCTCTCCCACAGTTTTCCCACTAGCTCAGACGTGGAATGTGTTTTATCTCATAAATTCTCAGAAGGTCTTTTCCCTTTTGTTTTCTACAACACAATGTCTGCAGTTTGATGCAATATCCTGCCTGCATATCAGTGGCCTTGACCTCCCAGCTGCCACACGCACTTCTAATGTCTGTTCTTTCCCCACGATTTTCCCAGCATCACGTGGAACGTTCAAGCATCACATCCCTACAGCTAAAATACTCCCGAAGGAATGTCAGTTGCCAAACCCCACCACCTCTGGTGCCAAAATAACCGTACGGTGCCAGGTACTTCTCATCCTCCTGCTGCTGTAGTTAGGCGGGATGCCATGGGAAACAGATGCTAGTTGTGACATGAAACTGCTGTGGAAGGGGAGAGACTCGGCCCCTCGGGGTGAATGTTTTAGACACTTGGGCTGGAAGCTACCTTTTTCAAACCTTCAACGCCGTTAGGAAAACTACTTTTCGCTGGCTCTCGACTGAGCTCCCCGCGGTGCCGGCTGCCCGGAGGTCCCGCGGCCCGCCGCCTGCTCAGCCCGTGCTCCCCCGGCACCCGCTCCGGGTGAGGGAAACGCGGCTCTTCCTGCACCGGGGGCCGCGACCGGGCTGGACGGGGCGAGGCCGGCCGGAGGGCACGTCCCGGGGGCTGCGGGGCCGGCGGCGCCACAAGCGATGGCACTGACGGCAGCGGGAGCGGGGGCTGCGGAGCCGGGAAGGGAAGGGGCGCTCGCAGCGTCCGCCCCGCTCCGCCGCCCCGCCTGACGCGGGCGGTGCCCGGTGACATTCCAGATAGGGCACACACAGCCAGAGTTGTGTCACCGACGCGGCCCGTGGTTCGAGCCGAGTTCTTTCGTTTTTGCAGTCTGTGTGGTCATGTCGGTGGACTGTTTTTCGTAGAACCATAGAATGGTTCGGCTGGAAGGCACCTTAAAGATCATATTCTTCCAAACCCCCTGCCAAGGGCAGGGACACCTCCGACTAGACCAGGCTGCTTACAGCCTCATCCAGCCTGGCCTTGAACACTTCCTGGGACGGGGCATCCACTCCTCTGGGTAACAGGTTCCAGTGCTTCACTACCCTTGCAGTAAAGAATTTCTTTCTAACATCTGATGCAAACCTCTCTCCTTTCTGTTTAAAGCTGTGCTTGCCCATATAAAATGTCCTCTCCAGCTCTCTTGTAAGCTACCTTTACATAAACAAAAGCCACAGTAAGGTCACTCTGAAGCCTTCTCTTCTCCAGGCTGAACAATCCCAATTACCTATTCCCTTAGCCTTTCACAGTTAGCTGGATCTGTGAGGGAGAGGGTTTAGATGCTCCTGTAAATTTGTGTTTCTGGTGAGAAAGGAAGCAAAGTCTCTTAACTGGAATCACCTTAAAAATACACTGTGGTAGTACCTGATGCACTTTCATACAATGTAGAAATAATTTTGTATTTACTTGAATCTTAACTATTGAATGTTCTCTAATTCGTCAATATCCCTATAAAGTCATAAAAATAATTAGTAATTTCTCTATAAAGTGTCAAATCAGAATCAGATGTCACATATGCTTTTCTGTCTGCAAGTAAATCTCAGCATCTCTGATTCAACCCCATCAAATTTGTAGCTGTTTCAATTAATCTTATTTATGGCTTTATTCCTTTTTTGATGTTGGATATTTCTAGTGTCCCTACTCATTAATACATGCTTAAAAATAGCCTTCAAATGCGACAGCATCAGTCTGGATGACACTTTCTCTGGTTTAGGCTTTAGTTACACACTGCACGTAAGGCATATGTGAGGGTAGGTGTACATTTCTAAAGATCTTAGGATGCTGTACAACGAGTGAGAATTCTGTTCTTCAAGTGCACCCTAGAGACATTAATTGGGGTGTTACACAGCAATAGTGTTGGGAAAGAGGCAAATTTCCATTGTCCATGATGCCTGAAGAGGCCACCTAAAATGGAGACTAGACAAGAAAAAGGGAATAAAGGTAGGTATTTGTTTGAAAGGTCTTCAAAGGTACACCCTGGGGATCCAGAGGCTACTGCCAAGATGGACCCAAGATGGAACACAGGTCATAAGTTCTTCACACTTTTATAGGTTTGGTTCATTTGCATATCAGGGTTAATTCTCCAATTAAAGCTTCAGTTAATTATGTAGTTTCCCCAAGCTCACTCCCCTCTTAAGAAAAAGAGGGAGTGCCCTTTACAGATTTTGGGCCTACGGCAGTCTGAGTGTCCTCGAATAGCAGGCCTGGAGAGGCTTTTTTATATCTACCTAGCATGAGAGAGCAGAAGTTAACAGGCCACAAGAAACTTCAGAGTTACTCACTAGGCAGTACAGGATTTGAAAAATATGTAAGTTAAAACCTAAGGCATCATCTAGAACATTAACAAATGATCAAAAAGCCTCCTTTCCTCCTACATCTAGGAGTCAGTGATCAGCTTAGAGGCTCTTTTAACTCCGTGTGCCTTTCCTTCTGTTGACTTTGGACATGTCACTGTGATCTCTGCAAATGCCCCTGATAGCAATGTGAAACAGTTCCCATTTTCAGATTTAAAAGTAGATACTTTATGAGATAGTCTTGAAAATGTAGCTGAAAGAAACAGTTTGTTCCTGTCTAACTGTGGCACTCTATAACTGGATTATAACTGAATGGTGCTTAAATTGGCTAACTTCCCATAGCCGTATGGATGTGGACATGAATTCACTTAAATGAAACACTTTTAAACTAATTTTCCAGAGAGCACTGGTTGCCCTGAAATGACAATGCCCCTGTTTGCTGAGTACACATCAACCATTGTAAAACACTCTCAGCTTGCTTAGCTCCTATTTAATTTTCCCAGTTACTTTTATAGTTTTCTTCATCCTAAGTCTATACGTCATGTGTCTGTTACTGTGTATTAATATTACATTTATTTGCTTGGTAATCCGTAAAATATCTTAGAAATAAGAGTGTTATGCATTAAAAAAAGAGAGAGAGAAAGAGAGAGAGAGAATTTACAGTGGTACTTTCAGTATTTCTCCAAAGGGATTTTCCAAATCCCTTTAATGACAAATTTCCTGCATATAGATACGGTTTTCCATGAAATAACTCGGCTAAGGACAAAACAAGTGGTATTACCTGTAGTCCTTTATTTGGTGCATGACCTGATTTCATTTACCATATAAAATCCTTAGACTGTATCAGAACTATTTCAATGTACATTAATTGTTACAGTAGCTTTATTGTAATTGAGCTGTCCTTGAAATAAATTGAGTGACTCTACCTTGAATTCACACATTTGCTGTGTGAATTACTGAATTAGATAGCTAAGTTATAATTAGTTAGTTATCTAGTAGTTGTTATTGTCATAAATATTCATTATTAGTTCTTATATTTCATATTTCTGATATATTTGCCCAAAACATCATAATGCAGGACCATATTTTTATAAATATCATAAAGGTATACGATCTACAAGGAACGGAAGTGGTTGTGTTTGTGTCACTTCATGTAATAAAATTTACATTACTAATACGCAAGTAGTATGTATGGTACAGCCTTATCAATGTAACTAGAAAACCCATGTTGTAATAAAGGCATGAGTCACAGAAGCAGAGGTCTGACCGTGTTTCCCAGGACTAGTCAGCCAGCATTGGTGTATATTACAAAATATCAGTTGTTTCTTGTGGTCTTTGTGCACTGGCTCCAACCTGAGCTGCTGTGTGAAGGGGTTGCCATTCTGCACAGTGCCTACGGCACAGTCACCTTCAGGGGAGTTTGCACAGGAGATTTCTTGCAACTGGTGCCTCTTGCAAGCATCTTGGATGTTCTCATGCTGCAGCACCTCTGATGTCAATGGTATTTTGAAAGACAACAGCACAATAGGGTTTTGCTATCTTTTAGAATCAGGCTCTTAGGAAACCACTCCTTGTTTTCCTTAAAGGATTTACACTTATACATTTATTAAAAAAAAAAAAAAAGAAAATCCTGTAAAAGAATATTGTTGATATAGTCAACTTTGGAAAATAATGAGCACATGTATGATTTCTGTACATTTTGCCCTCCACCAGTTCTTTCCTGTGCAGATTTTTAATTCTAGAAGAGGCTTAACACTTAACATGCGCATCCTCGAAGATTTAGGTTTTAATCTGGATGTTGAATATTTATCCTCTGTTGCACATTTATCCTACCTTCAGAGGTAGGAAGGCAGTAACAGAGGCAATGAAGTTAGCTGAACCTTCTGTGTGAAAAAGTCAAGATACTAAAGATGTTAGGCTGCCATATTTTTGTTACCTGATTATAATTTCCAGGGTCAGGACTAACTTGTTCCAGCTGAAGTCTGAAAACAGTAAATATTTTAGTATTGGAAGAATTTACTAGTTGCAGCTAATCAACTTTTTAAAATGGGATTTTTCAGTATTTCTGAAGATGTTTGAGTCCACACACTGATATTCTAGATTGTTGGCATCACTGATTTAATAACAAGAAAGAGAAGCCTCATTTTTCATTGTCATTGCCACTGTACTAGTAAAGAGCTCCGGGCCTAGGCTAGTGCTTGTACTGATAAGCTGTAGCTGCTGGTCTGTGTCTCAAAGAGGTTTTTATTACTATTAGAATGTAAAGGAAGAAGGCTATAGATGGGTTGATTCAGAAGAAAGGAATGATGGAATTATGATGGAAAAAACCACTTTGATGGCATTATTCAGCATGAGGGGCAGTTGACCCAAAACAGCAGCAGTCTTCATTTTCAGCAGTTTTAGATGCATCACAGCAATGGGAACATAGGGGCATAATTTCAATGAGAATGGGGTAGCTTTGCTAACATATAGACAACATCCTGCATGTGAGAAATTGCAGTAGAGTTGCAAATGTCACAGTTTAAAGGCAAAAGGACCAGATAAGAAATGCCCCACGGCTGACTCAGGAAGGAGATGAGAAGACAGCTTGTAAAGTACTTAAACCCTAATGCAAATAACTAGTTTTTGGCACACTAGAAAAGGGTAACCGTAAGAGGGGTGTCATGAATAATGTGAATATACTGAGACTGAGCAAGTTAAGGAGATCAGGTCTATATACATGTTTTCACAAAGTTTTAAAAATATTTTGTTGTCTGTTTTCTTGGTGGAAGTTATGGCTTGGGTCATGCCAATTGCCAGATTCTGCCACCAGAAAGCACCTGCTGGGTATATTCTTACTCAAGCCCAGAAATGTTTTCGAAGAAGTATCTAATAAACATGTTTCTTTGTACCTTAATGATGCTTTTGCTACTTTTACTGGAATTGCATTGATGTTTACAGCTCTCCTACTGATCAGGTTAACACATGTAATAGCTCATAAGAGGAGCTATTTATTTTCTAGATTTGCCTGTGCAAGCCTGAACTATTAGGTTCTGCAAATCGATGCTAACAACATGAGAAGAAAAAGCAATAGGCTTTAAAGCATAAAGTAAGTTACACTTAATCGATAGAAACAATAAAATCTAGGGTCTTTTTGGCAATATTTTGAGAAAAATTAGAAAGGCCATGCCTCATGGTTAGCCAGGTGTACAATTTAAAGTTCTTTGGTGACTTTGTTTAAAGATAATAATGGATAGGGCTGTGCTGTTATTAAATGGTTCTGACTTCGAATTCAAGGAAACTCTAAGAATAAAACCGCATGTTTAATGTTTATTTGTGACTTCTGATAGTTAAATACAGGAATTCCTTGTAAATCATTATGTGTTTTACATAATTTCCAGTAAGAGAAATAATAGCAAAACAAGGTATGAAATAAAAGCGAAATATACAGGTTTTGTAAGTATATTCAGTGAAATAATGAAATAGCTCAGGAAATGTTCAACAATAAAAAACCATTAGGCATCCATGGAGGTTGTTATAGAGCATTTTTTAAAGGTCACACTTGCGTTTAACTTGGTGATAAAAGAATAAAATACTTTTCATAGGTACTTTATCTGAACATCAAAAACACAACTGGAAAGAAACCATAAAATCAATAACATCCTTTTGTTTCGTTGACATTATGTGCATGGAGCTACATTAACTGTGCCAAAAATATCCCTTTTGTGTCAGTGAGTTCCAACAGACAAAGGAGAAGAAAAAAGTGAATGTATTGCCACTTACAGAGTAATTGCTTAAGAAAAGTAATAAGCGTCCTGCCCTGGGTACTGCATTTTATTTTATTTTATTTTATTTGGAAGACACAGTCCTTTCTTGCGGACTTTGGACAAATATGCCTCACTTTTCAGTACCTTGTTTTCTTTGGGCCTGACATCAGATGGGAAGATGACATCACTGCAAAGCACTAATTTAAATTTTATTAGTAGTGCTTTACATTTGTTTACATTTGAACTTGGCATTTTCTTTGAATTCTGTTGACAACTATTATCCCTTACTCTTTCAGCCATCTTACCAGACAATGTTGGCTGATATTATTATTTACCTCATTAGTATTGTAATAGTTGTTGTGGGATTTTAAATTTTAATTATAGTGCAGTATACACTGCTCTGTTAGGAATCTTTCACGCAATGAAGGAGGTACCATATGGAATCAGAAAAGTGCTTTTGTTGTATATTTTATCTTTGTTTAATTACAATCTGACTAAAAAATTTAAAAAAAAAAATCTGTGAAAACAGTCATTTGAACATCACCTGGCCCGAGTGCAGGAACTTGAAGAATAGTTTATACTTCTTTGGTGAGAATTTGTATTTCAGTCTTTCATCAAAAAAAAAGGTTAAATAATGGAAGTTAAAATCCTTTTTAAAGGATATTCATAACCGAGGCAAAGGGGAAATTAATGTAAAACTCAGCTATACATTATTCATGGACATTCATGGAGATTTGTAATTAACGCTCAAGTAAAGGAGGCTTATATAGACAATGCTCATGGTGGGATTTTTGGGGATGGTGCTGTGCAGGGCCAGGAGTAGGACTTGATGATCCTTTCCAGCTCAGCTTATTCTGTCCTTCTGTGATTCTGATTTAGAAAGACATGGCAGGGCAGACTGAATTTACATGTGCAGATGCACAGTGATAAACAACTTTCTGGTCTCAAATCTTTAGATGATAGTGTGGAACACAGGTTTGTTTCTTCTTAAGATCTCACCACTGACTGGCTTCATGCACTTTGTTGCTGTGAATGTCATGAATTCGGGTGAGTGGTTCTGAATGTTTATGCACAGTAAGACTTTAATAGAGTGCACCAGTATGTTTACAGTGATTAAAAACGCTAATCTGGGCAGATTGTGAAGTGCTTCTCAATGGGTATGTGTCAAGTAGAGTACTGCAGTGAAATGCTTTGGAGTTTACATGTAGGGAGTATGAACCAATATCTGTGTAAAAAGCAGAAAGAAAACAAAGTAAGAAAATTCTGAACTCAGTGCTGAATTTTGGGAGCAACTTAGAGTTGTTAAAGATACTAGCTGAATTATTTGCATCTAAAATAGTAAACAGAAGTAATCTGAATTATTTTGAATCATGAATAAGCCAAAACTGCTCTCATTTATCTTAAAGTAGGAGACAAAATATGAGTGTAGGGAAAATGAACCTTAGTGTTTTTCAGGGCATCACCGAGTGTGAGGATCTAAGGACATGCCCCGTTGCTGCACTCATCTGTGGGAGTAATGATGTCAGATACAGTGGTACTGAGCTCATCATGACAACCTTTTCCTTTTGGGTATCTGTCGTCCGTAAATTTCCAAAACTATTTCAAATATGAGCTATTAATCCCATGGAATGTGCTTTAGCTATGTGTTAGGACTGAATAATTTGGGAATTTTCTGTAGAATGATAAAAGTTTCTATCTTCAGTTATGTTATCCAGGACCAGTTTCAGTAGGTCGGAGCTTCATTTGTGATGGATTAGGTGAATACAATCCCTGGTTCTGAGAAACACTTTTGTTTTGGCCTTGTTCTTCACTGATGAGTACAGTGTGCTCTTACCTCCATCCAAAAGTTCATACCTGCTTAAGCGATGTATTATAAAATACCATTTTATATTTAAATGTAAAACAAAGTGTAGCAAACATTAGGAATTTTGCTGAAGTAAGTTTAATGTATTTCTTGTGGAATGATAATTTAGAATTAAAAAGGAATATTACAGAACTCTCCGTTTTCTTGCACTCTAAATTTCTCCATGGAACAACAGAGAGCAAGATTCCTTTAGCAACACACTTCCTTCAGCATATTCCTCCTGTGTCACATTGTGGCTGCATAGCCCAAGCATCTCAGGACTTCTGTTGTGTTGACGATGTTGATTAAAAGCTTATCATCTGATGTCCTTTCCTTCTTAGTAATAAGTTTCATTTTCTGACACATCTAATTGCAGAGCCCTCCTTATCATGTTAAGCAACATGGCAACAATGTGGCTTTTTTGCTTTGCCCAAACTTGGCTTTTTTTTCAGACCTGGCACAGGACTCATGGCCAATGACTGTATTGTAAGTCACTAATTGCATTTGTACCAACAAATTGTGTCCCTTGTTAGCACACAGCCACCCACAAGTATATCATATTCCATCTGAATGCTAGGGAGATTGCATTTCTTCTCACGTTGTCTTCCATCATTAATTCCCTCCTCCTGTTTTGCTAGCAGTAAAGTTTTTCTTATTATAAGCAAGCAGATTTTTTTTTTAAATTTGCTTCCCTAGCAGACTCAACTGGAAATTTCCTATATTTTTATTTATTGCAGCAGATATAAATGGAACATTTGCTCCCTTCCAAAGCATAACATTTTGCTCTTTTGGGTACACAAAAGACTATCGTTCAAGTACCTCAGGCCTTGGTGGTGCAGTGTTATGGAACACTTGAGTTAGATATGTCTTTTATTTTCTCTGAGACCTTGCCATCACTACTATATTAACTTGAGCTGAAAGTCACATTTTGCCCCAAAATTATTCTTGTGTAACTGGTGGTGCAAGTCAAACTGTGCCCCAAAATGATTCTTGTTTTCTGAAGAAAAAGTAGAGGATTTTGAAGGTGACAGGGTACCTGTGAGCCATTTTTAATCACATTACCTCTGGATAAGGGCAATTCCTAGGAATCCTGAGCTGAATTTCAGAGATCTGCCTTCTGGTCACAGTTATGGATGAGCAAGGTATGTGGTGTAGACTTCATAATTTATTTTCTCCCTCTGTGCCTCTCCATTGGAATACAGATACTTTAGGTCATGGACTGTGTCTTAATGCAATGTTCTGCAGTAGGTAACAGTAGAGACTTGCAGTTCAGTTCTTTAGCATTACTGTAGTATATATAATTAATCCAGCTTAAACCAACTAATGACCAAACATCTGTGTAAATGTACAAATCCATAAAAAGAATTATATTTATTTGATTTTTTCATGTAATGTAATTCATATTTCCCATTGCCTCACTTATTTCTCTATAGTATGACAAAAAGTCATTAGATAGGCACTGTAAGTTTATCTAAACTGAATTTTTAGCTATTATTCTTGCTTGCGAAGAGCTATACTGATAACACCTGTGAGCAGATGAATGCTACTCTTATTTGAAATCTTACTCCAAAACACTGAATATTTTTTCCACTTGACCTTCTTCTGTAAGGAATGGTAGAATTTTTGGCTGGGTTCTTTTCATGTGACAATACTCCACATGTTAAGGATGGGGAGCTGGAAGGCATGGTGAGGATACTTGCCAAGAATAATTGGCTTCTACAGTGTATATTGAGCAGCTCAAATATTGTATTACAGTATGTAGTTTGGGTGTGCATATTGCCTGTAGTTCAAAGCATTTCATTAGTCTGCAGCAGCAAGCTGAGCTTCCTTTGGGCTGTCTCCTTATGTATTTACTGAGCAAGCTATGTGCAGCACTTGAGAACTTGTCCATTTCCAGCTATGGACAGAGTTCTCTTTGGAATAGAAAGAAATTAATCTGAGTCTTTTTCTTTCCATTTTTTTTTCTAATGACTGTCATATTCTGCCGATCATTCTCGTGGCTTTCTATTAAATCTAAAAACCTCTTTGCTAGCACATGGAGGTAGATGGCAAGAGTAGTTGTGGAGATCTCTGTGGATTGATAAAAGAATTGTTGGATCCTTATATACATGCTATTTTTGAAACTTTAGCAGTGTTCTCAAAGGCAGGCTTATGCCAGTTCAGATTTGTAATCTGTAAGATGTAGTGACATTAGAGTTCTTTGGTCAGTTGAATGTGTCTTGTTTTCTTGTCTTCAAAAACTTTTTATGTGCTTCTCCTATTCTTTATCTATACATATTCCTTTAGACTGTGCTCTGATATTTTTCTCCTCCAGTTTGAAGGAATGGGAGAGATTGAAGGTTCATTTCTCCTCATCCACGAGGAAAAGCTCAAAGACTTTAAGCTTCTTAGGTCTTTACCTATCCATAGTCAGAGCAAAGATCATCTGAATCCCAGAAGAAGTTAAGTTGTCCTCAGAGTTTTACAGGACAGAATTTCAGTAGGAATAATTCTGGTTGGACAGGGCTCTAAACAACCTGATCTACTTGAAGATGTCTTTGTTTGTTGCAAGGGGTTTGGACTAGACAACCTTTAAAAGGTCCCTTCCAACTCAAACTACTATGATACCATGAAGGTTCTCTGGCAGGAGGTAAAAAATGCACAGCTCTGATGACCGAAAGGTGCATGTGGTCTGACCTCACTGAACCAGACCTGAGGAGGAAATCAGGCTATGTGTGTTTCTGTACCCAGCACATACCTTCCTGCCGTGAGCGCTGCAGCCCACAGGACACCAGCACAGCCTCATCCTGTGACTGTACACATTAGATGCACCAGGGTGGCCCAAGGTGCAGTTCACCAGCTTCCTCTGCCTGGCAGGCAGGGCCATCAGCACTCAACCAAGCTCAGGGACTGTTCTTTCCCTTTGAGAAACAAATGCTGTATTGACAATGAACTGTTTTAAGGTTTGTGCTATTACAAGATAACTTTGTAGATTATGTAAAACACTCATTTTTCTCTTTCACATTTCATTACCTTGACCAGTTGTCCAATCTCACTAGAACACATGGCTTGTCCCATTTGCTTGACTAACTTTACAGATTAATCTTCTTATTCATGAGTTTGAATTCATTTGTATAAACAAATGTAAGCTACAGGCCACATCCTCATCTACAGCAAATCACTGTGCCGCTATTAAAATCTGATGTCTACCTATTGGCTAAGATGTAGACATTTAATTTTTGTATGCATTCCTTTGCAGAGATGTACTGTGTTTTAGAGGATAAGATGTTAAAACTATACCCCTGCATACAAAACATTCTCCTTGCCTTAAAAAAAAAGAGTGACCTTTACACTGGACCAAAAGGAATTTAAATCAGAACACTCTTTCATATTTAAGGTTAAAACAGGCTGCGAAACCCATTAAGATGCAATCTAGAGTCCTACAATAGTTGTGTCACAGAGGTTAAGAGACCTTACCTAATAATCAAAGCCTGATTTAATGTTTCTTATGGCAGAGAACTAGCTTGCTATGTGTTTGTTTCTAATGAGTACACATTCCTTTTAAAATGATCAATTTTTAATTGGCTCTGGTCACTAGTGGTGTTTCCTGGGACTCAGAATTGGGCCCAATGCCATTCAGTATCTTTGCTGATGATCTGAATTAAAGGATTGAGCGTACCCTCAGCAAGTTTGTGGACCGCACCAAGTTGGGTGGTAGTACTGGAAGGCTTTACAGAGGGATTTGGAGAGGTGAGATAGATGGGCTGAGACCGACAGTATGAGGTTCAACAAGGCTCAGTGCTGGGTCCTGCATTTGGGTCCCAACCCCAGGCAGTGCCTCAGGCTGGGGCAGAGTGGCTGGAAAATGCCCAGGGGAAAAGGACCTGGGGGTGCTGGTGACAGCAGCTGAACATGAGCCAGGGTGTGCCCAGATGGCCAAGAAGGCCAACGGCATCCTGGCCTGGATCAGCAATAGTGTGGCCAGCAGGAGCAGGGCAGGGATTGTCCCTCTGTGCTGGGCACTGTTGAGGCCACTCCTTAAGAAAATCAAAAAAGGAAACACAACCACTACTGTCATTTTACAGCCTCTTTTCATCACTCCTCACAACTCTGTGGAGTGACTCTTCAGTGAAATTCTGGTTTGTTGCACTCAGTGGGACTTTTGCACAAAAATTCATTGGAGCTGGGGCTTTAACTGCTTTCTTTTCCTGTTGAAAAGTTCCATGATCTAATGACTATTTTCTAGTTTATAACATCTTCCCTTTTGGAAAATTCATTTTCTCATTCTGGAGTCTAACCAAGTTGAGCATCTCTTCTTGTTTTATAGCTAGTCTTACTCTTTTTCAATCAGCTCCTATATTATTCATTGAATTTTGTTATCTACCACAATGACTTCCAAAACAATCAAAGAATATGTTCATCATAACTATATTTGGTATTTTTTAACTCCTCACATGGGGGTCTTGCCTCTAGCAGGTACAACAAGCTTGATGTATATGCTGCTGGATACTAGTGCCCACCAAACCTGCTCTATCACTCCTCCCCTCAACCAGACAGGGAGACAAAAAATAACGAAAGGGTCATAGGTTGAGATAAGGCCAGAAGGAGGTAGCTCGCTGGTTACCATCACAGGCAGAACAGACTCAACTTGGGAAAATTAGTTTATTAACAATCAGATCAAAGTAGGATAATGAGAATTAAAAACCAAATCTTAAAATCTTAAAATCACCCTCCCCCCTTGTTCCCTACTTCCTGTGCTTAACTTTTTTCCCAGTTTTCTCTGCCTCTCCCCGTCCAGTGTTGCGGGGGAGTGGGGAATGGAGGTTATGGTTAGTTCCTCATGCATTGTTTCTGTCACTGCTTCTTCCTCAAGAGAGGACTCTTTCCCCTGCTTCATCATGGGGTCTCTCCCACGGGACACAGCTCTCTGTGAACTTCCCCAGTGTGAGCCCTTCCCACTGACTGCAGTTCTTCACAAGCTGCTCCAGCACAGGTCGCTTCCACGGGGTGCAACCCTTCAGGTACAGCCTGCTCCAGTGTGGGTCCCCCACAGGGCCATAGGGCCAGGACCCTGCTCCAGCACAGGCTTCTAATGGGGTCACAGCCTCCCCTCAGGCAGCCACCTGCTCCAGTGTGGGTCTGCTCCAGGGGCTGCAGGTGGATCTCTGCATCCCCAGGGATCTCCGTGGGCTCAGGGGCACAGCTGCCTCACCATGGTCTGCACCACGGGCTGCAGGAGAACCTCAGCTCTGGCACCTGGAGCACCTCCTGTTCCTCCTTCTACACTGACCTTGGTGTCTGCAGGGCTCTTCCTCTCACATATTCTCACCCCACTCTTTTGTGGCCACAGTTTGCTTCTGCACAATAACTTTTTTCCTCTCAAATACATTATCCCAGAGGCATTGCCGCTGCCTCTGACAGACTCAGACTTGACCAGTGGTATTTCTGTCCTGGAGTTGACTGGCACTGGATCTTTCAGACATGGAGGAAGCTTCTGGCAGCTTCTCACAGAACCCACCCCTGTGGCCCCCCTGCTACCAAAACCTGGACATGCAAACCCAAGAGATACTTCCTCTAGGGACCTCTAGCATAAGTCTTTGTTTCACTGGTCCCCAGTAGAGACTAAGCAGGTTGAAATGAAGGGATCAACGTGTTTTCCCTGGAACTTTCACTTCCTCCTACTTTTGGACATACACTGCTGATCTATCTGATCTTCACAAACTGAATAAGCTTCCTTTGCAATTAAAAGGATGCCGTGAGTTTGGGTCCCCCTCACTGGAAGTTTTTTAAATTCGCTTCTTTTAAGTAGAATGTTGCTCACCCATCCCATTGTGCATCTTCTTAATATGTTTTTTCACTGTCTTTAAAAGTCCTGTTAAAGAGTATTTACAAGTTTATGCAATAGCTGAGTTCAAACTATCGCTTTCCTCTTTCATGTTATTCAGTCTCTTACCTCAAAAAACAATTGGAACTAGTGCATTTTTGCACAAGTTCAAATATGAACTGCAACTGTAAAATATAAAAGATACATAATAAAGTTTAAAAATTGTCTGTATCTTATTTTCCAGAACCTGTAGTTTAACTGATGTCTGATATGCTCCTCTGAAAAAATTTGAAAGATGTGTCTTCCCCTTGGGTGGACTGATTTCACCAGTAACATGTAGAGGAGCTCTGCTCCAATCAGCTGCTGATGTTCTAATTCTTCAGGAGAAAAGTGGTGTTGACCCCCAGATCTCAGGACATTTTATTTTGATTTTGAAATGCCGTCACTGGAAATGTTTAAGCCCACCCATGAATTTTACTAGGACTAAAACTGTTACTCATTTTTTTTCCCTTCTTTAAAAAAAAAAAGTTTTGGATTGCTGCCGTAGTTCACTTTTGTGTTTTATATTTTAAATAATATATGTTTTTTAAATTTTCTGTTTTGATTTTTACTTATTATATTCTTTGCCTTTTGTACTGTCCTGTGGTTTGACAAAAAGCAAAATGAGAAGAAAAATGATAGTGGTAATTTGCAGACCTAGAAGGGGAGAAACTTCCTATTTATCCATATCAGAAGAACATGAACAGAAAAAAAACTAGGGGAGAAGACCCAGAGTTTTTATGTGGTCGTGCCATCTAATCCTGAATAGGTCTCTGGAGTAGTACTAGAATAATATTTTGCATATATTTATAAGCAGTTATACTAAAACAAAGGAGATTATAAAAAACATTTATGACAATAGTAAAAGTTCTGTTAGAATTACCTAACTCAAACCAAAGAGTTTATTACCATCTTAGTCTTATAACTTGCAGGCAAAAAGATTATCCACTTCTTCAGCACTGTCACAGAGAAGTATGGAATTTTACAAGAGATGGAGGAGATGTTCTGTGCATTTTGTAGAGTGAGGGTCTGAATCAGCACATATTCACTGGGAATAATCCATCAAGAGTATCCATTCAGACAAGAATTTCATGTTTCTCCATTGTTGTTAGCAGGACGTGAGAGTCCAGTGATAAGGAGTGTGCTGCTAACCCAAGGCTGATTCAAACATCACTTGACCTGGGAGCAAAGCATTAAAAACTAAATAAATATTGAAGCTAAAAGAGATGTTTACAAGTTGCCTCTTTTCTTAGTTTAGGGAAGGGTGCAAAAGGGTAGCCTACCTGTGGCATGTAAATACAACCCAGCTAATTGTGTGTGAAGGGAAGAACAGTTTCACAAAAGGAAAGAAAGAAACTTCATTCATGCTACTGCCCTTTCTGCTGCTTTCAGGAATGAAGACGATTGAAGTTGTGCGTTCTTGTATTTTTCCTTTCACTTTGTTGGAAAGAAAGCATTCTTCCTGCTACAAAACTGGGGCAAGGCTGAGAACTTTCCTCTCTCCTGCAATCCCTGAGGTTCTGAGATAAAGCCTGTCTCTGCTCACTCTTGCCATCAGTTAAGCTACTTTCTCTTAACAGTACCATGCATATCTGCTTCAAATTAGAATTACCACCAAAAACAGTCAGACATTTCAGAATGCTTTCCTTAGGAAATAGGTGTGTATTATCAACAGCCACCTATTAACTTTTGAAATCACTGAACACTGCCAGCTAAATCTGATAGGGAGGATTTATTAAATTTATTAAGCATAAACTATGCAAAAATGGGCAACTTCATAGAAAAGCCTATTAACACTGTCTTTAAACAAACAAACAAAGAAACAAACGAAGCAACCCCACAACATGCAGTTTGAGCACATTTCTTACTAGACACCAGAGGATTTATATGGAGAATAGCCAAAGTGAGTGCCTTAATTGTTGAAAAGCTTTCTTCCAGTTTTCCCACTTTATCAGACACCAGGAATTCTGCTCAGTTTTTTTGGCAAAGACCAATTACGATTTTTTAAACTTTAGCATTTATATTTTTTTAATATAGTGTCAGCTCAGTCTGCACCATTGGGTGTCAGAAGTTCAAGTCAAGTCAACCACACAAAGACGCAAAAGCTTACGGAAACAGACTTTATTTGCTTTGGTACTTACAGATAACTTTATTTTATTCTGCAGTGATATCTGAATATGTATTTGTAAAGTTTCTGAAGAACTCTCAAAACCAAAGAGGGATAATAAAATTCTTTCCTAGATGGGACTCCCAATATTCACATTTCAGCTTGATCTAAGGAAGTTCCAGTTGGTAATAAAGATTTTGTTACAGGACGGAGTTTCTAGGTTTTGGAGCTATAGGCATCTCAGGCAAAACCAATAGTAATCTGCTTAAAAGTGAAGTTGATGATTTTTTTTTGACAAAAACTTGAGCTGTTCCTTTGTGTTCTGATCATATGTCCTAAGACAGTAGGAAAACAAAACTGTTAATTGGTCTATTTAATAGTGAAATTTTAAACACTTACATTTAGTGATTTGTATTTTTTGTTTTCATCATAACATTCATGATAATATATATGAAATGAGCTCTTCTGCAAAGTCCTGATGGGGACAGTGTAATATCCTTTGATCCCTTCTAGTAGGGACAAATACTATTACAGAATTGCAAACATGACAGTATGGCCATTTGAGCCACCCATTTTTTTTACAAAAATGGCTTTTATTTTTTCAATTGCTAGTTCAATCACAGAATCACAGAATTGTTGAAGTTGGAAGGGACTTCTACAGGCCACCAAGTCCAATCCCCCTGCTCAGGCAGTGCCAGCTAGAGCAGGTTGCCCAGATTGTGTCCTGATGGCTTGCGAAGATTTACAAGCAGACTCCACAGAGCAACCTGTGCCAGTGCTCAGTCACCCTCACTGTAAAAGTTTCACAATATTCGGAGGGAACGTCCTGTAGTTTAGTTTACGCCTGTTGCCTCTGATTTTCTGCTTTGAAAATCTTTCATTTCGCTCATTGTGTTGAATCTACAGCAGTATGCTTCTTGGAAAGAAACGGGTTTACAGCTACAGGGGAAACTGATTTGAGGATATACCCTCTCAACTAGAAGAACTACTTTTTGTATTATACTAGAAATAGGATAGGAAAGCAACTAGAGTAATGAATCTGTTGAACTCCTTGTCCACAAGAGAATAGAACTGACACATTTCTCCCACAACTGTTGGGAGAAAAAGAGAGTTTAAAAAAAAAAAACCAGACCTTTTTTCAAAATACAGTTGGTTCATGAAAAGAAAGCAATAAAAATACATAAAAAGGACATTGCACTACTTGAAAATCAAGAGCTTCCCTCTTTTTCTTCATTTGGGGCAAGGTTGATTGCTTGATGAAAAGGCTTACTTATTTTCACCAGTGATTAAGTGACAGTGGTCCTTCTGGCAAATTCTTACAGGCAGTGGATTAAGGAATGCATTAGTACTTTAACAAATTGGTCAGAGGGGAAAGGAGCACTGGGTAACAGAAGAGTGAGTGGTAACAGAAGAACATTCATTTGGCCTTGCTGGATATTTGATAATAGCAAAGAGTGTATTTAAACATTCACACTGCAAAATTCTGATGTGCTCTGTCACTGAGGCAGTAAATTATTTAAATATAGTGTCCCTACTGAATGCATGTTTTCCCACTTGGCTTCAGTTGAAGATACTTTTCTGATATTCTGAATTTCTATGGCATCTCAAGACTGTTCAGAAGAATTTGCAAATACTTCATACAGAAGTTCCTCTAGACTTTGGGGAAAATTATATCAGTATGAGTAACTTTGTTCCAAACCTTTTTTCCAAGAAATACATAAAATGATTACAGAAAAAAAAGCCAGAACAAGTTAGCAATCCCACACAGAGAAACTGAACCACATAGTGAGAGTGTAATGATACAGTTCTTTATTTATAGGAATCAAAAGTGGTTTATTTACTCTAAACTAACTACTCTAAACTAATAGGCCTGTTCCAAGAGCCCAATAACTTCTTCCTAGATATCTGCAGTGTTCCTGTTACCTGGTTTCATAACAATATAAACACATATTTTTCATCCTTTTGCCCTTGACATAGAGTGTTAGTACACAGAGATATTGTTACATGAGATATTTGGTTTGTTCTAAGACCATGAGAGAAATAAAAACTGTTTCAGGAAAAAAACCCCACACTTTTTTCCTGAATCCTCATTTAATATATATTTTGTTTGTACAACTCTTTATGCACTCCTTTTATATATTATGTAACTATAATCAAGTATTTTGATAAGTTGTGCATAACTGGAATTTATCATTTTCCTCCTACTATAGCCTGAAAGTTTCTACTTTGTCTGTTCAAGGAGATAAGGCAGTTTTCACAGTCTAAGGCTAGTGCTATTTGTATAAAGCAGTATGTCCTTGTCATTTGGACACAGTGTCTGTATGTGTAAGACTGCTAACAGGTACAAGGAATTTTTCTTTACTACAGTAGAAACTCAGAGAGATTCCTAGCATGGAAAAAAGTGTTCTGAGTGGGACCATAAAAACACTTGCTGAGCAGCTGAATGGTTTTTTCAGATGTTCATTCTAAAATCTGATCAAGAGTGTTTTGGTTTTCCTGTGATTGTGGAGAGATGTGCACAAAGTTGTAGATGTTAAACAAAAGTATCTTTCATAATTACATTTTGTCAACAGTGAGACATGTGAACACTCCACTAAGATAGCCTTTTAAGTCACAATATGTGTGATTTTCTCACTCAGGTATTAAAAAAAAGTAGGAAAATGGATGTTATTTCTGTGCTGAATGAGAGCTAACATGGTTATAATTAATAGAAACTGCCAGTATTGACTAAATATATCAGTCACTTCAATTTTAGGCCATCAGTTAAGGCTCTAAGTATGAACATCCTCATTTACAGAAAAAAAAAATCTTAATTTGAACCTCTGAGGATTTTTTGAAATGGTAGTTGTAAAAGAAACTGAAAATCTTGGTTCTGCAATTCTGTTGCTCCAAACTTCAAGCTTACAGTATGCTGAAGAGCAAGAGGATGGTCAGAAAATTCAGGAATGATGTCCACGGTCTGAATCTCACAGTAGATCATAGAATCATAAAATGGTTTGGGTTGGAAGATCATCTGCTTCCAAGCCCCTTGCCATGGGCAAGGTCACCTTTTACCAGACCAGGTTCCTCAGAGCTCCATCCAACCTGGCCTTGAACACTTCCAGGACATCCACCACTTTCCTGGGCAACCTGTTCCAGGGCCTTACCACCCTCACAGTAAAGACCTCCTCCCAATATCTAATCTAAAACTACTCTCTTCCGTTTGAAGCTGTTCTCCTTTGTCCTACTTGTGCTTGTAAAAAGTGTCTCTCCATCTTCTTTGTTGGTTCCCTTCAGGTACTGGAAAGTCACAATTAAGTCACCCCAAAGCCTTCTGTTTTCCAGGCTAAATTCTCCCAACTCTCTGTCTTTCCACACAGGAGAGGCGCTCCACCTCTTTGATCATGCTTGTGTCCTCCTCTGGACTTGCTCCAGCTCCTGTGCTGGGACCCCAGAGCTGGATGCCGCCCTGCAGGTGGGGTCTCAGCAGAGCAGAGCAGAGGGGCAGAATCCCCTCCCTGGCCCTGCTGCCCACGCTGCTTTGGATGCAGCCCAGGACACGTTTGGCTCTCTGGGCTGTGAGTGCCCATGGCTGGGTCATGTCCAGCCTCTCACCCACAGCACCCCAAGTCTTTCTCTCAGGGCTGCTCTCGATCTGTTCATCCCCAGCCTGTGTTGGTACCTCAACCCAGAGGCAGCACCAGCACTTGGTCTATTAAATCTCATGGCATTCCCACAGACCACATGTTCCCAGCTTGTCCAGGTTCCTCTGGTTGACATCCCATCCCTCAGGTGTGTCAACTGCACCACTCAGCTTGGGGTGATCTTCAGATTTGCTGAGGGTGCACTCGATCCCTTTGTCTATGTCACTGATGAAGATACTAAATAACAGTGGTCCCAATACGGACCCCAGAGGGCACCACTTGTCACTGGTGTCCATTGGGACTCTGAGCCATTGACCATCACCCTCTGGGTGGGACTGTACAACCACTTTCTTATGCACATGACAGTTTATCCACTGAATCCATCTCTCTCCAATTTAGAGAGAAGCATGTTGTGGGGGACCATGTTAAAGGCTTTACAGAAGTCCAGGACATCCCCAGCCCTTCCTTTGTCTGCTGATGCTGTCAGTCCACCACCGAAGGCCACTGGGTTGGTCAGGCAGGACTTGCCCTTGGTGAAGCTGTGCTGGCTGTCTCAAATAACCTCCCTGTCCTCCATGTGCCTTAGCACAGCTTCTAGGAGGATTTGTTCTGTGATCTTCCCAGGCACAGTGACCCTGACAGGACAGTAGTTCCCAGGGTACTCCTATCTATACTTTTTAAAGGTGGGTACTATGTTTCCCCTTTTCCNCTCGATCTGTTCATCCCCAGCCTGTGTTGGTACCTCAACCCAGAGGCAGCACCAGCACTTGGTCTATTAAATCTCATGGCATTCCCACAGACCACATGTTCCCAGCTTGTCCAGGTCCCTCTGGTTGACATCCCATCCCTCAGGTGTGTCAACTGCACCACTCAGCTTGGGGTGATCTTCAGATTTGCTGAGGGTGCACTCGATCCCTTTGTCTATGTCACTGATGAAGATACTAAATAACAGTGGTCCCAATACGGACCCCAGAGGGCACCACTTGTCACTGGTGTCCATTGGGACTCTGAGCCCTTGACCACAACCCTCTGGATGTGACCATCCAATCAATTTCTTATCCATCTAACAGTCCACTCCTCAAATCCATCTCTCTCCAATTTAGAGAGAAGCATGTTGTGAGGGACCACATCAAAGGCTTTACAGAAGTCCAGGACATCCCCAGCCCTTCCTTTGTCTGCTGATGCTGTCAGTCCACCACCGAAGGCCACTGGGTTGGTCAGGCAGGACTTAGCCTTGGTGAAGCTGTGCTGGCTGTCTCAAATAACCTCCCTGTCCTCCATGTGCCTTAGCACAGCTTCTAGGAGGATTTGTTCTGTGATCTTCCCAGGCACAGTGACCCTGACAGGACAGTAGTTCCCAGGGTACTCCTATCTATACTTTTTAAAGGTGGGTACTATGTTTCCCCTTTTCCAGTCAACTGGGACTTCACCTGACTGCCATGACTCTTCAAATATCATGGAGAGTGTCTTGGCAACTACATCAACCATTTCCCTTAGCACTCTGGATGCATCCCATTGGGTCCCATAGACTTATATATGTTACGGTTCCTTAGGTGGTCACAAACCTGGTCTTCCCTTGCAACGGACTTTGCTATCCCAGTCCCCATCCATCTGTCCATCTCTCAAGAGGTGTGGAAAGAGAGAAATGAAGACTGTGGCAAAAAATTTGTTGAGTACCTCAGCTTTCTTTTCATCTGTTGTTATCTGTTTATTTTTAACATTGTTTATCAGAGGGTGCACACCTTCTTTGACCTTCCTTTTCTGGTTAGATCTTCAGTTCATTTAGAATAGCCTGGAGGATTTCAGAGCTTCTTCCAGCAGCCTGCAGCTCCAAAAGACAGTACACATGCCAAGACTGTCTGGATCACATCACTGCTCAGCAGAGTGCTTGTCTTGCCTCCAAGACACTCCCATTTTAAGGCAACACAGTGGTCAAAGCCCTTCGCTGTGTGCTTGCTGAGTCAACTCTTTTCCAGTCCCTTTGCATCGCTTACTGATCTCAACTGATCAGAAAACAATGAAGAATCTATACTTATTTTTTGATTCTGCTCTTCTGAAATTCATTAAAATACTGAAAAGATTAGTACAAATACTCTTGAGCATTTTTTTACTTGGGTAGAAAAGTGTGGTATTGCTTTTTGTTCTCCAGGAATAGCAGAACAACGTATATGAAAATCATGACAAACCATTACGTAAAGTGGACACTCTACATAAGTATTGCCATATAGTAATTTTTTGCCTTCAAAGTTTTTGAACAGAAATTGTTCCCAAATAACGATGTGAATTAAAGTGCAGCCATCTATGGTGTTGTGTTAGGTGCTGTGCTAAGAATCAAGTCTTTTATAAACACAGACAGTAGAACACTTTAAAAAAATAGCTGTGCAGTGCCAAATGATTATGGTAGAGCTTTTTCTTTCTGCTAGCCTTTCATTTGTTGGTTTGTTTTTTTTTCTATGTACGATACTGAAAGCTACATATATAGGAATTGCTTGTAATCTGTAAACCGAAAAGAGAACACTTGCTGTCACTTCCTTTTTTCCAAAAGCATATACAAAATAACATGCAAATTCTTAAAGTAGCTGGTGTTAAAATGTACTTCTCTTCCTCATATTAAAGCCTAATGGGACATAAAAAGAATCTTTGACATTTCAAGATGCCTCTCATTTACAGAAGTTAATCTGTTTTAGGACTTCATCATCTGGGTGGGGAAGCTTGATCATGTGTCTAAAACAGAAAAACTGATTAGTAGATCAGTCCTGGATCTAATTACAGGGTGCTATCTTAGAGGTAACAGAGAAGTCAGAAACAGTGTTGTGAGGCTCTCAAAGCTGCACAGCTGATAATTATTCTTTTATTCTCAGCTTAGTGGCACCAGAGTGTTATACTTGAAAAGCTGTTAACCTCAACATTTTCCACCACATTGTATAACAACAAAAGTGTGGGCCAAATTTAGAGCTTTGGTACTGTTCAGAAAAAAGCTTTCCTACGGTTGTTCTGCCCTTCAGAACTGCAGGTGTGCTTGTTTGATGGGTACTTTGCCATCATTTAGAAAACCTTTTATTTCCATTTAAGATTGGTCTGACAGCTCTGAGTTCTGAGAATTGTCAGGAGGTGCCAAGTCCAGCAAGTCTTAAGCCTAGCATTGGCCATCAGAATTTTACTTAGTCTGAGTGGTCAGTTGGGTCCCCACGGCAGTCACAGACTCTTGAAGTGTGGCAGTCTGAAGTGGGAGATCGTGAGAAGCATCCTAGGGGTGAGCAACTTCCTTGTGAGTGATGGATTGTGCTTTCTAATGTGCTTTAAGATGTACTGGGAAGGTGAATAGTAGATAAATATTCCTGAATGCAAGGTGCCATTGATAATAGATATATTTTTGCTAAATAAATAGCAAAATGAGCTTTTTATTAGTTTTACCTAAATATTGTCTCCCTTGAATTTATTTTGTTGTTTTCATACTTCTTGGGGAAAAAAGTAATCTGAATACTTTCTTAAGTATTAGAAGGGATGGTCTTGTTAAGAAAAACATGATTCCTAGTATCTGATTTTCAAGAATTGCTGTTGGGCAGGCTGCAGGCTAGCTGAAAAATAACATCATACAAATCTGTTTTACTGTGTTCAAGAACTAGTGAGCTGTGATGTCTGTTGTATTATAGAACGTCATGGATTCTCTTTTGATAGATAAACAGGCTGGAAATCCTGACTTTATTGGCCAGGAAATTCCTTTGGATGAGATAGCATTTATAGTAAGTATGCATCTGAATGACAGTGTTTACAGTTTAATGGGGATGTTTTTTGTTGAGTGTTGGTTAATGTGTTTACTGAAGTGGTAAGCACTGCAAAATTTTCTTTAAATGGTTCTGTCAATTAATCTCAATTCAAACTTCTTCCATTACCTTTTTCCAGATGTAAGTGAACATTATTCAAAATTGTGGGATGTTTTTGCAATAACCACAAGTATGTGAAGTTTAAAAGTTGTGAGGGTACTTGAAGTTTCTGAGCATGTGCTCAGAAACATAAAAAAATAGAAGTCTAGTATCCAGGATATTGTACAGTAATGCACTGAGCTATTTGGCAATAGTCCATGCTGGCGTGTTTTATGTGAAAAGGAGTTTTAGTTAATTTGTTTTCCTGATTTTTAGCTTGTCTGACATTTTGAAAATAAGGTTAATTTGATGTGAAACAAGTTAAGGGAGATGCTATAGATGTGAAACTAGTCAAGGGAGATGTTATAGATGTCCATAACAAGACCACCAGAGAAACATTTCTCTACCTTGGAGTCATGTTTACATGTAGCTGATCTAGATGTGTCCACACCAGCAGTTTCAAAACTTGATGTTTCAGATACACAGCTTGGAAGACAGGATACCTGAGGGCTAAAACTCACTCACCTCTGAGTTCGATGTGGAGAAGCATTCTTGTGTTCAGATCTACATTGGAATAAAAAAGAGCCAGGCTTGGTAGGCGAGGCTTCCACTATGCATATCGGATTATTTTTCTGAAATTATTTGCATAGTGGCAGATTTCC
>VZRS01001450.1:430733-596618 GCA_013398055.1 Ifrita kowaldi
GCCCTCCGTCAGCGAAATGGCCTCGAACAAGGTAGGAGCCCGGGGGCTCGGCCCCGCCGCCCCGCTCCCCGCTGCGGGCCGGGGGTCGCGGCAGCCGGGGGTGGGCAGGGTCAGGGGCGGCCGGAGGGGCCCGGGCGCTGGAGCGGCCCCGGGTGGAGAAACTTGGCGTGGGCAAGCGGTGTCCGCACGCGAGTTTGGGAGCGGGAGCGGCTTCCCTTGTGGTTTTTTGCACCGTTCTTAAATTTCAGTGCAAGTTGTGAAAGTGATGCAGGTCTTGTAAAGCTACACTGTTTTCTTGTGTGTGTCAGTTTAAAAACTAAAAGAGATTGTTCACGGCTGCTGGCAAGAATCTCTTCAGTTGCTCCGTCTTTTCACAGAAGCCCTTACAGAATTAGGGATCTTTCCTAGAAACGGTGTAGAAAGTAGCATGAAAGGTGATAAAGATAGTTCTTGAGCCCAGGGGAGCTGTATGGTGGATTCTATTTGTAAACAATGATGATGACAGCTCTCATAACGCTATTTGTTATGAAAGAACACGCTGTCAACCAAAGTGCCATCACAATAGACACCTACATCCAGAGGTGTGCTTCTGCAACAGAGTGCGCACTTCCTTCTCATCCTGGAAGCTGAGGATTCGCATTATCTGGGAACTCTGTGCCGGGGTCTGCTATGGTCTGTATGTGCTTTGGTTTTGCAATTTGAAATTGAGTTTCCACATCCTTCATTCATAAGTAAACTTTCTTTCCTGATTTTGGTTTGCAAAGAATATGCAGGTACATTTCTGGAGTTCGTTTTTTTAAGGTGAATTAATACAACTGCTGTTACTTCAAAATTTATTTTTATATTTTTCATCAACTGAGTACTTGAACAGCAACATGTACAATTGTAAATAAGAAGAAAGCTTTAATTGAATAGGCTAGTTTTCCATCTCTTATGTCTGCAAAAGCATCTGATGATATTTTAGGACCTTTTAATTATTTCAGTTGTAATTAATATTTTTTTTTAAGCTGGCAAATAGTTGTTTTGAGTCAGCTTATGCTTTCTTAATATTCTACTGTCTTGCTTTGACTGCTCTTGCCAAGTATCTGCTGTTTGTTATTGACTATTTTTAAGTTGCTGTTCAAGCGTGCCTGCATGTCAGATATGATTATACATGTCAGTATTATTACACTTGAGCAGTTTAATCCCACAGTGTAATATCCCCTGTGCTTTTCTTGGCTTTAGAGACTCTTAGCACCAATTTGATCACTGTTTTAAGAGTTACCTGCCTGGCATTACGCTATTCTCAGAACTGCATTTTCAGTTTTTATTGCAGCTGAAAGATCTTGTTACTCAGTACCTGTTATTTATGCATCGGTAAGTTACAAAGCCAAGAGTTTCTGAGGCTGTTTCAGTACTATGTGAATCTAGAGACTTTGTTTCCAAAGGGAGTGAGATCAGACCGACACATGCAACCTAGTCTTTCCTTGCTAACCAGTTTGAACACCTGTTGGTTTCCTGACTTGTCATGTCTGTATAACCATTCTTTGCCAAAATGCTGCATTTTCTTCAAGTATTTACTTCTTCACTCCCTTTAATATATAAGATATGCAGCGTATTTGTTGAACAGTGAGGGCAAGTTTTTTCTAGAGTAAGGTAAAATTAATTGCAAATCAATGGTTTTTAAGTTTTGCCAAGTATATTCTGATTTTTACAGAAAGAGGATATTTTTAAAATAAAATTTGACAAATTATTTGCATCTGTAAGTGGAGGTGCTACTGTGTCTGATACTATGTTTTGTTTGTATTTGTTTGAATTAGTAAGCTTTTTCATGCCTTTTTCTTGAATTCTACTCCCTTGCACAAACTTGCGTCATCTTTCAGTGTTCATTTGGGATTTTTTTGTTTTGTTTGTTAAGAAATTTAAAGAAGAAACCCAAAAAGTAAATCTGTGCTACTAACCATCATGTGAACAATCTTCAATATAAACCAGCAAGCCCATACAATAGTGTGAGGAAAAATTAGTGCAGGAGAATTTTCATATCAGGTGTACAACAGGTTGTTCTAAAGAATCATTTTACTTCTGATTACTGAAACATATCCAGCATTTATGCAATACCTCCAATTGTAATATAACTGCAAACTGTTATCTCTCAGTGAGGCATATAGGTAAATTATACTATTTTAGCTTACTGAGAAACTGAAGTAGAGAAACTTTGCTCAAGGCTGAGAACATAGACTTCAGTACAGAAATGAACATGCAAGAGTACTCTGTCCTGTATCTGAAGAGTGGGTTCTTTGAAATCAGATGAGAAAGTCAGGAAAAGGAATGTTGTTGAGACAGAAGAACATCATTTCTCACTTTATCTCTTTCCTTTTCTATGGGTTTCTTGAAGAACTAACCCACAAGACTGACTGATTGTTGGTGTGGGTTTTTTCCCCTGGACTTTCAGCTATTTCCCTTGCTTATTTCTCTCCCCTTTATTTTGTATGTAACAGCATTTTCATCAGTATTAGTTTTCCTTATTTATGTGAACACATGCAGGACATAAGGGGTGGCATAAGAATTGAACTCTGCACTAGGTAAGAACTTTTGCCCATTGTGGAAAGGCTGCCATAGCAGAGGAAGAAAAAAACAGGGTGGAAGCAGTATTTTGTGTCCTGAATGCTTGGAGGAGTCCAGGGAGTGAGTCTTATCTCCCTCCCACTGTCCCTCTCTGTGCAGTGAGTTGACAGTCTGAACTGTTGGCTTCATCTGTTTGGAATCCCTTTGCTGTTGTAATGCTTGCGTAGGACTAGCATTAGCATATCCCAATCCAGGGGTATTTATTTTGCTTAGATGCCCCTCATGCTCAATTAGCAGTAGTCTATGACGTGCCAGCTCACAGCTTTGGATGACAGAAAGTGGGATGACGCAGATGCATAAGAAGATCCTTCTTCTGCCTGCTTAAAGTTGATTGAAGCGGTAGTGACAGGGTGTTATCCACGACCTCTGGGTGAGCCCAGGCATGTTGTGGGACTAAGTGTTACCCAAAAAGTTTGAAAACATGCTGTAGGTCTGTTCTGGAGGAAGCCAGCTATGATGCTTGGCTGCCTATGTTACATCCGTATGACTGTAATATCCAGATGATTTCCCATTTCCCAGCCTGTGATACAAAGATTTCCAAATGCCTGCAGTCATTGTGTGTGAAGTAACTGATGGATAGATCTCTGGTGCACCCATGGGCATAGTTTGTAAATCAATGTGATTTCCAAAGGATGTAGGATGTAGTTGTATTGTCACTTGTCATTGTGTTGTTATGAATCTTACAGTACTCGGTGTTTACTTAAATTGCTAGCTTCTGAAATTGGGTACTAGCAAGAGAAAACCAGCTTTTTAAAAGCACAGGAAGTTTGTCCTCTTTGTCTTCCTTTAGAAAACCTTTAAAGCCTTGAAAGGCTCCAAAGCAAAAAAAAAAACCAAACAAACAAAAAACCGCACTGTAAATTTGGAAAATTGACAAAAATGTCTTTCATTTTTGGAGAACTATTTCTGATTTTCTGTATCATGTGCCATTAATATTGCCTAACATCAGTGGACTGTAGTATTGTTGTGTTTTTCTGAGTAATGCTTTCTTGAACAGATATAAATTAATTTTAGGAAATAGTTTACAAATCTGGGTCATAAAAGATAGGATCCCAAGGCACAATTAGATGTCTCTATTTAACTGTTCTGATTTCCACAGATGCTAACCCATATCACTTTTTGCTGAACTGAATTGTGAGTAACATCTCCTAAAAAAAATGGGGTTTAGGAGGCTACTAGCTTGTTGATTGTGATTTCAAACTTTAGATTCAGCTACTTTGATGCACATATACAAGCAAATGATATTTTTAAAATTTCCAAGTAGCAGAGTGATGATTTTTTTCTTTTTTTCTTTTTAATAGTTGTCTTTTTTTTTTTTTTAGTGAGTAGCACTCTGTTCTTTTTTTTTTCTGCTAAATAAGATTAAAGCAAAATTTACTAGACTTTAAGTTCCCTGGGTAAAGAACTGTCTTCTACCAGTATGCAGTTTGGCACTACGTAGTTTATGGTCCTGAGTCAGGATCTGAGAGTTATTCTGTGACAGACAATACACAAATTAAAAATTCCAGTAATAAGGATGTAGCAACTGCTTTCTCTTAGACAGCATTATTTGTAGATTAGTCGAATGCGGAGGAGTATATATAATGAAACTTGTTTGCAAAAGGGTGTTTTCACTTCTGTAATCATGATTTTGCAAGCATCTCTTGTTTGTTGCTCTTGTGTGTCTAAGAATCTGAACTGAGACATGGGAAAAGTTTCAGATTGTGTCATTTTTGTTTCAGCTTTTACTCTCCTGCAGGTGATGTGTTTTGCAGGATTTGCTAATAACTGGTAAAGAGCAAGAATTTAGAAGGCATCATTCATAGGGTACTTCTTTCCCACTACAAATGTAAGTGAATACAGGAATTGCATTTCGGTATCAGAGCAGAGAAAATTTTGATTTGATTTAGTTAGGACCATGTTAACTATGAACCTACTTTTTAAGTATAGACTGTCTTACAATTGTCCAGCTTCTATACCGGTATGTGCAAATGCTTACAGGTTAGAGTAGAAGCCTATTTAAAGACAGTTACTAGTGCTAGTTACTTTTAAAAAAATCTTTTTGAGTTTCTTTCAGTGATTTGAAAATACCCAAAGCATCAATGTTATCAACCAGCTAACGTCCAAAAACTGCCCTAATGTAACACAGGGCTTATATTTATAGTCCTGTACTTATCACCCACTATGTACATTCAAATAATAATCTTAATGATACTTGATTTTAAAAAATTACTTACCAGTAAGTATTTAATATAAAATATTTAATGTATATTTGAAGGCAACTTGAAATCTTTTCACTTACTTTTTTTTTTTTACATTCCCTTCTCTGCCAATTTGAGTTGGTTTATAATCACAGTTTCTTGCTGCTAAAAAGTATTTTTCCTTTCATCTTTTCAGCATTGAAAAGCTCACACAGGTAATGGGGAGCTGACTAACATAATATCTGGGGAAAGAGTGAGGCTAAATTTATTACTTGGGTCAAATAATGGGCCATTCGTAAACCCCAAAATGCTTCAAACGGAGGTGCTGTGTTACCTTCACTGTGTTTTCCCAGGAAAGCCCCGTCTTCTCAGGAAAATCAGCATTCCAGTGTGACCCTCGCTGGGGTGAAAAAAGCAGGGCCAGAAGGTGCTTCCAGGGCCCTGGAAGCTCCTCACAAAAGCCCCCACTGAATGCAGAAGCATTATTGTGTTACCCCAGACTGACAGTAGCTCTCTGAGTTTACCCAGGCCCAGAATAAATGGAGTTGATGACAGGCTCTGACTCCTGATTTAGTCAACCCATCTGTTTTATCTTTGTCTTATTCTGTGAAAAAGCTTAAGTGCTCTGGTGGCCAGTACTTTTGTATGGTCCTAGACAGGCTGTGTCTAGAACTAATGAACATGACTCAGTCTTTTGTTAACAGGCTAGATTTTAGCATTGTCTGTTTTATATTCTTGTTTCCAGCTTTGGGGTCAGGTTCGTGGCACAGTAAGGAGCTTGTCTTCAGAAATTACCTTTTGTATGTAACAGCATAATTTTTTTGCAATGGTTTTTCCAAATGTGGAAGCTCAGCCAGAGTAAAATTGTCTCGTCTGTCGCAGCCACTGGTTAGATTGACCTGTTTCCAGTTAAGGGACAAGATAATATGTTATATCCACTTAAGAGGATTTAAACAGCGGTCAGTCTCTTGGATTTCAGCTATGGCGCATAATAGGTGCTGGAAACTTAGCAGTAGAAAAGAAATTTGTTGTTTTCATGAGTAAATATGGGGCTTGTTATGTGGCAGTCCTCTTATATAATGTCTGGCAATGCCATTGTGCTTGGCTGGCTGACATGATAGTTTAATTGGGTTTTAAATTCTCAGATCTCTCTAAGAAAATCTGAGGTTTTGGTTAGCTCTTTAGAGTGCAGCTCTGTGATAAAGATAATGATTAAGGGGGCAGCTGTTAGAAAGAAAATGCTTGTTCAGTGCACAATCAGGAAATTTTCTGTTCATTAAAGATTTCAGTTTGTACAGTGACAAAGTAAATGTATACTGATAAGTGGTAAGCCTGAATTTTAATTAATGCATACTTGTGTGGCTTCCCCAATTTTTTTGTACTTTATAACAAAACAAAAGGTCAAGAGTATTGTGGAGCTAAGGAAGGACTGGTTTTCTAGGAACACTCCTCATTTTCCATTCACTGAAGCCAGCCTGAAAGGATTTTAAGACCTCTGGGCTGGAGTGCAGTTCCCTGTACACAACTTTATTTGCTTTCATGTAAGACTACTCATGCTTCTGGAGAGCAGCAGACTTGCCCTCAGGTAACTGCAGTGACGACTGAGGTGTACATAAATGTATATATAAAAAAATAAAAGGAGATAGCACTTTGCTTGCTGTATTGCACAAGGATGTGCTGCAGCAAGATAACGGATGAAACTTCTTTCCTGCAGATGGTTTGCACCAGTCACTCCTTATCATTTATGGACACCTCCATCTCCTCAGAAACAAGTGGATGTAGTAGGGGTGCCACTTCAGCTGTGGCTGAATTTCTTCTGTGCAAATCCTGCTGCTTCCATAGGGTTTGTGGGGTTGCCAAATGAGAAAAATAATGAAACATAATTTTTCTGCTAGGATAGTGAAGTAAATGTGGTGGGTGAGGCTCAAGACAACTGAGCTGTAAGCAGCCCTTACTCCTTGTGTGGGTACATGACAGCAATCACTAGCCTCCTTGGGCCATGACAAGAAGGCAATTGTGATTGCAAAACATCTTAAATCTGTGGTTGGGTCAGCCCCTTCCGCTTTTTTTTGGGACTCTTCTCCAACAGAAGTATCCAGCACAGGCTATCATGCTCTGCACCCGTGGAAAGGAGCCTAGAGTTCATAGACATAACAGTTGATAGAAAGAACACTGGCATTTCAAGGCTCAAAAACAAGATAGGAACTCTTAATCTCACAGATTCAGTCTGTATGTTAAATTTTAGAGGAAAAATAGGTTTTTGCATCTCTCATTCACTACTTTTTGAAAGGTCCTGGATGTAAGAGATGTGTAAGAAGCATTATGCCTCTCTGAGAGTTGCTATTATTTAGCACTTTTCAGCTTTTTAGCTGCTTCTAAGATTGCAGAGCTTCCCAGTCCCTAATAACTTGATAATTTTTTCCATAAATATAAACAAATGGTCCATGCCAACATACAAACAGACCTTTTTTGTAGCCTCTTTAATTATAGGAAATGCCGCAGTATGAAAGATTCTTTCCTTTAGCATAATGGGACAGAAAAATACAGATGAAATGTTACAGAGTAAATAACTAGGGTTTAATGTGGGGAAATAACATGATTTTCAACCACCATAATAACGGATTTTAAAATGATGAAATTTTTCCGGGAGCTGAATTATTTAGTTAAAATGCAGACATCATTGTGCCTTTCTTTGGCATTTACAAAAAAATATTTTTTTCCAAAACTCTTACTTGGAAATGTCCTTCATGGGTATGAGTATCTAATAACTTCCTTCTTAGTAATAAGGTGGTATTCATGACAACTGAAAGGTATGAGAACTATCTAAATAGTTGTGGCTCCTTCTTACAGTATTTAGAGCCAAGAATGGTGGCATTGTATTCATGGTAGGGTGCTGCTTTTGTCAAAGTTAGACTTTAGTCAAAGTGTAACATATGGAGCATTTAGGAAAGCAGTGGCCATTCCTTTTTGGTTTTTTCTTTTTTTTTTTAATCAATTTTGTGTTTCCAGTAAGAGGCGTCTTCCACTATGATGTTTTGGTACAACAAATGTGGTATTTGCTGAAATGTCACTTTAGACTTTGTCTCATAAAGAAACTGTAATAAGAAACTGTTCTTCTGTTTCAGTTATGTTAGTAGGGGTTTTTTGTATCATGTGCTAAAACTTTCTGTATTTAGGAGACTCATCACAGGATTAAGTGTCTTGTGGATGGATATTTCCTGGTCTGCGTTTTTTTGTTTGTTTGGTTTTGGTTTTTTAATAAAGCTCATCTCAGTAGAAATTGATCCCAGTTCTGGTTAACTGACACTTGGTCCCCCAGTGAGCTGCAAAACTGAATCTAGGCAAGCTAAGACATGATGAAAAGTGATGCTACTCATCCTGCCTTGAAACCAGGTGAGCAGGGCGGTGGCCAGCACCTTCCTCTTGAGCTTGTTCACCTCTGAGCAGGTCAGAGGTGAATGTGCCCTGTGGCTGCCCTGGTGGGCACAATGTGCTGCGACGGGGGACTGCTGCTTCATCTGGATCTGCAGCCAAGGGAGACACTGCTGTGCTAGGGCAAGTTCTGTCTGTTGTTCTCTCTGTTTGCCTGCTCCAGGTGTTGAAAAGGAGCTGCACAGGCAGTAGTACCATCTCCAGTCACCAGCAGAAGAGCAACACTGATTCAAGCTGATGTGTAGGGGCTGCTAACAAGATTCTCTAGGAGCAAAATTTAAACAGCTTGCTGCTTTTGTTAAGTTGTCACTAATATATGACCAGCTAACGAAAATGAGCTGCTTGAATACTTATATAAGATTCCACAGCAAGATAATACCATCAACTAAACCTTCCATTCAGAATTGCTGTAAGAAAGGCTGCTGGTTTTTGCAAAATGAAGTTAATGTTCATTTTATTCTGGAATGAACAGCCAAGCCTTACAGGAAATAGATATATATGGTTAACTGCAACCTCCTAACCATTCCACTACATCAGTCATATTCCCCAGATACATAATTCCAGGAGTATTTTTTGATGGATATAAAGATGTGTGGTTTTTAATTTAATTAGTTTACACGATTTAGAGGACCTGTAAAAGCAGGCATTAATGTATTTAAACCAGGTTATCTGATTTGTGTTCAAGGTTGACTGTACAGCCTTAATGCAGTAGTGTTACCCAGGGTTACAGAAAACCTCGCATTGCCAGCTGAGATTAATATTTTTATAAACATGATTTTTGTGATCCAGGATTAGCAGTTATAACAGAGATGTCTTTTTCTAATGACCAACAGTAAAATGAATAGCAATAATGATGCTTTAGTTACTGCAAATCAGCTTTTAAGAAGAGGACTCCGAAGTGGGTAGGTAGAATTTTATAATAAAATGTGGTTCTCTTGTTCTGTACTGGTACCTGTCAATACATTCAGAACCCCTGCACCAGTTGGTACTTAAAAAATTATTTTAGTTGCAGGGACTAGATATGAAGGTGTCAGATATCTTTTCCTATTTTTTCCCATTGTAGTGGTTTATGTTGAGCATTGTAAAATATAAACTGAAGGATTATTTTATGTAGAAACAATGATTTTTCATAATATATTGCCCCTACCTTTGGTGCTTCAAAGGGTCATCCAAATGAAGAGCAATTTTTAATAAGTGAGGATGTGATTCATGTGTCCTTGCAGACACAAGGAAGCAGTTTATTGTTTTTGGAGCTAACCAGAATAAAGAAAGGATAAACATCCTAGGTGACATTTAGTTTATGGTCTTTAGCAGTATTTCTACAAACTTCTTCCCTGGGACATGGAAAAAGTAGTGCAACTCCAATAAGGAGAAGGCACAGTAGAGCTTAAATGTAAGAAAAAAAAAAGAAATAGCAGAATAGTGCTCTTTCACTAACAGAGTGAAAAAGAGTTTATGGAACAGAAACAACTAAAATGCAGGTTGCTGGATAGACATTGTGGACCTGAGCATCTTCGAGTCTGTTTTAATGAAAAATTGCCAAGACAGACTAGAAAATAGACTTCTTTTACGTACGTAACAATGTTTTGAGTAGTAAATGTGTTTGCCAAACTTGTCACTGTGATAAGTAATGACAAATACGAGGTATATTTGAATTTGGGTTGTTAAAGATATGGTAACTTTAAAAAAAAAAAATAAAAATTGCTCTGTGCTTCTGCAAATGATTTTGAAGGTGTATTGCGGGCTTTGCAGGTGGTTGGTGTTGTTGAGTGTGTCAGGAGTAGTGTGATTCTAGGCTATTGTCGGTAAACTTTATGGCCACAATATTGGCATTGGTGAATTTATTACCTCCTATACAGTGAGTAAGCCCTGATACATTGAAAGTGATGCATGGGCGGCATTAAAGTTGCCAAAGCTTTGGTTTTGGCCATGTTTTCCCCATGGACACAAAGGGGAATGTGTCTCTACAATTACACATGAAACAATGTTTTTGGTTTGGTAGCTGAAATGAATGAACCATGCTGTGAAATAATTACATTTCAAGGTTAATGATGAGCATGTGTGTAAGGATGTTTCTTTACTGAGCTCCTGGTTTTTGAATTAAACTGCTCACTTCTTTGAGGTTCAATAGCAGCATCTCAGAACCAGGGGGACAGACAGGTACTTGAGACCTTGCAAAATGCAGTGTTTGTTTTGCTGTCTAAACTTGTAGTTCTCTAGGATTCTTCCTTCTTAGCCTTTGCTCACCCCTGTTCAGCTTTTCTGCCGCAGAGAACTGGAGTTTAAAAGTACTTCTTCATCCTAAGCCGGGTGCATTTTTTGCATGAGATGTAACGTGTGTCGAAGCAGCCCTTGTGTTTGGTGTTGCAGGGAGAGTGCTCGGATTCCTGTGCATTTCTGCCCTCTGCTGCTTGCTGATCTCCTCGGCAGAGGGTGCCGGCTCCTGCTCCTGCTGCTGCTGCGAATGTTCGCCCTGCTGATCCAGGCACCATGATAGGAAGCGCCTAGGCCTGTCCTAAACAAACAGGTCTGGGGGAAAAAAGTGCAAGCCTGACCTATGGCGTGGCCAAAGCAACAAGCAGAGATGAGGGTGCCGTTTTGTAATAAATGTAGGCAATTGTGTCTCAGCGAGAAGCCAGAAAGTATCCTTGCTGCTTTTACAAAGCTATTCTGCGTGTACATGTCAGAGGTTTTCTGCTATACACTGCTTGCAAGAAAACAGCTCTAAGAAAACAAAAAATGAAATTAAATGTCTAAGAGTGCCTTTAAATTAATTATTTTTTGCTTGCAATGGAAGCTTCAGCTGGAAAACTTATAAGAATGTTTAGTCCTATAAATGTCAATGTGGTGAACTATTTGACAAATCACAGAATATCTGTTTGGCTATATAAAATTTAAAGCCCAACACCAAGATTTCTCAATAAAATTACTGTATTTTTACTGTACTCTGAAGCATGACCAAAGTTTTATGTGCCTGAATATTGGACCCAGGTAAGATTGCATTTCAAAATTTGGTAGTTTTTGTCCCCCCCTTTATCGTCAGTAAAAACAAATATGTGCATTTTCTAGCTGGCGTGGATTTTCTGCAGCTCTTTTTGGTTGTTGCTGTAAAGGTTTCAGGAGGATGAAGTATTTGATATGTAGTCAGAGCTTGGCATTTCTAGCACAGCTTTCAGTACATAACTCTATTTTAAAAACGCAACAGCTAAATTTTAAATACAAGATGATAAAGTACTCTAAAAAATTTGTGCAGAAACAAGTCTTGGCGTTTGGGGCCTAAAACAAATAATTTTTTTTCGGTCAGGAATATACATCTGTAATTCGATCTTTGTTTCACAGGCCTGTGAAAGATAGATAGGTTATAGGAATGATAATACAAAATAAAACTGTGCTGTTGGGATAAAATAAATCATCAGGAAGAAAAAGAGTTTGATAACTATGTTGTGGTAAGTGTTTTGTCTTTTCAGCTAGATACTATTCCTGTGCTCATGTGTCTTTTAGATTGTGTAGATGTGGTATAAATAAAAACATGCTGATGTACATAGGCAGTTTTGGTTTGTTCTTAAAATTGTTATCAGAGCTTGAAAAATGTTCCAGTTGTATAAAACTAAAGCTGCCTGGCTGGTCAGAGGCAGAATGAGAGAACAGATATTGAGTTTTAGATCTTATTACACCCTATCATTTCAATAGTGTGGCTAAGTATGAAACTGTGTCTTAATTGCTCTTGAGGGAAGAGTTATATGGGATTTGTTTTTCTTTCTTTGTTTCCTTCTACAGAGTCTTGGCTATTGTGAAATAGCATGCTCTACACAAATCTTTCTCTTCTCCAGCATGTCTTTTCACCCCACATCCTGCCCAGCAGTGGTGTCTTACATTTGGTGTTGCACATAATTTTGTGAAGTGGTGAGAGTCAGACTGACCTGTGCTGTGTCTGCCTAGTGTTGCTGATGGGCTCATAGGTAGCAGCACTGGAAGGGATAAGATCCATATTGACTTGTACTTTTTGACTACCAGGGGTTCTTTGAGGAGTCTGCAGACTTGGACAAATAGTTCTGCATTGCTTCCTAGTCCTTTTCCTCTGAGGAAATTTTCTAATCAAGACCTGGGACTTTAATTAGTATTAATAATTTATACTAATATTTTAATATGATGAGACTAATATAGTGGTGCAGTTGACAATAGCCAAGGCAAATCCTCATTCTAGTCATGAAAAGTATGCATTGTGCTTTCACTAGACTGGGTAATACTGGGAATTCTCACCACCTAATGAACACAGAGAAAACAGCCTAAAAATTAGAAACGTTTTGTTTTTAAAAGCTAAAATTATGATTTTTACGTGTGTAGCAGTAAACTAAGCAGTAATTAACAGAATAGACATATCAATCTTGTGAAGTGAGTATGAAAACTTAAATATTCACTGAAATTATCAAATATTGCATCCCATTTTGAATGGAATTTGCCTTAGATGAGACGTAAACTCTCTGGGTAACTTAACAGTCTTGTACAGATGAACTGCACTTATTACACCCTTTCAGTTTTTTTTCTCTGGTTCGGAGAGTGAGCAAAAGATGGCATTGGACAGGGGCAGGCAGGACTGGGAGGATGTACCGAGGCATCACTCCTGTTGCCTGGAACATTTGAACACTTTGTGCAAATTCAACTAGCTGGAGCTAGTGAGAGACTCTACATTTATTTCATCAGGCTGGGAATGGAGCCCAAAACTGATTTTATTTGTCATTGTTGTCACTTTGATAAAGAGTTGGTAGAATCAGCTGTTAAACAGGAGCTTCTTTGGAAGAATGGAGAAAGCTTAATTAGAGGTAGACTGTGAGTGTTTTTAACGTGGCAAAAGTGGGCTTGTGCGTGTGAACCCATGTAACTGGATAGGCTGATGTTTTTCTTCATCTGTCAAGGTCTTACCAGTGTTTTGTGTGCTGCTCAGAGCTTTTCAAGCTGCTCCAAATATTGTATGTAAATGGACAAAAAGCAGACAAAGTTTCCCAGCTTGTTTCTTTTTTTAACAAATGAAAATGTGAGTTAAAGATGATGATGCCATACCTATTTAGCCCTTATTGATTTTGCTTGATTTTAAGATGTTTTTCAAATTAGGGATGATTTTTATAGAGATGTAAAAGTAGCTATTTAAGAGGACTGAAATATGAAAAATGCCTTGCTTTTTGATAAAACACCTAGAAATAATGAAAGGTTAATAGATAATATTTTACTTAAATAATGTCTGTGTATTTTGTATCCATATTGCAAGTTCATCAGAGAATATACCTCAATCTAATGTTGTACTTCAATTAGCAGAGCCTAGTTTGTGGTATGTGATATTACTTTCATGTTTTTTAATCTACCTTTCATTTCAAATTTTGTATGAATGGCCAGATTCATTAGTTTAGTGTTCAGAAAAGAAGTTATCCTTGATGGGTTATCGTTGATTAAACAGGTTTTTCATTTTAAATGAAATTTTCTTTAAGGCTTTTCTGTGCTATAAGTTCATAAGTGAACTAAATTATCAAAGCTAAATATATTAATTAATTTGTTATGAGTGTATTTTTAATGATTGTTAAGTACAAAATATTAACTGGTTATAAACTATGGGTAAAAGCAGTGTTTGCAAAAGGGGATTACTGTATGGTGTTACAGTACATAGTGGAAAATGCTAAATACAAGCCACATTTGAGTATTTTCAAAGAAAATATTGATTTAACTATAAAACTGTTTACTTGTAAACATGAATTTATTGTCAGACTGAGGTTTCTCAGGAGCAACACTTATTCCTCTAGAAAAATTAGCTTAAAAGCGTTTTCTACATTTTAACAGTCAGTTGTGAATAATGCAAAAATGTTGAAATAAAACCCCTGGACTGTGACTAAACAGGTGCCTCTCACCTAAAATCCATTTCTACAATGTTAATGAGAAATGCATAAGTTTATATTCATAAGTATGTGTGACTAACTCAAGTCATAGTCATGGTGCTTGCTTTGGTGTTAGATAAAAAGAAGCTAGATTCATGCAGGTGAGAGGGCTCCTACAAAAAAACTTCTGCTGTTGTGATGACTGTGTTGAAGACTAATCGATGTAGGAGTTGTGTGACTTGTGGCTCTCTTAGCTAAAACCTAGTGCAAAACTGGCCGTGTTTGGGAGGGCTTCTGGCTGTAGCCCTTGGGCTCTGAGCTGGTGAGGTGTGAGCCTTATAGCGCAAGAATGGCTCTGGGTTAATACCTCCATCTCAAAACAGCCCACGCTGCGGAGCAGGAAGGAGCAAAACGTTCTCAGGATAGAGTGATGCTGCAGGTCTGCGCTCGTGGAAGAACCGCAGCAGGGGACGCACGCGGTGACTCGGGGCAGTGAGGAGTGCTCGCCATCAGGCGTGGGTGCGTCGCTTGCTCCTGCCAGCACCTGGCCAACATCTCCCAGCGTGGCTTGGTCTGAGCCTGCCAAGCCCTGGCTGCGTGTGCTGCTGTCCATGGCTGAGGGACTGAGCGCCGGGTAATGCAGCAGAGCAACAGGGCCGCGTGATCTGAACGCAGCAGGACCCGGCGTGCACTGTCACCACCACAGGAGAAGTCAGGGCCCCAAAAGGCTTTTTTTCTGTTTCTGTGAGTAGGGTGAGAGGCAAATCATTGGTATCAATAGAGAAGGAGTTAGGAAACACAGGTATACCACAAACTTCCTCATGCAAATACTGAGACTTCTTGTAAGAGGGATTTAAATCACAAAGGTAATAAGTATGCTATTCAGGAAACTACATAACCAGCTGCCTTTGGCCTGGTTATGTTATCTTGTCTCCATCATGTGGACCTATTAACCAACCTCACAGTACACCTGACTGTGGGACTGGAAACCACTTGGGTTTTGTGATTGTTTGCTTAATTTGACCTAGAGGCATTCGGGTGAAATGCCCACTTACACAAAAAAAACAAGTGTGAAATTTTTGTTTTGTTTCCCTGTATGCATGAGACAAGGGTGTAATGGATGAGACTAGTTGTTTCTCTTGTTCCAGATGAATAGATGTTAATTATTTTGTGAATCTCCATAGGTGCAGAGCACATTTATAGCACCTAAATCAATAGTCAAATGAAAGGTATGAAGAACACACTGAAATGACTATTAGTTAGCGAATAACCTTCCTTGAAAGAACAATGATGCTATCACATGCACCTTAATAAGAAATTCAACAGCCATGGTTTAATAAGAACTGGAGTGTGAACCAACAAAATTGCACGAAACAACTTGCAGTTTGCTTTCAGAATGTTGGTATCTACAGTGATTTATGGGCATTTGCTAAGGCATGTTTATGAGAGCCATACTGAGCTTGTTGCAGTGTTAGTAATCACTTCATATTCCACAAATCTGTGCTTTTGTCTGTGGAATTTTTTTTTTTCACAGCTGTACAAAGATGGATGAAAAACTTGTTTCTTTTAGCATGAAATTACAACCATTCAGCAGTATTTCTGATGAACTGTTAAAGCTTGACTTTGGCGAGGTCTACAGTAGGAACACATCATTAAAATAGGAATGCCATGTTACAGGAGAAGTAAGATTAATCCAGCAATACCTGTAAAAAACTGGGGTTTGTTCTTACATAGCAAACTAGCTTTCTGTGTGAAACAGGAATCCCTGTAAAGCTTTGTTTGTACTGGTGTAGCTGTATCAGCCTTAGGATAAGTGTGCCATTGCGGGTCTCTGAATGAAGTATCACACTTCTTTGCACGTTTCTTGGACATAGCTAACTGCAAAAATGCATAATGTGGGCATAAACTTCTTTTGTGTGTATGCTGTGGTAAATACGGGGTGCTTATTTACTTGCAGGATGGATATAGACATAAAAATAGAAATAAGGTTTTAATATGATTCGGCATTTTTAGGGTCATTGATTCTGTCAGTTGCCAATGTTCTGTCAGAGCAATAACTGCCTGAACTATTCATTACTGTTTTCTGTCTTGCAAATCTGCTGTCATAACTGCAGATGTTGTCACACTCCGGTCAACTTTTCTCGGATCTAAATTAGCTTTTAACAGTAGTTTCTTTGTAATTTATGTAATTTTGATAGGATCAGATTCAGGGGAAAATAAATACATAGCAGAATATTGTAAATAGCTTCATATTTGTTAAAATTAAACTCCTTTTGCTGCAGGATGTTTTTTAGAGACTATTACATATGTGTGTACTCTGTCATTATGTGGAAAACTTTCAAGAAAATAATTAGTATATATTGTGTCTTAAAGGATTAACAATAGTCCTCAAAATAAGAGTTGAAATAGGTTGTCATTTCTGTTGCCTGTGCAATTGCTCATGAGTGTCTATTGAAAATACTGCCACTGTAGAGAATACCTGTAAAGACCCTGCTCTGGTATGGTTGAAAATTAGTGAACCACATTGTGACACTTATGATCTGAAAAAAGCTTGATGTTCCTACATATTCATAGCTAATGCTTTTATTATCACTAGAGGGCAGTAAATACAAACACTGAATTACATATTTTATCAGAACATATTAATCTTTTTTTTCCTTTTTTTTTTTTTTTTAAATTTAAGATGATAAGGGAACCTAACTCTTTATTAAACACCTCAGCTCCCGGGTTTTACTACATATTCCCCCTAAAATAGTTCAGAAGGACATCATCATCTCAGCCTGTTTAGTAACATAAAATTCTCATATTTTATGCATAAGAATTATATATTCCAAATAAAAAGATCTGTAAAATGATACAACAGAGGCTATTCCATAAGTTTTAGTAAATGTAATTCTGACAGGCAGAAGGCTTCCAAGAATACCTTTTTAAAGCAGTATAATCGTGCTACAGTTAGCACACTTAAAACTGAGTCTCCTTCAGAAGAACTGGAGATTTGTTCCAATCATGGTCATCGGTTCTCAGCCACCAGTGAAGTTCATCTCTTTTTGATATCAGCATGAGACCCAGCTTTATCTCTACCCCTGCTGCTCACTTAGTGTGTAGAAGTTGAAACAACTTCTCATATTTGTAGAATTACTAATTGTTTGTTTGGGACTTTTTACTTAAATCCTACAATTTCCCTCCTAGCCAGGGAGCCTTATGTGGAACCCAGAGAAGTTTGGTGAGGCTGGTTGATTCAGCGTAGTTTCCTTGTCTCTGGCTGTCCTTCTGTTTCCTCTAGACAGGCTCTGGGTTTTGGCTGAGTCCATCCACATGCTCTTGCTGGCTGGGTGAAATGACCATTCTTTTCTGCTGTGGTCTTCCAGTGCTGAATAGGCTCTCCATTTTTGTGGGGAAGCTTTCTGGTAGTGTACATATCAGCATAACCCACAGATGGAGCTGGGTAATGCTGTGAAAACAGTGCTGCATTTGTGACGAGTAGGAGTTGGATTTGACGTGGGTGATTTTTGCTGTTCTCTGGTGTGTGAAGGTCAGCCTAAAAATCATAGAAACATAGATAGGTTTGGGTTGGAAGGGACCTTAAATAGTATCTAGTTCTAACCACCTGCCATGGGCCTTGTTTTCTCATCTTTTCAGACAGGCTCTTCATTTGGCTTATGAGATTTCTTCAGGCTATCTGTTCTTGTTTGTAATGCATACAACCTTGAAAACTAAAACTGGTGATATGCTTCGCTGTCTATCTCTTTGCTTTACTTTTTGCTACTTACTAGACAATATGCACTACATCCAGCACACTTGTGTTCAGAACTGATGCTCAGACATCTCTCAAAATGTTCTTAGTGGAACTACATAGTCAGTCCAAGGGGTTGCAGTTGACAGCACTGTTCTTCCCTCAAAGCTGAGTACATTTGCGTATTACCCATCCCTTATCTGTGGAAGGAAGGACAAAGGTGGTAAGTGTCCCATGTGACAGGACAGAAAAGTACTGCAACTGAATCACTGAATCAGAGAATAAGGTTGGAAGTAACCACAGTGGGTCATCTGGTCCCACCTCCTTGCTCAAGCAGAACCATCCTGGAGCACACTGCATGGGATTGAGTCCAGATGGTGCTTGAGTATGTCCAGTGAGGGAAACTACACAACCTCTCTGGCAATCTGTTCCAGTGCACAGTCACCCACACGGTAAGGTGCTTCCTCATGTTCAGGGAGAACTTGCTGTGATCAGTTTTTGCCCATTGTCTCTTGTCCTGTTGTTCAGCACCTCTGAGAAGAGCCTGGTCCATCCTCTTAAAACCCTCCTGTCAGATACTGATAGACGTGGATGTCCCTCTCAGTCTTTTCTTCTTGAAGCTGAACACACACAGTTCCCTCAGCCTTTCTTTGTCAAAGAGATGCTCCAGTCCGTAAATCATCTTTTTTTCCCCTCTGCTGGACCTCTTCCAGGATCTCCATGTCTCTTGTCCTGAGGAGCCCAGAACTTGGAACAGCACTCCAGGTGAGGGGCTGAGTAGAGGGGCAGGATCACTCCCTGTGACTGCTGCCAATGTTCTTCCTACTGCACCCCAGGATACCACTGATCTTCCCTATGTCTTGTTTGTAGTGTGAGTTGGTTTCAGCTCGGTTGGTTTGAGGCAGTTCCAGCTGCCTTCCATTGCTTCTTGTTGCTTCCTTGGTGCTAGAGAATCGGGTCTGGTGTGCTGTGTTTTCGTACTGCCTTATGATTCTTCTTATGTTTTCTTATTTTCTTATGATTCTCCACAGTAGCTGTGGGCTTATAAGCTAAATAGACTGATGTTTTTCTTTTATTAGAAAACTTCTCCTCCATCACATGAATAACATTTGCAAGTTTTTTCCTACACAATATACACGACAGAAATTAGGAAAACAGATACACTAAAGCTGTGTGCGCTGTTCCATAACCTGCATTGCCAGAATGAGAGGTTTAGAGCCTGTCTCTTCTTATTTAGAGTCATAAAAGATGCAGATTTTTGGGAGTCACAGTACCACTATGAAATGCCCTTTTGTGACTTTACCAACTCTTCAGGGTTCCTGCTTTCTTCAGTGTCTACCTAGTCATGAACCGTGTTCCTTATTGCTGGTATCTTTGCAGTTAAATTCTCTGAACTGTAGTTTACATGAATGACATCAACATTCTAAACAAGTGAGGCTGCTGGTGGTGATTTTCACATCCTCATGGTTTATCCCATGAACGACTCCTCCCCCCGGTTGTTTCTGTTCTCTGGAAATTTTCATGCTGGAAATCTTCACAGTAGTGACTTAATTTCAGATCACCAACGAGGAAGTTCAGTATCATAAAACAGTTTCAAGTCTTGCGAAACCTTGCTTAAAACAGTTGTATTAGATGAATACAGCCTGTTTGTGGTCATTAGAAATGAGTCTATAATCAGATTCTTCGCTCATTCAATGTGTCTTCTCTCAATATTGGGAGTGGTGTTGCAGAATATTTTACAGTAATAAATCAAATGTCCTACAACAGTACAAGAATATTGCATGTTCAAATACGTAATGATACTGACTGGTATTAATTACACTCCTGTGTGTTGGTTCTGTATCAAGCAAATACCTGGAATACGTGTATTTCAGCTTTTCAGTCATTGTACCCAGGACCGGGGTTTTATGAAGTGGCCTGAAGTTACACATCCATCCTGCTTGCAAATTTTAATTAGCACTAATTAACATTTTTAAAGTCTTTAAAAGTGTGCTGAAGCTGAACATCACAGCTCCTGGGCTCTCTGCCACCTCTTTTTATGACTTCTTGGGAGAAAGTTGTCCAGAATCATTGATTAAATAATAGCTAACATTTGCTAAGGGTATTAAGGGACTTCATCACCTTTCTGCCTTTCAAGGTCATTGTCTTGTCTTTCAAAACACGTAACAGTGCTCATTAAAATCTTCCTTTTTTTTCCTGAGTTATTTTTCCTGAGTTATTACTCACTCACTATAATTTCAAATTACAACTTTCCCATTTCCATGTACTTTGCTTGATATAACCTCCTCTAAAACTAATTATTCACTCATTGCGACCTGGGAATTTGGGAGGAAAATCAGCCAAAACCATTCCTGTAAATCAGAGCTGGTGTGAATTTCCTGACTGTCCATGTCTAAGGTCATACTGCACATAGCCAAAGTCAGGGGGCATGCTTTCTGAGCCAGTGAAGTCATACAATTAAATTCCATTACAGCAATTTTATGGGGTAGAGACTGTGAGTTTTGAAAAAATAATACAAGTCAGTAATAAGCAGTGTGTATCAGGTGTAATTTCCTATTATCAGTAAAGTTAACATGCAGCTAGAGTGAATTGTTCTAACATATATTTACATTGGAGGAAAATGCTTTTTCATGTTTTTATATCAAAATGACCTAGATAATAGCTTGATAAACACCATCCTTCAATAAATTCAACCTACTACAACCCAGTGATTCTTATGGATATGTCTTTGTCTCATACATTAGAGGGGAATAAAAAAATTCGATGATTTTTTAATACATGCTAAACAGCTGGTGTAATTTACATACCAGCCATTTAAAATATTCCTTATCTGAATCAAGTTTTTTTGGGAGCAGTTCTTTGGGAAGAGCTGTTAATATTTCATGGGGAAACAGCCTTTAGTAGCAAAGAAAGAGAAAAGATTTAAAACTTGACTTTCTTATGTCTTCTCATACGACATATTGCAGCTAAACTTTCATACCCACATGCTTCATTCCTAAAGTAGCCAAAAGTATGTTATTGACTGTTATTTTACCATTTTCCAAGTCATGCTTGAAATTGCCTCCTGAAGACAGGCATCGTATTTCCAGCTCTGTGTTGATGCTGGGTAGGTGGCAGCAGTGCTTTCTTGTGGGTGATCAGAAGACAATGGAACACGTGGAGACAGGCTTTATATTCAGCATTACAAAGCTGAGCTGGAAGAATCGGGAGAAATATTTTCTAGAACTACCTTTCGACTTCTTTAATGTCTTGCTGAGTGTCTAGTAACTCGAGGTCTGTTTTCAGAACTTAATTGTTTTAGATACATATAGCTTCATAGATCCAGAACAAGTATAACTATGCATATTAAAATATGTCAGAAATGTTTTATATTATTTATTTTAAGGCAAACAGGATGCCTTCCACGTGAAAATGCTTTAAGTACTGATGATCTGTTGATTGTATCCAGTTGTAACATTGCTCTAGATTTCTCTCCTGTAAGGAAGAAATTTGTTGATATCCTATTTTGCTCTATTGATTGTTACAGGTTCAATTCTTTTTGAAGCACTTAGTGTTGCTGACTACTTCTGCCAAAACCTCTCTTATGACCATTCTCGGTCAGCATGTTCCAGTGAGTCAGCAGTGTGGGATTAGGCTGAACACAGCACCTCATTCAGCTTGTCCTTAGGCATTTGCCCATTGTCATATTAGGTAACTCTCCCTTCTTTTGACACAACAAAGACTCAGAAATTTGCTGCAGTAGTGCATGTGCCTTACACAGAGTGGAGCAGGATAATCACAGAATCATAGAATGGCTTGGGTTGGAAGGGACTTTAAAGATCATCTAGTTTCAACCCCCCTGCCGTGGGCATAATGTATTCCTCTTTTCAAGTTTTGGTCTCTGAGTGGCAGATGGTGGGATCTTTTGTTTAATGCTTGAGTCAGCTCACTGATACACTCCACTTTCCATTAAGCCATTCTTTTTTTCAATGATGTATAGCTGTAATTGATTATAATAATCTGCTGAGGCAGAAAGAGCAAAAGTTGAATAAATACAGTGAGAATTTGAGGACTCAGTATCTCGCTTCTTACATGTCTATGGAAGCTTAACATTTACTGGGAATTGTAAGACATATGACTTGCTTTTGCTTAATAATAACTGCTTATCTCTTTAAATAAAAAAGCATTAGAAAGTAGCAACCTGGCCCAATACTCTGAGGTAGAGCAGTTTTTAATGTAGATGGCATAAAAGCCAAAAGAATTTTCATTGTTAAAGTACATCATAGACTGCTAAAGAAACCAGATAGCTCTATTTACACTGGGGTTTTTTCCCCATAAAAAACCACCTCAAAATATACTTTTCTTCCATATGAAAAATTAAACCCACTAGGCAATCCAAATGGATATATGCACAATACTAATTGTAACTGCTTGGATGGTGCGTCCATTGAAAACTGGTAAATGCTGCTGGAGTAACGAGACCTTAGCCCAATTAATTTTGAATGGCATGTGAATGCTGCAGGCAGGGATGCCATTAGTAAAGGGCATTTGCTGTTGGGGAAAAAAAAAAAAGAAAGAAAAGAAAAAAAGAAATATCCCATGCCCAGGAGAGTCCCCAGCATCAGCCAATGGGAAATTACTGTACATCATGACACCAGCCCTGCGGATTTATCTTTTAGGGTGACATACTATTGGCTGCTAGTATGGCTCTATGGGAGGGATCGCTGCCACTGTCTGTGGCTTCCTCTTCAGGTCCTTATTTGGTAGCTGTTGATAGAGCAAGTCTTTGAGCAGCTGAGCATCTTGACATACATTATTCATTAAATCCTGGTGTTCAGGAAATATGCATATCCCTAGCTCTTCAGAAATTTCTTCAGCTCGTACAATATGTCTCTTCAACGTTGCCTCTGAATGCTTGGAGTTTCACAAATGGCATTTATACAGTCGGAAGACCACGCAGTTGGATTTCATTTCAGTATGCCTCCTGTGCACACAGTTGCTGAGAACCTGAAGACCAGCAAAAAGAATTAAGAGAGGAAAGAAGGAATCTTTATTCTTGGAAGTCTTTTGCAGTGTCAGATAGCAAAGAACTGATTAGCTTAGATTGGTAGTATAGAAAAAATCAAAAATGCCTGAGGCAAACTATTTACTCTCAGTTTCTTGGGGCTACATAAAGGTAGGATTTTGTTTTACCTTTTAAGAGCTTTGATTTATGGTGCATGATTGCATGATCACTGGATAGCGTGAGGATTTGTTGGTGATATGATTATGAGTAACATGACATGAAGTAAAAAATCAGACAACAAGCCTTTGTTCAGCAAGAAGAATGAGCTGCACAGTATGGTCTTTCTTAGAAACTGTGCTGGGACTTTTAAAATAATATTGCTTCAGTGAATGATTAGACCAAGTCTAAAGCCAAAGAAATTCAGAACAGGTTTGTGTTCTTTCAGCAAAAAGTTGCTACAAAACTGTATTTCTAGTCACTAAAAGGTTTAAAAAACTCCAAATACCTTGACACTGAGATACTATACAATAGAAGAGAGCATGAGTAAAGAGGCTGAGGATAATGGGTGGATGCATGACTCATCCTGGTTTTAATAGCTGAAGAAAGGTGAAATTATGAACAGTATGTTTCAACTGCATTTTTGGTAGCCTCTGTGTGTGTGACTGCTTATTGATTGAAGCATTGGAAATTGCCGTCTTCTAATACTGATCTACATTGTTATGTGGAGCAATGTCAACTAGCTTGAAATGGCAATACAGCTAGAAAATGGAATTAAATAAGCTTTATCTCTTTTATGGAAAAGTTTTGCATCAAGGAGTTAAATCAGTATGCCTGTCAACACACAGAACTGAAATCCACTTAATAGAAAACCACATTTGAGCTTTGGTTTATCCCTAAAGAATTATGATTGTGCTTAAAAATTGCTGCTGCTTTTATACTTTTATAATTGTTATAAAGTGTGTAAAAAAACCAAAACAAAACATCCTGTGCTTGACATACAATAACTGTACCAAATCATCCTGCTTTAAAGAAATTCTGATTTCTCCTGAACTAAATAATGTATATGTTGAATTAAATGACTAAAAATAACACAAGCATTATATTTGCACAACTGAATCTCTTATGCTTTCTTTCATGAATACCTACTTTTACAATAGATATATCTCTTTTAAAATAGAAATGCAAAGCCTGATTATGTCCAATTATGAGTATTCTCAGCTCAGGCTGAATTGCTACAATATATTATCAAGGATTTTGATCAGCCATCTGTGAAGAAATTTAATCCTATTATGCTAGATAGGTAGATTCCTTTCTTGTTTACCAAAACAATACGATGAAATTACTTTGTGTTTCAGCTAAAAGTGAGCTATTTATTGTAATTTACTAGAAAGTATTTCCTGCATTTCCAGGCAGCTGCTGTCATGTTCCTCCTTGCTAAATCGGAAAAATTCAATCTCCAATTAAAAAAAAAAAAGTTCCCCCTTATCCCCCTTACTGTTTAGCCTTTAGAATTGATAGACTTTTTTTTGCTAATCGAAGTTTAGCAGAGACCATGGTAGCTGTAATTGAGTAGACATGGGGAAGAAATGTCCTTTGCATACAAAGTGTCCTATACTGTCTACAGATGATGATTTTGGTTAAGAAGCTAAGTAGTGTTTGAGCACAATTTTATTACAGTGATTTTTGAGTTCACAGTATATAAATTAGAGAAAAAAAGTGAGAAGGAGCAAAGATGATCTGGTTTTTATGACATTCAAACCAAATTTTTAGAGTATTTTTTAAATTCTGAAGGTTGAAATATCTTATTCTCAGAGATCATTGTATATGTTTATATCCCTTACTATACATATATTTCTGTATGCTTCAGGCTGTACTTTATCTCCTGTGAATTGTACTTTGGATAATGGGAATGTTTACCCCTGGTTTTTGTTAAGTATCTTTTCTTGAAAAAAATGAGCACCACTATCACAATGTCAGCCTTAGAGATATCTGCCTTTCTGTAGCTTATTATAAAATCAGTGCCTGACCTTGATATTAATTAAACCCACGGGCTTCCAACCCAAACCTTTGGCTACTAAGAATGCTGTTTATGTATCCAGAATGCTGCTACAATCAAAGTTAGTTTTGCATCAATAAGCAGTATAGACAGAAGCCTTATGTTAATTTGTAAGGCTGACCTATTTTAAATTCCTTGTTTGTTTTATTGTAGAATACAAGGCTTTTCAAATCTAGTAAAATAATATAGTTTATTCATATTGAGATACAGACATATTTTAAAAATAGCATTGGTAGATATTTCAGAAACAAAATATAGTTATGTAAGTTGAATGTTCCAAGTATTAATTGAATGTTCCATGGATGTATTCCATTAATGTAAAATTTTACAAATGTTACCTAGAAAAGAGGCAGCCAGAAAGGCTGAAACTGGGATCTGTTGCCATGTGGGTTTGGGAGCCAGTGCAATGAGACTTTGCTGTCACTCTTGAGCATTTTTATTCCAGCCTCCACTGGACTTGGAACTTGATAAATGCTCAAATTGAAGGACAGGCAGGATGGGGCTTTTTGGTCCGTGGACTGCCTTCTAGCCCTTCAGCTTCACCTTCAGGGTTGGTGCCAAAGGCTGTGGTGGAGGCAGCCTCTTTACAATCCTCGGGATGCAGCACGTTTCTGTACAGGAGCAGAAAGCCTGCGTGGAAGAGATCCTACTGCTACAGGGAGTCTACAGCAAGAGTGGTTCTGTGTGCCCCCTCTCAACGTAACTAGCTGCTGGCCGCTGCTTTACTTAAGCTGTTTGGTATTGAGGCAAGAACTTTACACAAAAATTGTAAAATCTTCTCAAGTGTAAACAACAACCCCTATATATATAGAGCATGTGGCCCAAACTTCTTTATGGCCATGAATCAACTCTAGTTGGATCTTAGAGCTGATATTTCTTTCTAACATACATGCAAATTCTTCCCAAAAAAATGTATCAATGCTCTGGTTGCCATCTGGGAACGTGGTTAGTCCAAAAGTTTGTCTGTGTTTTTCTGTGTATCTTTGCTGACATCAGAAAAGTATCTTATTTTTCAAAAAAAACCCCTCCATGTGTGTTTATCGTAGGCTGACAGCAGTAATATAGATGCAGAGATCTGCACACACTGGGCTTCAGCCCAGAAAGACCTAAACTACAGACCCGTTCTTGGGAGGTTAACGCTATTTAGGAAATTGTTCTCAGTTCATTATCATCAATGTATGTACTTCTATTTTCATGTATTACAGTTTTTGCTCTAGCAGGCTTCTTAGGTTTTTAAAGGGAGATAAAGGTGCACATCTACTTTTGCCACTTTAGGGTCATTTTTTACGTTATTTGAATGCTCTGCCTGTATTTCTGTTGAGGGCTCTACACCTTCTTATCCTCCCCACCCCTCTAACCCCAGGTGAGATTAAAATCTAAAATAAATAGAAACAAATGAAATTTTAAAAATTCTGCTTAAGGTAATGTTTTCAGGATTTTTTTTTTAGAAAAAAATTTATAGCTCCATTGCTCTCACATCAGTAGTCAGCAGTGAAGAACTGTATTATTGACTTAATGCATGTTTCATAGCCAGTCCATTTCCAGGGGGCTTTTCTAAGGCTGTAGTCAAGGACTGCAGTGTTCCAAAGGGATGTATGTGTCATTTTTCCGATCTAACAATGCCTATCGGGATGTGGGAAAATCTTTCTTTCTGAGAAAGAATACAATATATGCATAGATCAGCCAAAAACCTTTGCTTCCTCTCCATGCTGAGCTCACAATATCATAATTAAAGTGTACAGTTTAAATGTTTATTGGTCACAAGAGTGTTTATCTTTATGATTTATTTTCTTCAACTGGGAAAGTATATGGCATTCAGATTTTTAAGATTCTTATTCAAAATACTATCTTTAGTATTTACTGCTGTTAGGAGCAAGGTGGTTTCATGTCTTGTTTGACTTGTTTTGAATAATGTGCAAAGTGTTACTTCCAGGATGAGAAATAACGAGACCATGGAGTCTAGCCAAGTTTCAAGCACTTAGGGGTGATTCTTGGATGAGTAAAACAGTGTTGGCTCATGGATGTAACCAACTTCTCTGGTTGGCAATAAGACCTTGTGGGAGCCATGTGAGAGGCAAAATTTCATTATAAAGTAATTGTGCAGAGCTGTATAAATATGTGGATCTTTGGAACAGCAATTATATATGGGTGCACTTGGGCCCAAATTAAATCTTTGAGAAATAGGTAAAATCAGGAAAAAATAAGGGAGTTGAAATTGGTTTTGCAGTTTGATCATTTTTTTCTTAGAAAAAGGATTTTTTTTTCCTCAAAAGGCAAGTTATAACATGTAAGAGGTTTGAGTAATGTACAGATACAATGAGACAGAGTATAACCAACAAAAATGCCTGAACATCTTGATTGCTGTTCGTCTCTCATGTTTGATTTTTTCAATGTTCTCAAAAAGCATTATTGTTCTGCATCAGAAACTGCTGTCTGCATATGGTCTTCAGCTTCATCTGATTCAATGGCAATGACGGTTGTAAGGCTTTGTCAGATAATTAGAAAATCAAAACAGTTCTCTAAACTCCTGCTTAGTCCAGAAGTTTTCAAAATAAATGTCAATTAAAGTCTTGGTCCTGTGGCGTCAGCAACATGTGAAAGAGTATGAGGAAAGCACGCAGCTACAGTTCTTCAAAGCCAAAGGCATCTCCAATTGAATTTGCTCTCAGCAGGAGGGCCTTGCAGAGGCTGAGGGACTTGTTTTACTGTACACCCATATTCAGCAGTAAACAGAACTGTTCTGCAGTTCTCATGCAGTTGTCTGAGTTTTCGTGTTCTACTGACTTGTGGGGTGATGGGAGGTGGGAAGATGAAGGTTTGCATCAGACTAATAGGGAACATAGCATTAGAAAAGACTGTTATGTACTTTCCATTTGTTGTGGACATTCGTACAACAAATACTGAGCTGAAAATTCTTAGAGAACATATGCTCCATAACTTGCATATGATTCCCAGTATTCAGTAACAAACTCCCCACCCGCTCCTTGCAATTAAATTTATTATTTGGGAAAAAAACCTCTTCCTATTTCCTGTGTCAGGTAGCTGCAAACAAACACTGATTTGTTCCTCTTTCAAAGCTGGGAAACTTTTAAGAAGAGTTCCTGCACAGTACATACCAGTGGCAGCTAGAAGGTCTTCTTTTCCAGAGTGTGGAACATGACACAATTACTGTTGTCTTGCAGCAAAAACAGCACCACCAAGTTGGGCATCATGCAGAAGGGTTTACTAGGAAACAACCAGATAGATGAGGATCTATTGAAGCTGGGATCCAGTGAACTAGCTAATTAAATTAAGGAAGAGAGAATATTGGAGTAGTAATGGATACACTGATGACGTGCCTGGAAGTTAATGAGGTTTCATCAACTCCTGACATTTTATTAAGATTCCTGTAGGCAATATTTAATTTGAAGCTGCAGTTTCTGTATGCCATCTGGAGACAAGCTGTTCCATCAGATCTTCAGTTTTTGCCTTAAATAATACAGTTTCTCACCTTTTGTGAGAACAGAAGAAAAAGTGTGTAAGCATGACTGAAGTGTGTTACAAGTTTAAAGACAGGCTTTTAAAAAAGGTCTCAGGGCTTTTGGACCAGTCATTTTATTGTTTGGTAAACTTGGCTTGATTTTTCAACATTTGACATTGGTGACAAACATTAGATATTGCTGACAAACAGACATTGCTGAAGAGGTTGATACTGGTTTTGTCTGGAATGTATAGCTCTGTAGTTCTCATAGTATGTGTAGCTGTATTTGCAGTATGGTTCTAATTTTCAGACGTGTTGAGCACTTGCTAGCACATGGCTATATCTGAGATCAAAGCTGAGCCTTTGGCTTGTGACTAAAGTAAGATTCAGTCTTTGTAGCTCTGGAACTTCCTGAGCTGATGACATGTCAAGATGGCAGGAAAATGCAGTGGCTAATAGTTAGAATGCTATATTAAAGGTAATTTTTGTTTGGCATATGGTGAGCAATATGGTAACTGGTGGCTTACAAAGATATTGTGAAGAAAATAACACCTTTCACTATGCAAGGCCACTTTGAAGGAATAGTTTGATGATTCCAGTGGAATGGAAAAGGGGTGGTTAATATTTACTCCAGTGGTTTATCCCCTTTGAAGAAGGAGAACTGGTAATTACAAATTACCAGTTTTCAACATAGAGGAATGTTTACATGTATATACTCTAAGGATAGCTATTTCTTGATATAACAGATAGTCATGGCTGTGTGAGTGAGGTAAAAGGTGTTTCTGAAAGTGGCACAAATCATTTGGCTTTGTTAAGGGAAAAGATGACTGAGAAATCTAACAACAAAACGAAAGGATGGCACAATAGGAGGCCAAATTCAATAGTGACAGATGCATGCTAATTTTCACTGGCAAGAGTTGTTTGAATTGTTGATAAATATTGCTGACTTCTGTTTGTTGGTACTATCAAGGCAGAGCTATAGTAATGAAAATGCATATAAGACAGTGAGATCTGTATTATGCAATTAACCTGTCAAGCATAATACCACAGGATATTTCACCCTGGAGTCCAGAAGAAATCAAGAAAGGCTCAGTGATGAGTACCTAATTAATTATACATTTCATGGAATATTAATATCTGCTTCTATCCTATGGAGTACCTAGAGTGAATTGCTAACTAAGAGGGAAATAGGTGGTGTTTCCACAGATGGGTGTTTTCTACCCCAATGTTTCTTAGAGTTTCTTGCAGTTTTCTGAGCTAGTGGAATGGTCGAGTCATTGGACTGATTGACTGTAATAATTTTAGGTCAGAGACAACAAAACCTACCTCTTCTCATATTGGCTAGTATGAAATCAATATGATATTTTGGTTGTTTGGAGCAATGCTGTCAAACACTTTTGAGTAGATTAATGATGAGAGGTAAGATAGACTTGAAATGTTACCTAATGAATTGCAAAAAATGCAAAAATAGATTTATTTACAAATCTTAGAGAAAACTAGTAGAGAACAGCTCTTACATAAATACATTTGTATTTACTTTCCAAATTAAAGTTGAAAAATTGGAAAGACAATATTATAACTTGTGTGTATGCATATACCTTAAAGTTTTCAGTTACTAGTAGGACATTGTACCTTAGTCATTGAACCACTATGGTGTATTTTAGGAGGTTAAGAATGATGTTGTCCAATCCATGAATAAGTTGGTTGGGTAGATCATTGGTACATGTGGTTTCTGCATTCACAGTTGTCGTACTTGAGTATATATTCTTAATGCCACGTTCTTTCCCCAGTTCTAAATTGATTGCATTTTCTTACCCTAACTAAAATACAATTTGATGTAACTAACTTTACACTTTTTTGTTTTCTTTTCCAGTTTAAGAGAATGCTCAACCGTGAGCTAACCCATCTCTCTGAAATGAGCAGGTCAGGCAATCAGGTCTCAGAATATATATCAAACACTTTCTTAGGTAAGACTATGAAGAGTTAACTTTTTTGCCTTTCGTGGGTTTTTATATCTCTCTGGGCTGTGTTAGAGCTTCAAAGCAAGTGGCTTTCCATATTAGCTTCTGCTTTTAGAAACTGTGCATTTAGTATATTGTTGTCAGCATTTGTGCAGAGAGATCAGGTTAGATCAATTTCCTCATAGCTCAGTTAATTTGTGTATGTGATTCCCTGTGTGTGTAATTACAGATAAATATTCATGTACATATTACATGTACTATATTGCTGCCATATTAAGAATTTAATGTAATGAATTATAGAAAATCAGAGAGATCCACAGACTATTCTGAGTTGGAAGGGACTCACAAGGATCATCAAGTCCAGCTCTTCAGTGAATGGCCATACAGGGCTCAAACCTACAACTCTAGCATTATTAGCACTATGCACTAACCAACTGTGCTAATCTCAGAGTGGTAATTATATATATATTAATATATTAAAGAGAATTCTCCCACTATATTTTCCTACCAGAATTACTGCAGAGGTTTCAGTATGCTAGAAGCACATAAGCACATGTAACCTCATAAAATCTCACAGCATGCTGTTAAGATATTTTGTTATTCCCTGCCTGCACACACACAGTTAGATGTATGTGACTAAATAAATGTCTGAATAGACTTTTTCCAGGAGATTTTTGCTGCTCAAGATCTTGGCATGCTGGGATGTGAGCATTAACAAAAGTCCAATACGATATTACAAAGAATATGGCTCCTTCACCATGGTTTTTGGTTTTTTTTTTTCCCTAAAATTCATGAACATCAAGAAAACTTCATTCCATATTGTTGATTTTGAACCTGAAGTTAAAGATACTGTACCAATCTCAAAACATATTTTGGGCAAAACGCCATTGGTTCATAAAGACTGTATATAAAGAGAGGCACAGCCAAATACATCTAAATTAGGATAGCAAGTACTTTAAAAAGTTCCAGTCATACGTGTTAAGATCCATCTAACTCTGTGTGAGATACCATAGCTTGTGCTTTTGGTGGCATTTTTGAGAGAAGTGTGTTTTTTTTAAAGTACATTTTATCCTGTCACCCTGTCCAAAATGGATAGCTGCATGTGTCTGTTCAGCTGGCCCATGGTTGCAGTAGTGTGCCGAGTGCTGTGGCACAGCAGGGCTTCAGACAGTGGGAGAGGGATGAGCCTCTGTCGTGGAGAAGCAGTATTGCCCAGCTTCAGATGCCCTGAAAACCAGTGTACAGTTGCCTGAAAGGATGACCCACTTAGGCAATGAAGACTGAGATGCCAGCTTCTGCTTGCTTTCACTTGAAAACTTAAGACTTACTTTGACAGGGTAAAGAAATGCATCTGTCAACCTTTTGCATGAGATCTCAGTCTTTTATGGAAAGAGGGCTGGAAAGGCAATCGCTTCCAATTTACTGGGCCATGGGTACTGTCTTCTGTCTGCATGAAAAACTAGATACCTAAAATTGTAGGTGTAAGAGCAGCACAACAGTGAATACACCTCATCTACAGAATATTTTCAAAATATGCAGTCTGAGTGTATAGGTTCTGAACATCTATGTAAAGAGAAAACAATCTCTCCATAGAAATATTTAATGAGTTTATTATCTAATTTTTTTTTTAATACATAACTTACCTCCTCAATATCTACAAACTTTCTCACATTTGTAAGTTAGGAACATGTCATGAGAAAACAGGGTGTCCTGTTCCTCTTATTTAAAAAAAAAAAACCAAAACCAAACTGTTTTCCTATAGGGCTATATGAAGGTATGAAATAATTTATAATGCCAAGAAATATATTCTGTGTATGAGAATTAAGGTTCCTACATTGTGTATAATAATATGCAACGTTTTTCTTTTTCAGCGTCATTAACCTGTTTTCTATGAATGGAAAATGTTTGAGAACCTGTCATTGAGCATAGCATAAACAGGGTCAGAATGGCAAGATGTCTTTTCTGGATGTTCAGATGTGCACAGCCCCGTGTGCTCAAAGTTACAAAAGCAGAGGCAGTCCCACCGAATTTCTCGGAAGATCTAAAGTCATTCAGACAGACACTTCCTTTCACTTGAGTTAGTCTGACAGCTCAGCTTACAAACCTCCGTTTGATGGGTCTAAACTTTGTGCATATGACCGAAACGATAAACATCAAAGCACAAACACAAGTCACAGCTCCTCATCTGTTGTCAGCTTGCACCAGACAAGGGCTGCCATGCTCCACCTCGGCTTTTTCTCCTTACGAGGTGAAGTGTGACAGGACAGTCAGGGGACTCAGTGCTGCAGGCTACAACCTGGTGACATTTCCATAGCCTCTTCTTCCCTGTGATTTGTTTGGAATTTGAGGTGTCCATTAAATGTATCTGCTAAAGGGTAATTTAAAAAAAAAAAAAAAGGAAAAAAGAAAGTGAAGAAGCAAACACATAACAAACTGGTAATTAGAAATTTACTTGCCTAGCCTCATCTGGTTTCAAAGTCTGTATTGAAAATGAATGTTGCAGAAAGGAAAAAATACACGTTCTAAAAAGCCCAACTTTTCTTATTTTCCTTTCAGATTTTATTTTAGTTTAAGGTGGTTTTTTAGCTGTTTTGACTCATGTCCTGTGTCAGAAACATGTTTTCTGGATTTTTGTGGTTTTACTGGTATATTCCTTGTGGTCTAGAAAAGGTGGAGGTTACATTTCAGCAAAAAAAGAGATAATTTGAAGGGAGTCATTAATTTGTAGATTGAAATACAGCATGAATAAAAGGAACAAAAAATAATGCATGTTCCTAGTAGTTTTGTCAGCAAAATCCTTCATTGCACTAACTTGGGTTTCTTTGGGGACCACTGATGTCTGCAGTGCTCCACAACCCCATACTGTTTTGCAGCAATTATGTGGTTGTTGCCTAAATATACTTTACTCTCAATTTAATTCTTATTTTAAGTTTTTCTGGCAAATATGTTGATAAATTTTATGAAGTGATGCTGCTGAAACTGCTATGGTGGCAAAAGCCCACAGCAAAATTCAGGGCTTTAGTAGAGCATTCATCCTGTCATTGTTATTGACTCTAGCTGGGAGGTGCAGAAACACTGCATTTCTGGCAAGAACAGCCAACAGTCCAAAATTCTTGAAGATGTGGCTGACAAAAACCTTTCCAGGTTGTACAGTCTTAGTAGACAGGACCAGTCCACAAGTATTAAATCCTTCAAGTCCTGAAAATTTTTCTGAAGGTTTACATGTGGACACACATGCACAATTTTTGAAATACAATTTCAGAAAATGTTTCTCCTAAAAAAAAGAAACAAAATTAATTTTTCTTGCAAAATGGATTCCTGTTCAGTTGTAATAACACTTTTATACTGAGATGACTGACCCTTTCTACAGCACTAGGGATATGGCAGAAGTGGTAATCAGGCAGTCACAAGTTGCTTTTAAAGCCAGCTCAGAAATAATGAGGCAATTTGAGTAAAAGAGACCTGCTTGTACTGAAGTATAGGTCTATATTTAACTTTTTATGGGTTTTCTGATCTTGATAGAAAGAATCTATTGCAAAATCATAAAAGAAGTTTTTCTAAGAATTAAGAAGTCCATAAGATGCAACTCAACAGGAAATTTTATAATATTTATAATTATTTCATAAATTATTTTCTTTTTATTCATTCTTTTGAAGACAAGCAACATGAAGTTGAAATCCCTTCTCCGACACAGAAAGAGAAAGAGAAAAAGAAGAGGCCAATGTCCCAGATCAGTGGAGTTAAAAAACTCATGCACAGCTCCAGCCTAACTAATTCCAGTATTCCCAGGTTTGGAGTTAAAACAGACCAAGAAGATGTCCTTGCCAAGGTAGACAATATATAAATTCTTGAATTTAAACCATTAAATTTAAACAGTATGGACTTTTCAGTATTATTCCATCCTCTGCTTATAACCACTGGTTTCAAACTGCAGCACCAAGCCCTGATCTCACTTGAAAAAATCCAAATTTGTTGAATTGGCAGAATGGCTACTAAAATCAGAATCAGACCATAAGGGTTAATTTCAGCATGAAGACAATTTCATCTGGAGATGGAATGCAAATTAGCATTTGTGTATGCATTAATAAAGCTGCCTATTCATAAATAGTATCTGAAGATTGAAGACTAAACGTATTGTATAAAGTCACGGGAGTGAAAATTTATAGGTAGCAGCCTTATTTTTGAAAAATGCACAAGCGTATATAGCATTAGAGCTATCCTTCCTATTTTTAGCTGTATCATTTTAGGTACATCCTTTGTGTTATTTTTTCAATGAAACGTCTTATTATTTTTTGCACCAGCAGCTAACTGCTTGGCAATAACAGAAAATTGGTATAAAGGGATTTTTGATAGAGTTTTGCATTTTAAAATATGCCTATCCTAACGTTTTCAGGAACCTTATTTGAAGAGTGTTTCTGAGAACCAGGGAGAGAGCAGCAGAATTGCAGCATCTCTGGAGGTTTTCTCCTCACTGAACCTTTTTGTCAATGGACAATGAGATAGAAAAGTATGTCAGTTAAACTCATTCAAGATACTGTAGAATTTTTCCCTCTGGAGTACTCCACTTAAGAGACGGTCTTTCCTTCTTAGAGAATTAAAATCTGAAAAATTGGTAGATATAAATTCCGATATTGCAAGATTAGTAGCAGCTGCAGAGTTTAGAGTTTAGCCCTTCCAGAGTTTAGCATGTAACTTTCACAGTGGCCGGGTTTGAATGAGTCCTCTGTTTGTAATTGTTTCTCTCAAAAATTACTGGAATTTCTATGTTATGTTTCAACCCATTTGTTGCTTGATTCTGCTCTAGGAACTTGAAGATTTGAACAAGTGGGGCCTTCAGGTTTTCAGAGTAGCAGAGTTATCTGGAAACAGACCTTTGACTGTCATCATGCATACTATTTTTCAGGCAAGTAGGAGCAGTCATGCTGCTTTTTTCTTATCTTGGAGACAGTTCTGTGCTTTGAAATCTAATTCTTTTTCCTTACTTTTATAGGAGCGGGACTTGTTAAAAACTTTTAAGATTCCAGTAGATACTTTAATAACTTACTTGATGACCCTGGAGGACCATTACCATGCAGATGTGGCATACCATAATAACATACATGCTGCAGACGTTGTTCAGTCCACCCATGTCCTACTATCAACCCCAGCATTAGAGGTAAACTACACTGAAGAGGAGAAGTGGCAGTCGTGACAGAAGGGGATGCACTGAGAGTCTTCTAAACTAAACGTTAAAGATCTTAGTTTCTGCAATGTTTTTTAAAGAAATCTTGGTATTTCTTTAATGAATTCTATTCTTTTAAAGATATTTTGTGAGTATCAAAGCTGCATGTAAATATTGTGCAGAAAATATCACATCTTTTCATTCTAAATCAAGCAGACTTGTGCAGTCATAACCTTTTCCATTGTAACCTAATGCATGTCTTCTTTCCACCATCTTCTTGTTTATACTACATCCTGTTCTGTAGTTATTTCCCATGTGGGATTGTACCTAACCACAGTAAGTGGAATATCTTGGGAAAGTTAATGATAAAATGGTGTTCTCTCAATAGGGCCTTTTGGGTTTTGGTAGGTGAGGTTTTGGGGGAGTGGGGTGTTAGGGTTTTTTCCTTTTGTTCTGCATGTTTATTCTGATCCTGAAAGACTTTTGTATTTATTTCTAAGACAGATGGGAACATGTACTAAATTTTCACCGGACTATCTCTTTTTTTTAACTCCCCCATAAATATTTCAAGATTGATTAGGGAAAAATTATCTCTTCTTTTTGTAGTAATTGTCTTCTTGAAAGTTCTTAAATCCCTGAAATAGAAAGATGTGGAAGATGGACATTTTCCCTCTTTTAAGCACAGTTCAGGGCTTAGCATAGCAAACATTGATATATCCCAGCAAACTGTTGGAAAAATTCAGGAAAAGCAAGCAGTAGAAATTTCACTAGTTCAAAAGGATATACATTCATTTTCAAGAAGGGCTGCGTTTTTACTCTTCCCTATAATGATCAATGTTTCATGTTGCTGAATACATCTGGTTTACCTTCTACTTAAAATACGGTTATAAGTGGACCTTGAAACTGTTGGCAGGTTTTGATCCTCAGAGACTTGGAAATCTCTTGAGAAAGATTTTCTTCCTCTCAAGAAGACAGATCAGATAATGTTCTTAAAACACCACTGGCTTCACCACACAGCTGAAGTAGTAATCAGTAAAATTATGGGGGTTTTTTTCTCAGATCATGTTTTTTTCATGACCTCTTCTCAGCAGAGCTTCAGCTGGTGAAATGGCAATATCTGCCCAGTGCCACTGCTGGTCTACGCACTTCTGAGCTGTCCTTGGTCAATTGCAAAAGCAATTGCATCACGTGGGTGCTTCTGACAACAGGGCACTGGGCTCAGTGACATTCCAGGTCCATTGCCATCCTCTCTTCCTATCTTCCTAGTAATCTCATACAGATGGAAAATCAGTAAATGCTAAGTGAGATCATGTGTAGTCTGTTGCTATTTCCTTTATCATTGGTTAGGAGATGTGCACCTTTCAAGTGCAGGACAATACACAGGAGTCAAGCTGAAATATTTAACTTTAATTTGTGCTATAAGAAACCTGTACTTACATAGAAACCCGTACTTATATAGAAACCCATACTTAATTGTCGAATAAAGGTGGATTTATTTACTGACTGAAGCTGATAATACTTCAGTTGTGACAGAATTTAGTGATGCTACCTGTATGAAGTACAGATCACTTTACTGTGGCCAAACTTGAAATATTTATGAAATTCGACATAATTGATGATTTTATAAAAGGTTTTGATAGCTTATGTATAAAATCTCTAGATATCATGGTATATTTCAAACGTGTTTTGCTTGTTCAAATCCAGATTCAAAGTAGAGTCTTTTTTATTGAAAAGACTTTTTCACTGATTAGTGATTGTCATTTCTGTTTCATTATATTCTAGGCAGTCTTCACTGATTTGGAGATTCTTGCAGCAATTTTTGCCAGTGCAATACATGATGTAGATCATCCTGGGGTTTCAAACCAGTTTCTTATCAACACAAGTAAGTTTGATGTTCAGTGGTTTTCTCAAAAATTTGCTGTAATAGTACCTGAAAAATACACAGTTCATTCCTTGTTTGTTTCTATCTCCACCTTTTCTCAGTAGACAGATGTTTATTTTAAACCTGATAGTACTTTGCATTTTTTGTAACTTTATAATTTACATAATACCCTCTAGGAAGAATTACTAAAGTATGAATTATAAACTTGGCATTGTTTCAATGTATTGCATGTTGTCTCTCCTGGAAATATAGTTGATTTATGTTAAATAAATAAAGGAGGAGAAAAATGAAGGAAGACTTAAAAAAAAAAAAAAAAAGGGAAGACAAGAGTTTATGTGTTTATATTGGAAACATATGATATGACCAAGGATAGAAATTCAGAAAGCAGAAAAGGGGTTTCTTTTTAGCAAACAGACTGTCAGGCGCATCTCTCTCTGCCTGGATCCTGTATTTGGTTTTTGATCTCTCATGCCTTGTGGACTGAATTTCCTCAGCCTGTCTCTGCAGCTATGTTAAACCTGTGTGGTTTTTTCTGACCCTAGTGTTGTCTCCAGATTTGAAACCCAGTGTACTTCTATATTTTTCAAGGCTGTTGTCTGCAGCATTGCTGAACCTCTGTCCCCTCCTTATTCTTCTACTGAAAGAAAAACACTGCTAACTTTATTGAACGTGATTCATGACACATTTACTGAATGGTTTGTTGCCCCAGTGTAACCTGCTTAGATTTCATTGACTTGTGTCACTATTATCAGTGGGTAGCACTTTGTAGGTCAGTAAAAGTTCCATCATACTATGTTATTTCTTTTGCTGTCTGACAGCTTCTTTTATGATAACTGACCCAGAAGTACAAAGCCAAAACAATACGAATAATCCAAGCACAGAAGAAGGAAAAAGCAAAAGAAATGGAAGCATACCTAGGGTTGTGTATTTGACCCATCTGGTTGCACATTTATAGATATTGTCACTTCTGCACATGGGTGAATCTATTTCAGAGGTGCTAAAATAGCATGACCCCAAATCAGCAGCAGAGTATGAAGAAGGGAGCTCCTCCTCTGACTCATTGCTGCTGTATACTTGAATGAGACATTCACTTCAGTTTAGCCTGCACCTAGTTTCATTTGTCTCAATGGCCTAAGGGCCACTCCATAATGAAATTGAATTTGATGACTCATCTGCATGGAAGAGGATTAGGATTGATGCTGGATTTTTTGTGCTCTACTGGGGACCAGTACAGTTCAGCAGTGTAGTACAGGCAGAGAGTGAATCAAGCTTTGTTCAAAAAACAGTGTATAATACCTGAACTCTTAAGAGTGGGCGTATATGTAAGTAAAGTTTTTCTTTGCTTTTTTAATCAGAAATTGAGTACCAGGATATGTTGTTGGCTCCAAGGTTCTACAAGGAAACCAATGAATTGTTCGGGTTTAAGAGGGATAACTGTCTAGTTGAAGAGATGAGTGGTGGTGCTTAAACCTTTCACTTCTAGTTAGACAGATTGAAATTCAGCTAATACAGGAGTCATTCTCATGCTGATAATTACCAGCTTAGAAAGTGTATCTTGTTTTTCTCAATTCAGCTTTTGATAAAGGAGGTTTATGTGTCAGTCAAGTAACAGCACTAATTCAAACTGCTGTTGCAAGGCTGAAAGAAACAAAGAGATTTTGTTCCTTTTAAATTGTTCTGTATACAGGGAAGAAACTGCAGGGACAGAGACAGAAAAAGATCATCTAATGTTGGTTTCTCAAATCCAAAATTTTCCTAACCTCTAGAGGATAATTTGCTTCCATCTAATTTTGTTTTCCAGTGAACCGTACAATGTATTAACATTTCACTAAGTGAACAAATACATTTATAAAAAAAACATAATGGACTTAGTTACTTAAAGTATGTACATATTGCCATGTTTTGGTCTTATTCTTTATAATTAGTCTTGTGATTTTTCTTAATATTGTTTTCCTATTTAAAGTCTATTACACAGTTGTCAATGAAAATGATCCCTCTTGAATGCTATTAAAGAACAAACAAATATGAAGTATATTAGCATCAGAGGAGATGCTTATTTTACCACTGTAACTCTGTCCTTCCTGAAAAATATTCTTGAATCTTATAATGTGTTACAGAGGTTACTAAGGGGGAACTTTTGTCCATTTTCACATGCATTTTGAAGTTGAGTACATTTTAGCTGTGTCTGTAGCTCCAGCTCTTCCAAAGTATTTTGGCAATGTGGAGTGTTTTGCAGTTGCAGCTCATCAGAAGGCTGTTTGAAAGGAAAATAAACTAGTGCCTGTTTTCTGTGTAAGAAAAACAAGTATGAAAGCTTTGTATATGTTCTGTGAAAGATGAAAGAGAGATCATTTGCAAACTTGCTTTCTTTCTACTTCTGCTGTTATGGTTTTGCTGCCTGTGCGATAATGAAAGGCAGAGGAAGACTTTCCTGATTCAATGGATCGATTTATTCAAGACAGGAGAGGAAGACAGCAGGAGAATAGATAATGAGATTAATGAAATCTGAAGTTCAAAGCTTTTAGAGGCCTCCCATTGAACCAGAGGCATTTTAAAACATAGCTGCTGTAAAAGAAGAAAAGAAGACAAAGAGTGGAATAGACTGATGTATGTTTAGACTTCGGCTAGAACAGCTGTAATAAATAGAAGTTAATATAGCACATGAAAAGTATGATTGATAAAAAGTATTTGAGTTTTTTGTGATAGGTATATTTACAAGCTGTGTCTTAAAGCATATGCAGGCTGACTGTGCAGTATTCCTGAAAAAAAGCTAAAGCTGTGCAGAAAGTTTGGTAACTGCTTTGATTTGTCAGGGCTGTCTGTTCAGCAGGCCTGAGGTGATCTTACAGGTGTGCATTAGCACAGGCATGGCGGGGAAAGTGTGTGTTATTCTCACAGCTGTATGAGGTGACTGAGGTAAGAGTAATTCCACTGGAGAAGGCAGCATTACAGACAGCATCAAGCACTGACCACGCTCAAGCATGAGGCAGCAGGCGAGGCCACTGCTTGCAGTTTCACACCACATGACATCACATGGAAAAGACAGAAGCGTAGCTGTTACCGTCCTACCAGCCTTCAGTTGTCATGGACTAATGACTGTAAGCCTAGTTCACTAGGCATCTGGGTGTCTTAGGTAACTGCAGAAAGACATGATTTGAAAACCAATAGGTGTGCTCTCTGCAGCAGACCTGCAGAAAAGCCTCGGCTGTGTATTCTCCAGTCAGAGTGCTGGACAGCTGAAACTTGACTAACAATAGAATTTTAGGTGTTGTCATGGAGAGAGGCATGAGAAGACAACACATTAGAGTGTGTTTTAGTTAAGTTGTGTTTATGCATATATTATGCATGTAATATTTTCTAAGTTACCTCATGCAGGTATGAAAATGTATTCTGAAAATTACCTTCCTTATATTTTTTCTAACTTCCACTCCAGGCACGTGTACGTGTCATTGCAAAGCCTTCTCTTTGTTTTCCTCAACATACTTTGGCTTGACCTAGTAAGATATTCAGTCAATAATTCCGTAACTTTCAGGGCTGTTACTAAAAGTTTATTTGTAGATCTTGTTATGCATGAATTTGAAAAAGATCTTAAGGGATTTGGTAGAAGCACAGGCTTTAGTAACGTTCTGCCCTGCAATTGTTATTGCAGATTCTGAACTCGCCTTGATGTACAATGACTCATCGGTACTGGAGAATCATCACTTAGCTGTGGGTTTCAAGCTGCTGCAGGAAGAAAATTGTGACATTTTCCAGAATTTGACCAAAAAACAGAGACAATCATTGAGGAAAATGGTCATTGACATTGTGAGTTTTGAGGCTCCATCTTCCACAGAGCTAGCACATTGAATAATAAAGCACAGAAGCATTTCATGATAAATTACATGTCATCAGATCTATAAACAATGAAGTGAAAGTTTGAAGTTTTGTCATGTCTTACCCAAACATGAATAGTGTGTTCTTTTAAGTTTCAATAACTGTCTATGCGTTTTTGGAAGGTAAACACTTGTGTTTCAAGCTGGTTTTGTACTGACATGTATGCCATTCTACCATCAGTTAGAAATTTGCTACTGAATTAATAATGAATTTGGGCTGATCTCATAATTCTGAACAATGCTGAACAATGATTTTGTCATATTCTTAAAATAATTAAAATGAGAACCTACTATTATGAACATACAGGACTCATACTTGTATCATGTATTCAGACATAGGAGCTATGGGTTCCTCCCAAAACTGTTGATTTATATGTTCAAATACTTTTTAAAAAACCCTAGTAGAATCATTTACATAGTGTTCGTTTTTTGTTTGTTTTTTTCTAGGTTCTTGCAACAGATATGTCTAAGCATATGAATCTACTGGCTGATTTAAAAACTATGGTTGAAACTAAAAAAGTGACCAGTTCTGGTGTCCTACTTCTTGATAACTATTCAGACAGGATTCAGGTAAGGAAATACATCTGAAAATGGTCACTTGCATTACATACTTAATAACATTGTCCTCCCCATTCTCCAGCACAGATTAGAGCTGTCTGTTTCACACCATGACTTGCTACTTCCCTCTGTTTCCTCCCTGGTCTAAGTGACATGGTCCAAGTTACTCTCTGGGAGACTAACAAAGTGCTAGAGTAGTTCTGGACTAAATGAGGCTTTGGCCTTCCTTTCATATTGTCAAAAAGTGATTCTCTTTTTGACAAGGACTTTGTGACCTTTATAGCAGCAGAAGCAGCAGAAGCCAGGTAATTAATGGATATTACTACAAGTGTGAAAAGCACACAAGCACATAAGATTTTGCTGTTTAGAATAAATCTTGCATTACATGTATTTTCAAGGTTTTGTTTTACAGTCTCCAGAAATGTAAATAAAAAAGGAGCTGCTGTTCTTCAGTGTAATAACACCACAGGTGTTCAATCTATTCCAGGTTCTTCAGAATATGGTGCACTGTGCAGATCTGAGCAATCCTACCAAGCCGCTCCATCTCTACCGCCAATGGACGGACAGAATAATGGAGGAATTTTTCCGTCAGGGAGACCGGGAAAGAGAGAGGGGAATGGAGATAAGTCCCATGTGTGATAAGCACAATGCATCTGTAGAAAAATCACAGGTAATTGATTTGACAAGGTAGTTAAACCTTTTAGAAGAAAAGGATGGTACATAATCATGTTTTGAATAATTTCTGAATTTCCTTTTCTTCCTCTGAGTTAATTAATTCATCTCTTCAGTAGTAAGTGAGGCAATCTGAGACTTTTACTGTGAAAACATAGTGCATGGCAGTACATTTGCTGAAGGGATTCCATCACTCTCCTGACCTGAAAAGCAGCATACATGCCAAAAGAGATTACTGCACAGCTGATGAGGGTTTCCTTCAAAATCAGAATTAAACTTGTATCTATCATCTCTAGTGAGCAGATATTTGGCTCACTAGATGCAGTGGAGTTGTTTGGAATGAGCAGTTCACTTGAAAACAAACCCTTTCCATGCCCTTATCCAATATCCTGAATCAGAGTTTTGAAAAGTAAAAGACCTTATCTATTATATAAACTAGTATGGTTTCCTTTCAGCCACCTTTAAGGTATCTTATGTCTCTTACTAGCACAATATTTCTCATATTTTGCATGACTTATTTATTTCTCTGTGAATAATAATATTCTTGTATTATTTGCAACAGGTGGGTTTTATAGATTACATTGTTCATCCTTTGTGGGAGACATGGGCAGATCTCGTTCACCCAGATGCCCAGGATATCTTAGATACACTGGAGGACAATCGAGAATGGTACCAGAGCACAATCCCTCGAAGTCCCTCTCCTGCACCTGAAGAAAAGGAGGAGGGAAAGCAGGGTCAACCTGAAAAATTCCAGTTTGAACTAACATTGGAGGAAGATGGTGAGTCAGACACTGAAAAGGACAGTGGAAGTCAAGTAGAAGAAGACACCAGCTTCAGTGACTCCAAGACTCTTTGCACCCAGGATTCAGAATCCACTGAAATTCCTCTTGATGAGCAAGTAGGGGAAGAAGTAGAAGAGGAGGAGAACCAAACAGCAGAGCCTTGTGTGGTAGAAGAACATTCTCCTGACACGTAACGATGAAAACGCACTCTCCTTCTCTCCTGCTCTCTCCCTTTCTTTTCCTCTTTTTATCTTTTTTTTTTTTTTGATAGGGGGAGGGGAGGATTTTGATTTTGTTTTGGATTTTTTATTTTTTTAAATTTAGGTAATGATTTCCAAAGTATATGTCACATACTAAACCATGGTCAGAACTTGGTGTTATCTGCCAGAATGATTGTTGATCAAAACTGACGTTGATGACTCAGTTTGGCACTCAGGAATATTGTAACCAGAATTTTCACCTCCATGGCATCAGAAAGCAGGGGGAGAATATCCATAAATTACATTTTAATAAGGTCTCTATTTGGCAGATTCCATTAAATAAAGCAAATGCTTTCAGAGGAGTACCACCTGCCAAACGAATGTTGGTGTGCTTTGATAGTTTTTGAATTCATTGTATTGTATTGTAAGGTATTGGATAATAGATAGATTATATTAATGTAGAGGAAACAGATAGAAAAAACATTGAGGTTCCTACTGGAAAACAAATTCACAAAAATAAAGGGACACAACATGATTCTGTTACCAACAGGAAGATAAGCTGTGAAAATTGCATAGTTTTCTGATTTATAACCTTCTGAGACATGACTGAAAAAAGTGTGACCCAGTGGGTTGCACTAACGTCTCCATTTTGTATAATATGTGAAACAGAGATCTTTTTTAGAGCTTACTTTTATTAAATATACCGAGGTATTATATTTAAAAAAAAACCACTTTCATCTGCCTCTGGTTATTTTTTTTCCAATGAGTTACTTACAAGTTTTCAGTACAAATCCGTACTACACTGGATAATACTTCTAGGGGTTTTTTCTTTAATTAGTTTTTCTTTTTTTTTTTTTTTTTTTGGCACCTTAGAATGTCATGGTAATATTGAGCTGTAAAAGTCTATTATTTTATATATTAGTGAGTTCCATGAATATTCTTTGTGTTACATAAAACTTTTTCAGTATGATAGCTTTTTTTGTTTATTTGTTTTTCATCACAATTTTCCCAAATGTGTTAGTGGATTTATATAGTGCTTTTGCCCTCATAGTGGCCTGATCCTGCCAACTCTGTCTTACTACAAGAAGTGGTCCCAGTGATACCAGCTGGGACCACTAACACTAGGATTTACAGGACCAGAGCCTGTAAAAAGAGTAATGAATTGTCATCAGTGCAAAAGCAGCTCTTTTGCTATTCTATTAACAATTGTTCCTCTGAAACATGGTTTTTCAGACTACTTTTGCCTGGGAGCTATAGACTGCTAAATCAGAACAGACTAATACAACGTATGAAATATTTGTTCTGGTGCAAAAAACCATTAGTGTAATATCTCCAACTTATGACTCCCAGTAACTTTTAATCTGGGTAGCTATCTAGTTAAATCATTTGCTAATCTGAGAGGTGTACAACATAAAAATAATGAGTAGTGTTATTTTTTCATGTCTTTGTTGCAAGAAGAGCCAGGCCAGTCTTGTCTTTTTATATTATTAAGTAAGTGAGCAGTGCATCATCAGAGTCGTAGTTTACTCCATATTATTTCAATCTTAGATCTTTTCATCCTTTTCCCTGCTTGTGCTAAGGGAATCCTGCCTTTCAGTTTGACTGGTACTGAAAGCTTCCATAACTTGGAAAGCTCAAGGGAGGTAGGAGTTCATATTTGTCATTTTTCAGTCTTGTTGTTTGGTCACATGAAAGAAGAGGTTTTATTTCCTCCACTTTAGTCTTCATTAGAATTGTAGTTTTGAGTGTAGAAGATGGGAAATAGTTTCCTAGGGAGGCTAGCAGACTTCCACACTCTAAAATTATTTTAAAATGACAATATCAAGATAATTTCTTAACAAAAGGTGATAGCAGCAGCCATTATTTTCCCTTTGGATTTTTTTGGTAGCAAATTTGCAGCTATGAATACAGGTACTTTTAAATTACCAGAGATCTAGAATAAAAACCTGTTTAAAAATAATTGGCTAATAGTTCAACTTTTAAATGCATTTTGCATTCTTCTATATCCAGGTCATAATTTTCTTTACCATTAGCCCTCACAGGGCCTTAGCACAGAAGATGCAGAATGAGTAAAAGAATGAAGATAACTCATGGGGTTTTTTCTGTTTTGACTTTTTTTTAAATTCTTTTTTTTTCGTCATTTCTTGCTGAACCTGATCCATCTAAAAGTCCTTTTAGTCCCCAAGAGTGCCTGGAATCTCAGCAGTGGAAAAGCAATATAAATTCCAGAATAACCAGTAGGACCTGGAAGGTGTTGTTTCTGCACTTATTGAAAGTAAATAAACATAAAACCATATTGTGAGATATACACCTACACATGTGGACAATCAAATCATAGAAAATGATACCATTTTTTAGAGTTGGGGATATAATGCACTGTACAATCTTTCTTTTCCTCTTTTGCCAAAGTGTGTTTTAGCATTGTACACTGCTTTAAAACAATACAATTTACAAGTGGCTTTATGTGTTGTAATATTTTTGCCATAAAAAAATGCAGTGAGTGGATATTGAGTGGGAGGAAAAAAGAAAAATCACCTTGTTTATAACAGTACACTTTAGCTTGCAAGTTGCTGTACTCAGTAATGCTGTATTTAAATTCTTAAATTGTTTTGTGTCATTAAAAATGATAATGAAAGAATATCGATAGAACAAATAGCATTCAGAAATTAAAAAACTTGAATGAAATGGATTTTATAGAAAGCTTTGACAGTTCTTTTCAAACGCGTTATTTATTTTTTGTGCCATTCATTTTTCTCACCAAATGACCTTACCTGTAATACAGTCTTGTTTGTCTCTGTTTACAACCATGTATTTATTGTAATGTACATACTGTAATGTTAATTGTAAATTATCGGTTCTTATTATAACATCATCCTTGTCAGGGTGGTGTTGCTGTATCTGGAAACTCTTGGTGAGAGAATGACTATTGTGTATACATATTCCTTGTACATTTCTTCTCCTGTAATATATTCAGTGTCACCATAGAGCTCGTTTATGGAAGATTCGAGAAAAGTATAAAATACATAAAGATATATCAATTAAAAAAGCTGCAGGTCTTTGGTCCCAGGGCTGTGCCTTAACTTTAAACAATATTTTCTTGTTTAGCTGCATTTGAAAGTAAGGTAGCCTTGGGGCTAGGGCTGGGCATTTCTACCATGTTTTTAGTTGCTAACTGATGGGGGATACTCTTACAAGCTAATATGCGTAATACTACAATAAACTTTCATTCTTGACCCTGCTGGAAGTTAAAGCATTTGCAGACTTCTGGTAATGTAATTGTATTGTCTCTGAATATCTTTTTACAGCCTGTAATTGGGGATTATTGCAGCCATTTTTTGCTCCTAAAAAAGATAAATAATTGATGCTGCATTTCAGTGCTGAAATGCACTGAAACAGCTTTGGAAAGCATCTCTAATAAACATTTGATTTTAATGCATATTGTGAAATGGAATGATCAGAATTAAGAGGGTGTAACTCATACACTTTTACAATTGTCTGTAATGTCTCTTCTTTAGTAGCACAAATGATCACTGTATAAGCAGAATCCATAGTAGGATATAAAACTTCAGTCTTGGAAATGCTTTCCAATATTAGTGTTACAAGTAGCCAAAGTTTATTTTATATAGGTGTAGCTAAAGCTTTGTGCAGGTGTGTGTAGCATAGTGCACTAGCTCTACAGAAGAGCAGTAAACTGTTAGATGTTTTAATGACACTACTATTAGGTTTGCAGGTTGGACTGAGCAACTCTTGCTGTTTGACTTGTCACATTGCTCCAGACAACTCAGAGCTGGTATCATTGAATTTACCAGAGTGAGGTAAATACCTCTTCTCCATTCCAGTGATGCCCAGCCCTCGTAACTTGCGACTTATTCATGAAAGGAGAGATTCTTTTCCAAGAAAAACCAGAATCTCCTTTTTGACACAAACTGTAGATTTTAGCAGCCCTGGCCCAAAGGAATTCGAATGCTTTTGTTTTATATAGTCTAAAAGGGACATTACAACAACAGATATCCTGAACAATTTCTTGTTACTGTTTTAATTCGGTATTTTCTTTGGGGATGTCTTGAGAGTGGCAACTTGTGTGAACATTGCACATGGCTATTCTTTCACTGTTTTCTTAGCCTCTCTTACAGCCTATGGGTTAGTACTGTACATCAATACCTTCATATGAAATTTTATATGCAATGGAAATAAAAGCATGTGTTGATTCTGCCTAGTTACTGTATTTGATTTTTTTTTAAAGTTAACTTTTTTTACATGCATCCCATAGTTTTGACAGCTTAAGAGAAAACGTATTTCCAGAATAATTTGATTACCGTATTTTGTCAGAATAGTGTTTTGCATAGATAATACAAAATAAATATGAGCAAATCAGAAAAGTCAATCAAATATGGTTTTTCTTAAGGAGCCTAATCCACAAAGGTGTGATATATAGTTACATTGGAAAGGCATACAATCTTGGTTTTCAGGAAATTTTACCCCTGGCTTCAATGGTTTAAAGAAACGAGATGTCTAGAAGTTGTCTAGAGGAGCAATACGCTGGGATACCATATAGAAACCAAACCAAACCAAACCAATAAAAAGGTACCACAGTTAAACATTGTCACAATCTCTGTTCCAAATGGGTGATAAAAAGAAATTGCTCTTAAAAATAAAATTCATAAATTATAATGTTTTCTTGAGGAAGAAATATAGTCTTAATGTGAGTCCAATTCTTAAACTGGTTTTCAGGCACCTTTTAGGTGCCTGTCTTTCAGAATCAGTGTGAAGTTTTGTGGGACTGCTTTTGTGGGACTAAGTTTTGCTTAACTGAAAATAGTTTCTTGTTGAATGCAAAAAAAGTCTATGTTCATTTTTTCCTTAAGTCTCTTAGATCCTTCTTTGGATTTAGGGGTTAGTTTGCAAGGAGAAGGAATTCTTAGGACTCCTTTTTAATCACACCTTTGTGTCAGAAAATGCTGGCAAGTACTGTGTGGGGTAGATGAAGGATGCTGCGGTGGGTGGATGAATTAGATGGTGTCTGTCACTCCTGTCAGGCTCCTCCTCGCATGTTTCCAGCAGCCCTAATAAGAAAATGGCTTGCATACATCATGGCTATTATTATAAGGAAGAAGGAGTCCCAAATTATTGCTGACAGTACTAAAACCTTTTCAGTAAGCAAATCAGGTACCACAGCCGTGCATAAGCCTGAAGCTGGCAGCAGTAACTCATTGCTTCCTTCCTACATCCTCTGGCACTACTTTGTCAGTCTCTGCGCATGGAAATAATGAATCAGAATAGAGAAGTTTCGGAGCAAAACCAAAATGTATCCCCTGTTTCAGTGCAGACAGCTGCTGCTGTAGCAGTTCAATGTATTTTTGAACAAATGACTCTTTTATTTCCTAATGAGACAAATAGTCTGTATAGCTGCAGCTTTGTTTGCTTAATCTCTCTGCAACATGGAAAATGAAAGTCACAGCTACTAGCACACGTAGTGTTTACTGGAATGATCAGTCCAATTTCTCTCCAGCTGTGATTAATTTTGCATAGGTTTTTCCAGAAAAAAAAAATCACAAAAGTTCAAAGATATTAAAAAGTCTTTAGTTAGTTCAATTTAGTTTAGTCTGAAGTATTAATTTTTCTGTTTCTGTTCTTTTCTTCTTTGCCTCTGTTTCATGAGTTCTTTTACTCAGACTTCGGATTAAAACGCAGGAGACGCTGAGCTTTTCTTCTGACTCAGATGTTTATTATTTCTTATCTATGGTACAGCTGCATGGAATGTGCCTCTAAGTTAACAAGGTGGAAATGGCCCACGAGTTCTACCTTCCAAGGTCTTTTAAAGCCCGTACTACCCAATTATGGAATGCCAGCTAATTTATTTTTACTTACAATCCAGTAACTAATCATTCATGTTCCACACTGCATTTTTTTGAACCAATACCAGATCACCCAGACTTGAGAAGAAGGAAGAAGAAGAAGAACTAACCTACACCCAAAATCCTCCATCTTGTTACATATATATTACTATATCCCAGAAACCTAAATTTTCTGAACCCAGGGTTCCAACATCTCCCCCTCCTATTTGAACCATGAATACTCCTTTAGCTGCTTTGTTAAACCATTATCGGATACACTGAAGCAGACAAGGTACAAGTACCATGATGACTATAATGACAATCAAAACATACATGCCCACTTTCAAAAGCTCTCTCCACAATGGAGCGAGGCTCAACCAGTCAAGCAGATCATCCAACCACGATCCTCTTTCAACTTTGAGGATTGTTTTTCAACCAGAAATGCAGCATTTGTGGTCCTCTGCAGGGCCCTTTGCAGAAAGGAGAACAAACACGGCACAAGGAGGAAAATGAGAAGGATAACAATTATAATTAGACCTCCCATTTTTATGAGATCTTTGATCCATTTTTACTGAGCCAAAGATTTCCAATTCTTGAGGTTCATAGGGTGTCTCAGGGAGAACTTTAGTCCAGACACCCCATTCCTCTGTGGGATTCATAAGGAATCGTGAAAGATCTGAAGAGACATTTTTTGGTATTGACCAATTGTCTACCGGTAAACAGACCAAGCAGGTTGAGAATGGCTTTTCTGGACTTGAATAAGTCAAACAAATGATATCCAGGCCTGAAACATTGGCTAAAGTCACCCAAACATTGGTTTTTGGTTGACTCATGGGCATGATGATGTCACTTAAGACAAACAAGGAAATAATAAGGCACAAGTACGATATCTGATTTAGTTTCACGCTTCTTCTTGGTTTCTTTTCTCAATCTCGGTCTGGGACAAGCCAAGCATAAGGCACGAAAGTTATTTCTTTTTCATTCAATTCTGCAGATTTGGACCTCTCTACAGTTCTCTCCAATTACTGTGGAGACGAGGACTATTTCCTTTCTTGTGACCTAATATAATTAAAATTTCAGTGGCCTTACTCTTTGTATGTAATTCTGAATCGTAACACACACTTGTCAACAAGGCTTTACGATACCAACAATTCCCACACTATTATACTGGCACAAAACCCAAGGTTCACAGCTTCTGCATGTGGGCTAAAAGATGTTTATCATCAGCTGTGGTCTTTCTGCAGTTCACATCTGCACGCTTGCTTCTCTGCTTCTGGGGGCATCTGCGTATTTCTGCAGTTTGTAGGGCTTCACATTTTTTTGAAGGAATCCTCTTCAGACCAGCACCTGTAGAGACACAAGCGTACACTTCGCCCCAGGTTATTAGAGGGAATGGGCCTTCAATTTTCCCTGTCTCTGGATTTCTGATCAAAACTAAACGGTTTTCCTTTAACTTTGCTTGTGTGATGTAGGAAAATTGTCTGACTGTTGGCAGATTTGGTTCTGCAAAACAGCTGTTTAAAAAAATTAAAACATATAGTGCTTTATTCAAGCACACTTGAGGCGTATCCTCTGCCTCCCCCCTTTCTTGTTTATCCAAAAGGGATTTTAAAGTGTGGTGTGTTCTTTCAATGATTGCTTGCCCTGTAGGAGAATGAGGAATACTGAAGGAGTGACACACACTCCAATTCATTAGGAATTTATGTAGCTCTTTTGCTATGTAAGCTGGACCATTGTCTGTTTTTATTTCTTGAGGCACACCTAATGATGCAAATGCTTGCAGAAAATGCTGACGTGCATGTTTTGCTGTTTCTCCTGTGTGCCCGGAGGCAAAAACTGCACCTGAAAAGGTGTCTACTGATACATGGATATTTTTCAGTTTCCCTGAAACTTAATTTTGTCTGCAACATCTTATGCTTTGGGAAGTGAATTGAACAGGCACCTGAATAATCTAATAATGCAATTTGCAACTGTTCTGATTTTTGCAATGCCCAATCAAAATATTCTTTCCTCAATGGCAGATAAATTATTGCAAAATCTTTGCCTGCCATTGACAGCAACCTTGATCTGGCTCTGATTATGATCTGAGCTATCATTTCAAGTGTTGTGAAAATTGTTTTTGGAGATCTGTAGGGTAAGAAAACCCATTCGATTATCAGCAAAGGCTCTTTCTTTGAGGTATGCCATTGAAACATGGCCTCTTGGCGAGTTCTGCTGCCATTACTTCTGCGGAATTGTCTGTATGAGGAGTTACATGGAGGGCAGCAAGGGTTTTTGCAAGCCTTTGGTCTGCTGCTTCGAGGACTTCCCCAGTTTGTTCCCCTAAGATGTTTGCTTGTATTACTGCCGTATGTTGAGGAGTGCCTATCTTGCTGCAGGCCTCTATCATTTGAGACCAGGTTGGCTGTGGATCCAGTAAGGCACTAATTAAACGCTTGCATTCTTCATTGGCATTAGCAAAAGTGAGACTTTGGAGCAGATGGGGATGTGCCACTTCATCACTGCATTGTCTTTCTACTGCTTGCGTAAGGCGGTCTATGAAAGAAGTGAATGACTCAGATACTCCATGTTTTACTTCTGTATAAACAGCCTCTGGGCTTCCAGTAGGTTGAATTTGCAGAATTGCCTTCTGAGCTGCTTTGATGTCCGAAATCACTTCTCAAGGCAAATCCGCTTGATCTTCTGGTTTATCATGGGGAGCATCACCTGCTATTTCTGCTAATGTAAGAGCTGCATTTACACCTCCAGCATAAGTCTCTATCAGCTTGGTGAGAGTTCTTCTCCGTTTGACTTCCCATAGTATGTACTGTGAGTCTGTCAGGACCATAGATGCTATGAATTTACATTCGTGAGACACCAAATCGAAGTTATTGAAGATGCCTTTCAATAGCTGTTTGAAATATGGAGAGCCTAAGCCACTGTCTTTATTTGCTTGTCTCAAGTCTTTGATGATGTTGTGTGTCAGTGGTATCCATTTAGGATTTGCATTTCTTTTACCATATCTTATTGGCATCGCTATCATTTCTGTTGTTGCCATATCGAAATCTCCCTCCTTTAATGCCTTTCTTCTAATCTCTGCCCAGTTGGTAAAGTCAGGTGTATCTTCTGAAGAATTACTTGGATTATTGTTTGAAAATACTCCTAAATTAGAATAAAATGTAACTAATTCTCTATTTGCATTCTGTAGATTGTTTGTATTTTGTAGATTTATGCCTTGTAAAGATGCTTTTCCTTCTGGCTTCAAAGCTGCATTCATGCCTCCTTCCCTTGTGCAGAAATTTGGTTGTATTTTTGTCTGTGTATTATATATATTTGAGGGTACAATAACAGAAGTGGCCACAGGTGGGATTGCAGCTGGAGGATGAGCAACTTGTTGGTCACAAGACGGCACAGGTGGAAGTACATAGGCATTGTTTACAGAAGTGACTTGGGCGCTGCCATGTTGTATGGCGGAAGTAAGCTGCACACCACCATTTTGTAGGAATCTGCAGTAAGAAGTCTTGGAGCAAGTCTCCAGGGATGGATTCTGTAGAAACTTGCATAAAAGCAGGCAACCAAGAGGGACCCCGTGCCACAGAAATGGGCAGTAAGGAACTGCAGCTTGTTATTTCTGGTTCTGCGTTTGAAACTGCTGCTCCGATATCATGCCGTGCTTCTCTCTCGCTTGTCTGGGGTGGCTTCTGTTGTTCTGCCACCTCCCCCGGCCCTGGGTCGGTCTGTGCCGCCGTTTGCGGATCGACTCAGGATGAACCCGTGCTTTCCTTGCTGGAACTGCTTCCCTGCGCCTCCTCAGAGGTTGTTTCCCTTTTGCCGTGTCTGCCGTGCTGGCATCTGTGTTTGGCATTTTGACTGGGTCACGATCTATTACAAATCTCTTCTGTTCTGTTTGAGTTTCAGCTCCCGCCGTCTGAGAAGGAGGCGGGGCCCCCTCCCCCTCCTGTTTGGTTTGCATAGGCTGCACGAGATTTTTGTTGCTGTAAGACGGTGCTATTAGTTCGGTTTTCTGTTCTATTTAATTTTTGCTTGCTATAACTTCGTACACAGCTCTGCAAATGGGAAGAAGACTGGCAGCAGGACCATTTCCAAGACTGACTGCATTATATAGTCTCAGCTGCATAGAGTCCCAGAGACACGGTGTAAAGAGGGAATTTTGGTCAGCATTTGGAAATTGCTCATTGATCCAAAATACGAGATCTCTTAATTGTTATTTCGGGACAGCTATAGGGTGTTTTTTTACCATAGATTCTAGCTTATTAAGTGCATCTCTCTGTGATTTTGACATAATATTTCCCATTATGAATTAAGGCTTAACCCTGAAGCATATAATTCATACCTGACTTTGTTGTCAGAAGTACTCCTTGGTTCCTCTGTTCCGTGACTGTCCAGCAGTTCAGTTCTGGTTCCTTTCACCAGCCTGTAGGAATTTCCGAGCTCCTTTTCCCCTGGGGAATATTTCTTTTCCAGCTCTAAGCTGCTTTCTCTTCTTTTTCTCTCGTTTCTTCAGGGAGGTCCAAACTCTGAATCCTTACACGTGGGCACCAATTATTGCAATTGCCTGTTTTGTTCTTTTCTTTCTCTGCCTCTGTTTCGTGAGTTCTTTTACTCAGACTTCGGATTAAAACGCAGGAGACGCTGAGCTTTTCTTCTGACTCAGATGTTTATTATTTCTTATCTATGGTACAGCTGCATGGAATGTGCCTCTAAGTTAACAAGGTGGAAATGGCTCCCCAACTTCTACCTTCCAAGGTCTTTTAAAGCCCGTGCTACCCAATTATGGAATGCTAGCTAATTTATTTTTACTTACAATCCAGTAACTAATCATTCATGTTCCACACTGCATTTTTTTGAACCAATACCAGATCACCCAGGCATGTGAAGAAGAAGGAAGAAGAAAGAACTAACCTACACCCCAAATCCTCCATCTCTCCTGGGGTGACTTTATGATGTGTATCCCCTATCGCTGCTTTATGCCCAGAAATTAACTTTGTGCCTTTCTGTGCTTTTAAACTGAGTCTGAGCAGTGGGAGAGAGAAAAAAAAACGAGCAAACTTTTCAAAACAATTGCTCAAGGACACAGATATACACTCCTCGGCTGCAGCAGCAAGAGCGGGTGGAAGCACCCTTAGTGCTTTTCAGCCAGCTTTCGGCTTCTCTTTCTTCAGAGGGAGACAGAGAGTTGAACTTTGTTTTCCTGGGACTTTGGTTTTTCCCTTCTTCTCTTCTGGACTGTTTCAACATCAGAACACATCAGGAGAATTTTCCCCTGAGGCCTGGAGGCCCCACACCAACCCAGCTCTGAGGAGGAGAGAGACCACACCTACAGAAGGACTCTGAAATTTTCTCAGGTTTCTCTCCACAGTGAGAGGTTTCATTATTTAGCCTTATTATCCTTTTCCTGTGTGTTTGTCAAATAAATAGTTTTTTATCTCTTTCACTTTCCTCCAAGGAAAATTTCTTTTTTTCCTGAACCTGGTGGGGGAAGGGTGGTTGTAACCTGCCTTCTATCAGAGGATATTTTCCTCCAAAGTTGGCCAAACTGGCACATTGTTACATATATATTACTTTATCCCAGAAACCTAAATTTTCTAAACCCAAGGTTCCAACGCTGAAGAATAAAGAAAATGTCTAGCTTCCTCTTGTCAAACTGGTTGAGAAATCTGCAAAAGTAATAAAAGGGGGATAGGAAGTCCAAATAGAAATCACATGACAAATTGGGAGCAAAACCTGAGTAGGGAGAAATACTCTCCAACTAAAATAATCTCATCTCATCAAAGACATCCCATAGCTTGAATATAGACATTAGGAGAACTGAGTTTAAGTTTGATTTTTGTCTCAGTTCCCTGGGTACAAAGCTGTATCTTTTTTGCCTTCTTGCAAAGCAAATATTTTGAGTTCCTTGAAGTTGCTGTGGGGCTGGTAAAAACTGTATATGCGGTTAAGATGTACATATAGAAATTAAAAAAAAAATTTGATACAATGAAGAGTTAATCTCAGCTTTAAAGAGTAAAAATGTTGGATGACTGTATCAGACAAACAAGCCCTTAGTATGGGAGACATCACACCTGAGTAAACAGCCCTTCGTGAGAGCAAGAGGGAGAAGACGTAGGACCCCAGATAATGTCAATTGTCTAGTGCTGATGAGCTGGACAGACAGCAAATACAGATCAGAAACTCACCAGTCATGTTACTTCCAGTCCTACCCCCATCCTTCTTTAACATCCATTGAGTTCAGATGCCTACAATATCAGCATCTCTACTATGTAGTGGAGACCATTTTTTGTTTATCTGAAGAAGTCCGGAAAACAAAGTAGAGGTTTTGCAGCATAGTAGTAGTCCAACTACAGTAGGCATGTTTTGTACATGTGTAGGACTTGGCTTACAGCGAATGTCTGTAAACCATCATGTCTAGGCTAGGCAGACAGTTAAAACTGGCTTAAAATCCTCAGTATCTTCTGATAGTTGAGACTCCAGAAAACTAATAGCCAAATCTCCTAAGAACTTAAGTTAAATTTGTTATTTCACTGTGTGCTGGTTTGTCTGGGGTAGAGTTAATTTCCTTCACAGTGGCTGGTATGAGGCCGTATTTTGGATTTGTGCTGAACACCGAGTTCATAATACAATGATGTTGAACTGACCAAAGGGATATTCCAGACCATGTGACATCATGCTTAGTGTATAAAGTGGGCGTAAGAAGGAGGAAGCAGGGAACATTTGGAGTGATGGCATTTGCCTTCCCAAGTCACTGTTACATGTGATGGGGCCCTGCTCTCCTGGAGATGGCTGAACACCTGCCTGCCCCTGGGAACCAGTGAATTAATTCCTTGTTTTTCTTTGCTTCCATGTGCATCTTTTGCTTTCCCTATTAAACTGTCTATACTTCAATCCATGAGTTCTCCAGCTTTTACCCTTCTAATTCCCTCCCAGTCCCATTTGTGGGTGAGCAGCTGTGTAGAACTTGGTTGATGGTTGGGGTTAAACCAAGACAAGATTTCATTGTAACCTATCAAAAGTGGTCTGTCTGGAGTTAGCTTGAAGTGGAGCATGAAACCCAGGGAAACACACTAGTGAGGAGAGAGAAGGAGCAAATGATTTGAGGAAATGTATGGGGAAAAAAGGAAAAAAAAAAATTTGAAAAAGAGATTATTGCAATCTGGCCCAGGGTTTTGACATTTCTTAGTGGGAATACAACCTCCAGTTGTGTCTTCTGAAGTCCCCCTATGCAGTAGGCATCTGGGCTGTCACATTGAGGAGCAGTGAAGTGAGGTGAAGTGAGGTGAAGTGAGGGCAGAGAGGGAGAAATGTGAGGAAAGCAAGAAAAAAGCCCTCACTCAAGGATTGGCACTTCCACAGCCACTGCTGCTCTGGGGAAGATTGAGGAGCTACAAGTAACAGCCAAAAGACGCCACTGTGATGAATGTCTGTTACACACTGGTGTTCTGGGCTGTGCTATTGCTCCTTGCCCATGTAGTGGTGCACCCAGAGTCACGGCTTGGTGCTCATTGCTCAATGGCGCACATAGGCTGCGGTGTCAGCTGCTCTCAAGTCACTGGAGGGGTGGATATCCCCAAAAACTGCCAGTGCCCTGAGGCTGAAATGCACCCCCAAAACTCTCACAGGTGCTATCAAGAACAGCCACCCCAGAGAGAAACCTGCTGTGCTCCTGTGAGTTGCCATGGAGTGTCACTGTCCCCTCACTTGGGGCCAGCCAGCAGTTATTGGAGCACGCTGTAAATTTAAAAGCCTTTTAATCTTGTTTTCCCAAATGGGAGTGGGGTGCTACACGGTTTGGAGCCTCCTATCTGCAACACTCAACAGCATGGCAAGGCCAGGGCAGATGTGATCCACACAGTGTCCCCAGCAGGAGCACAGGACACGGTCTGTCTCCTAGCACCTTCCTCCACAGTCAGCAATTAGTAATAATGAACACCATTAGTATTCAATTTATTCATTAGTCTGTCCAAGTCTGAAAAAGCCTTCAGCAGCATGACTTCTAACTGAACTAGTTATGGTTTGGTTTCTTTTCCCTGCAGGTAAGTAAAGTAACTCTCAAGTTCATGCTTCATTAGAAATACTTGGTATCATTGTCAATTCTTTCCTCACCAAAATTCCCCTCATAAGTATTACAGCACTCTGGTGCTTCTCCAAGGCCTGCTGCTCTCCAGAGAGACTAGTGGGGACTCCCTTTAAACATATGTTGTTGCAGAACCATTCAGCCTTTGTGTCTGAGTAAGCTGGCAACAGGCCTCAGACCCTCTGGTCAGCTGGGTTTGCTGGTTCCAGTGTTCCACCAGCCAGGAAGAGTGGGAGTCCCCAGCACTGTTTCCTGGTGGGATGGCTGCAGCAGCAGTCCTAGAGCTCCTCTGCTGCAGATCGGCCTGCATAAGCTGCCAGGTGGGAGAAACTGTGGGTAGTGGTGCAGGATGTTTCTTGGACAGGTTTGATGTGCTGCAAAATCCTCAGCGCCTTGTGCTTGGACAGTGGTGAAAATCACAACCAAGTGCAATGGCACTGTTTTTTCGGGATGTGTGTGGGGGACGTGGCATAGCAGCTAGGGTGATGTTTTGGGATACCTGTACTGTTGTTTATCCACAGTCAACCTAAAAATTTGGAGGGTATTTTTTAGACAAATTTGAACAATTTTCTGATGCATTTCTGCAGAATCCTGCAGATCTCCTTGTATTTGCAGCCCTCCTTGACATCATTAACGGTGTTTATTTTCCTGGGGAGCAGACATTAGAGTTTGGCTCCTTTTAGCAAAAGGTATCCTCACGGTGGTACCCAAACTTTCCTCTGCTGCACAGGCTTCAGGAGGAATGGAGATGAAATCCCAGTGCCCTCCCTCCCCTTTCCGTTGGTACCCAGCAGCAGCCAGTGTGCTCCCACTGCTTTCTGGGGGCAGGTGGTGACCCTGCAGGGACCCTCGAAGCAGGGGTGGCTGTGCCACAGCCCCAGGCTGCACATCCTGCTGCCGTGCTGCTGCCGCTGCGCTGCAGAGGAGCAGCTCGGCCGGACACTGGCCAATGAAAAGGGATTTTTTTGTGCTCATAGTGGAAAGAAAACGCTGCTTTGCACACATGCTAATCTCTCCATATTCATTTCAGTACAGAACAGCATGTTATTGTGAAAAATAGATCAGAAAGCCCTTTGAAGTAGACTTGCTATCCAATACCCCATGTTGCATTTCCAGGTATCGCTGTTGGGCTGTTTTGTATGTGACTTGATGGTGTCATACGGAGACCACTCTGCCTCTGATAAGTTGAAGTTTCCTCTAGCAGGATAGAGCTTTTTACCTGTTTTAGAAAAAAAAGGGAGGGAATGGGGATTTAATTTTGGGCCACTGCAAATCCAGCAAATCTGAAAGCATTAGCAAGGGCGCATATGAATCATTCCTTTCTTCTTTGTGCTACTTCAGATGAACTGCTCTTATGTTCAGCTTCATTAATAATTAGTACAGCGGGGAAGCGGGGCTCGGCTGCATTATCTTCTGTCACAGCCAAAGGGCATGTCTGCAGATCCACACAGCTGCTCTTACTCCAAGGCTCCGGGAAGCACCGCTCAGTGTGTAAGAGAAGTGAACAGAAATCTGCTTCTTGCTGTAGCTAATAGTGGTAGGTGACAAAAGGTGAAGGCAACATACAAGGTGAAGTGAAGGTGATGTGAAGGCTCTCCAGGAGGAGAAAACAAGCACACAACAGGGAACGCAACCTTGACATCTGCAGCACTGCTTGCACAGCAGCATAATCGTGCTTGCTAGAGGAGAGGGAAGCATGAGTTTCTAAGAATCTCTTAAATGACAGCTAAAAAGGCCTGAGTTTTTTCATGCGGCACGTTGCAGCAAAATAAGGACTGCCCAGGCCTTGGTGCCCTACAGCCTCCTGGACCCACTCTGCAAAGGTACCTGGATCTGCTACTTGCCTTGTCCCAAACTCCCACCTGGCCATCTCTCAGGGATGGCTGATGCAGGGAAGTGCATGGAGGCATAATCTTGGCTGAGGAACTATGTTATAGTGAGTGTCTGAGCACAGAGGGAATGGTGGATAAAGGGATGCAGGGAACACCTTTAGGGTAGCAGTAAAGCTGCACATCCAGCAAGTGTTGAGAGACAGGGGCCACAGCTTACTTACAGGGTGAGGGAGGAACCTTCTGCTGTCACACTCTGGGACAAGGAGGAAAAAAGTCCTTGGAGGAATGTCTACAGGATAGCTTATGTAGAGTAAGTCAGGCCCTGGAAACCACCAGTGGTGAATACAGGCATGGCAGATTAGGAACCTTTTTTAGTTGTTCTACAACTTATTTTATCATATCTTCTCACCAAGATAAATTAGCAAATTCCTCTGATACACAGGGAAACTAATATCTGAATACTTTGAGGAATTATCCATGTCAAGGTTGTGGGTTGGTTGTTGGTGGTGGTTGATTGTTTGACATCAGTTGACAAGTTTTAGTTCAGTAGAAGTGGTTGTGTATGTCTGCAAGTTAGGGCTTTCCAAAAAGCTTTTACAGTACAGAAATCACTAATACTTAAGTATATGCTTGATGTGAAAAAGCATATAGATTCATATGCACCCATATATATACATATATATAGATATATATAGATACATATAGATATACATATAAACTTGTTGAAAAGAGGAAATTCTGTGTGAATGCATGGATGAATATCCTTCTCTTATGCAGCAGTTGTGCTCTGCAGAAAACCAGAGCCCTCCATCTCCAGTTAGTGGGTCTGCCCTAGAGCAATTCCAGCAGTTACCGGGAGAGAACGGCTGGTCAGGCTGCCTATAAGAAAAGACATCCCTTGCATCCCATCAGCAAGGAGGAACATGTGAATGTTTATTGACAGATGCAATGGCTGCAGGCTCTGACTGACCTCACCTTTGCCAGGAGTAGAGGCTGCAGTGGGAAGCTGTGCACTGATGTGGCTGATCCCACAGCTCCAGCTCTGCTGCAGGGGGGCAGAGGGCTGGGGGATGAGCACAGTCCTGAGGCACCATCCCCCTTGCTCTGGATATAAGCAGCAAAGTGCACATGCCTTAGAAGCAAGATTTAAGACAGTTTTGTAGCTAAGCACACACACACAGAGGCAGGTACAAGTTCAGATGTTCCCATGTTACACATGAGGAACACAGCTCAGACATTCCTTGAGATGGCTTACAGTAACAGAGACATGGGGAAATCATGCAACAGAGCTAACTCTGCCTGCACTATTAAAGGGTGTCATATACTCCACATTGGGGTAGTCAGTAAAGTCTCAATGATCAGACAGGTAATGGCATTTCAATGACTGAAGTTGACTTCAAATCTGACACTCAGTTAGACAAATAGAATAGGTTCACAGACACATTGGCTCAGGGTTTACTCCAGCTGCAGAAAAAGTGTGATGGCCAGGGGGTTACAGAGGCTGGCTGTGCAGGCTAGAGTGGGTGGTAAATACTGCCTTCCCTTTTTATTTATTTCCTTTTTTTTTCTTTTTTTTCCCTTTTCTTTTTTTATTTCCCCCAATCTAAATGAAGAGAGAAAGCACAGCTGGCTCTCTGATAAAAAACAGAACAAAATTGCAGAATTCTGTCACTGTTTATCTGTGGTTTTTGTTGATGACAAATTTATTGGAAGTAAGATTTGATAAGGTGCTCTTAAGAACTATTGAATGAGTCAATATGTGAAAGCCTTTGTTCATCTGCAATGGTCAGTAAGTTTCTTGGATATCAGTGGGGATCCCATGCAAGCCTGGAATTCGCAGCAGCAGCTGTGGCAAAGAGACTGGCACCCCAGTCCTATCCTTCTCCAGGCACTTACTGCCAGCATTGCTGCCCAAAGCCATGTTTACCTCAACCCACTTTGGCCCAAAGAATGCACATTAGCTGGGGCACTTTTAACAGCAGAGTGCTTCTTTGTCCTGCCAATCTTATGCTATGAGCAGAGGGCAAAAGGCTGCCACTGTGGCTGTGTTAGCAGTATATTCATCTTCCTAGCTCACACACTCCCATTCCCAAATCTGTAACCTCCTTTTCCTGACAGGCACTGAAAAAGAGATTAAAAATCTCCTCTTGCAGTAGCTAGGCTGCAACAAAACCCATTCCCCAAAGTGATGCTCAGCCTCCAGGAGGAGGGGAGGAGGTGAAAGAGGTTGCAGAATCAAAGAAGGGGCTACAGCCTCTGTCTGACCACCCTCCAAATCCATTTCTTTCACAGCTCTACAGAATTAAGCCACTTGTCAACTATATTTAAAGTGCAGTTCACCATATTCGCCACATTTCACTGTCACTTCTCACATCCTTCCTCTCAGCAACTCTTCACACTCACAGCTTTGCTGAGCACAGGGGTCCTTTTAGGGTGGAGCATTCAATCACTGCTGTTTATCAGTGGTCCCAAGAGGTTTCTTTCTTTGTACTTCGTATGTCATCATCTCAGTACTCTCACACTTTCAGTAGTTTTTTAACCACTTTCTTGGTTAAACTCCATGAAGGTTGTCATCCTGCTCCCTTTGCTGTTGCTGGCATGGGACACCTCTACCGTGTTGTTTGGAATGGATACCTGAAGTGAGTGATACCGGTACATAACAGACAAACATCCTTCTTGTGTCTCTGAGTTTCCTGGAAACAACCTCCTCAGATGTTCCTTCCTGGTAAACATCATTCAACAACAGATATTTTCAACTGTAAAGTGTGTCTTTGATGCTGCATTACAAATAAACCCTTACAGCATTTAAGCAAAAGGGTTTTGGCCCCATTCTCTCATCAAAGCATAAGCTGTCTCACTCCAGATTGCAGGAAGTGCTTGGTTCCTTTCAGTGATCCTGGATGAAGTCCACATAGAGTATGTGAGATCTCTGACCTGCCTCCTGTACCCCTTGGGAAGGCACTTCTCCCGGAGCACAGTCACCCACAGGGAACATTGCCCATAACTCAACCATTGCCACACAAAGCCCAGCACTACTGATGACACTGACACCGAAGGTGGAATTGTGCAAAGACACAGAAATGTGCACTGAAACAACTAATGTTTGGTGCCCATTCCCGTCCTGTGTCTCTGCACAGGAAAGGCACCTTCGCAAACAGTGGGGATGACGCTCATCGGAGAGCGCAGCAGCCAGCCCAGCGTGAAGGGTGGGCTGTCATCACACACTCCCACCCTCCCAGGCAGGTGTAGCTGCATTCACACCAACACCATCCACATCTCTGTGCACGATGGAGCGGGAAGGGCACTGTGCGTGCACACAGTGAGCAGGAGGCTGTGGTTCATCAGATCAAGGAGGTCATCTTGCACCACTGAAGCACCCAGCAGACTTCTCTTCAGCTTGGAGAAGAGAAAAACAGCAACCAAAAAACAAAAAAACAAACAAACAAACAACAAAAAAAAAGCAAAAAGCTGAGCTTGACAGGAGAAAAGTTAAACAAATTCAAGTGCCCAGGTAGCATTGTGGGATGGATCAAGGAAGCCTAGAAGTGTAGTAAGTTTTAAAGGCTGGTTCTCAGTACCTGGTGATCCAATTGGAAAGGGATGAAACCTGACCTCAAGCTCATAGTTTGAACTGCGTCCGGGTAAAAAACATCTTCTGCCTGCAATGAAGTTATTTGCATTTGCCTGGAAGAGACAGGGCAGAAGTTTACCACTAACTGTGAGGATACCTGTTAAATCTAAGGTTGTATGATTTGGACCATGCTGTGAAGTCCTGTTTGATTCTATCTCTCCTCATACTGTACTTGGAGAGATAGCCACAACCAGAAGTGGGCTGAGTGGGAAAAAAAGAAGTTTTGATGCTCACATGATGCCTCATTATGGGCTGTCTAGATGGGAGTGCTGTGACCAGGCCCCCAGAACCAGGTCTGCAAGAGTGACTGAGTGGTTTGTTCTCCTTCTAGAGAGGTGGTGTCTGCTGGCAGTCAACCCAGGCTCACCCTCTAGCCTGGCAAAGTGGTTCATTGGCTGGGTCTGAGCAAGTAATTTCATGTGGCACAAAAATGTATGTGGGGACACTGAATAGCTTCAGAGAGCTCTTCACAGGAATGTTTCAAGCAGAGAACAATGTCTGAGGGCAGTGGCTGACATGGACACAGGGCATCAAGCTCTGACAGGAGCCTCGGTCTTTGTTCCAAGGCAAGGGGTCCTACACAGTAGTAGAAAAGTAAATAAAAAGTGAAGGGCACTGCTGTGCAAGCTGTCATCCTCTGGCTCCTGGAGAAAGCCCAGGGCTTTGCCCTATCCTGCAGAGGGACCTCCCAACCAAAGAGCAACCAACTGCACCCTGGCTTTTACCTGGAACACAGGGAAATATGTGTTAGTATCCATATTGTGTCTAGGTGCCTTAGTCTAGTCCTGATCATCTTCCCAGCGTTTAATTAGAGACAATATTGAAAATAGCATTCTGTTCTTTGCTGCTGAAATGAACAGGCAGCTGCTGAGCCGGCAGAGATCACTCCCCCAGGTCCCCAGGACACTCATAACTCACTCACACCTCATGCAGAGCAAGACCGGGGAATCCCATCTGTCTCTGAAAGGATTCTGTCTGCCACACTGGAGAAGAAAGAAGAAAAGATGGAGGATGGGGAGAGAAAAGACATTCCATTTTCCTTCAGGGATGTAGAAAAGCAGTTACTGGAAGGCAGTTCTTCCCACAGTCTCTGTCAACTATCACTGTAATAAGCAAGTTTTCTGACCTAGTTCAGAGTCCACGTATTCGGATGGGAATTGTGCAGCATGAACCATTGAACAAGCTCTTTGAAGGTGTATGCGTGCAGTGAGCCACAGCTACGTGAGCATGGGTGTTCCTCCTGGGACGATGCACACCGTGCCCTTCTGTGTCCTGGGTGCAGCCACTCAGAACGGCAAGTAGGACACATGCCTTGGGACTCCACCATTTCAGGGAGCTGCACCATGTGGACACTCTGCTCCAACAGGAAAACAGGTGGATGCAGCCTTGACAAATCCCCCATCTCACTTGCATGACACATAAAATCCAATGAGCTAATATGCTACCTCATTGTGACATGTGATGATTATGGATATCTGTATAGAAGCAGCAGGGGCAGGGCAACGTGGACATGAGTAACCTCATTTGCCTGACCAGCTCTCAGGTGAGTGTGTGTGATGCCCACTGGGAACCGTACCAGCCTGTCCCAGGCAAAATTATAGCACTCCCTTTCCCCATTTTTCTGCAGCACTGGGTCATCAGTCTGACCATGGCAGTTTTGCCTTGGGTTGTCCATGTCCAGGCCACTTGGTGCTGGCTAGACCCAGCTTCCTTCTGCTGTGCGGAAAAGCTTATTCCCAAAGTCCCTCAGTATTGACATCCACTGACCAACTTTGCAAACCCTTTTTTCACAACAGAATCAGACTTCATTTCCCACAGCAGTATTGCACCTTGACCCAGGCTTTTAATTCAGCCACACGGAAGGTACCCTGGTATGAAAGCAAAAATTGTGCCAGAGGCTGTTTATTTTACCAGTTAGTCTTACAGCACTTTAAAGTTTTGGATGGATGGAGAATATGCAAAGGGATGAGCGTAAGACATAGCCTTAAGTTCCTGCTTCCTTCTTGATGCTATGAACAAGCATAAGCAAGAATATATTTTGACTTGATGTGCCCATTTTTTTCGATACCCTGCAAAAGCTTGAGGTCTTTAGCTTGGCCAGGATCCCATGCTCCACCCAGCAATTTAGGATGCTTGGAATACAGCAGGAAGATGAAGCTGACATCTTTGCCGAATTCAAGAGGAGGCCATGATTAGGTCTGAATCTGTGCTGTCTCCTGGCAGGACCAATGTAAGCCACTGTGTGTGCAGTAGCTTCTCTTTCTTCAAAAATAGGTGTGATTCTTTCCAAGAATCAATGTAAACTAGCAAGCTGTTCAAAACATTGCTCAAAGTGAGACGTAAGCAGAGCAGTGTTCTTCCTGTACCTCCTACGCAGGTGCGAATTGCATCTAGCTCTCCTATAACTGGAACCATAAATGTGCATTGGAAATTTAGGCTCCTAATGAGAACAACAGGAACCAGAGAGCGCGTGCTGTAATTTTAGCTCATTGCCTCTATTGAATCACCTCCAACGCAACCAGCATCACATGTTGCATTAAGGAATGGCAGTGCCACCTGGTCATAACATAATTTAGTCAATTGAAAGTAAAAATCTTGCTATGTAGACGTCATGGGGCATACATACCTAAAGGATGTTTTTTCTTCTACCTGAAGCTATGCAGGCTTAGAAACATGGAGAGTTTTAAATGCCGGCCATGGATAACTGATTTAAACTTGCTTTCAGGAAGCTGATGGCAGTAAATTAATTTATGAAAGAAATTATTTTCTCTAAGTACTGAAAATGTGTGCTCTAATGTGAAAACAAGCTGAAAGCCAAAAAATATGCATGTTTGTGGGCTTGAGAGGTATTTTTCTTCTTCCCTTTTTTTTTTCTCTGTTGATATCTCCACCTTTTAGCAGCTCCTGTGGTAGGAAAACATGTGAGGTTTTCCTGGCAGCCAGCAGCGGGAAGCCGGGCATGTTGCCTTAAGATGTGATTCGTGCATCCAGAGGTACTGGTCAAACTTGTCATCCTGAGGAATATAAAATAGCTCTGACCCGTGTTCAGCTGTGCTTGCAGTGATAAAACTTGGCTGCATTACTCTGGGAACTTGCAGCATTTTCAGACTTGCGAATGACAGTGTCAGAGAAAATTATTCAGTGTTTTAAGAGTGTTTATTTCATGCCCTTATGTATTCAAACTGTTTTTTTGATAGCACAGCTGAATAGCATGTGACTCATATATGACTGTTTTTAAGAAGGTCTCTAGTTAGCATGTCACGTATGAACCAGGCAACATGTGAATCCACTAGTGAAAGCCAGTGACATGATCTGGTGGGGAAGGAACTGTCAGTCCTGGTGATGGAAGCACTGTGAGTACCAAAAGTGGAGGCATTCTTTGTCGGTTTGGTGTCATTAAGCTAAGAAGAGCTAAAATCCCCTGCTCCCCCCTCATTTACTTACATGTAGTTACTCAAAGCAGTTTGACTGAAAATAGAAAATCTTCCAGTATCATATCCAAGTAATTGGATACTTTTCTTTTAAGCTCTTATTCCAAACTGCTTTATCTTTCTTTTGGAGCAACTGCATCTTCTGAAGAGACTTCTTTCTCTAGAGGGCAATTTTTATCAGAGCTGGACTGACAGGCTTCCCAGCTGCAGTATGGTTTATTCTTTCGCTAATCATCATCTTCAAAAGTGAAATTTGCTTATATGCAGGAGCTCTGTCTGAGCTGGGTGTCTGAGCAAGGGCACAAAGGTGCTGCTGAGGACAAGGAAGTCCCACCTCAAATCTCTATGTTAGACATTGCCCAGGTTTCCATGCTGAGTGAGGAATCAGTCAGTGCGGCTGTCACAGCGCTGCTTAGCAGTGCATTAGAGCAGAGTTTATTTGTATAAAGAGTATGTGAGCATGGTCAACAACCTCCCTAAATCTGACAGAGCATTTCTGTGTGGAAGAGAGAGCCATCTTTGAGGACCTTAAACTAAGTAACAACACAGAGACAGTGTGGGTTCCTAGAAAGCCTCGTTGGAGTGCAAGAGGGACACAGTTAAGTGTATACAGGCAATGCTTTGGTGTAAATGGTCTTGGGGAAAGAAGTGGATGATGCAGGTACCTGATCCTATGCTCTGTGACACAGAGGAGAGCTGATACAGCAAACAGGACTTTGAAAAGTAATACCAGTGCAGTTGCTTCTGGTTGACCAGAGACATAATACGAGACCACCAATAGCTTCAGCCTTTTCTGAAATTATCGTACATGGACACCTGCCTGGAAAGCTGCAGACCTGATCGCAGTGTCATAGTCAGCTCAAGAGTAGCTGAAAACTGAATAGGTGCAGGAGCATGAAGTACACAAATTACTTGTTGCAGTCATTCCTTACTATTACTGAAGCCCTCCTTCTCCTCTAAACCAAGCTGAAATTAACCCAATTACACCAAACTCACCTGCAATTGTCTCTCTCTGCCTGTGTCCCTCTTTGGTTTTGCAGAGACTTTGGTGGTGCTTCCTCAGAGTTCAGCTTGTGATCTTCTCTTCTGTCTACAGTACACACCTGGTTTCCTAAATCTTAAACAAATATGCACCTGAGGCATACCCACAGATCTCAATGCATATAAATAGCAGAGTGAGCACTTAAATGATTAAGGATTTTGTTACCATGTCCTAAAGCAAGTAGCACACCTATTGGCCTCTACACACTGGACTTCGTTCTACATGCAGCAGCACTAAAATGCCCTTTTAGAAAATGAAGCACTGTGAACTGGTAACATTAGAGTAGATAATTTTGAAGTTTTATTGAGATATTCATGTTTAACATTGTTTAAAAGGCGAATCAGGCTTCACACATTTATCAAGCACTCACATGTGTGCTGTGCTGTGTTAATTGCTGTTACTTGTTGAACACATCTATTTATACATGCTGCTGCTTTTCTCTTCTTTTTGTGTAAATTCTGACTTTTTTGCAGGAGCAAGGTAACCTTTCATAGCACATTGTAACAGCAGACTTTAATTTCTGTTGCTCTGCTGATCCAAAACCATTTAAAAACCCCAAAAACCAACCGACCAAAAAAAGTCATGTAGCAATGTAAAAAATCTGGGAAGTGCTGGGCATTCAACAAACATTTCATTAAATTATGTTAAATTATATTATAAATTGGTTTTTTTTGAGACTTCTGTTTCCACTGTGGCCCCATGAAAAGTGTTTGATGGGCCAGAGGAGCACAGCATAACAGAAGCTGACTCTTGTGGAAGGCTCTCCTGCACTGCTGAAAGGTAAAAATGTGACACACTGTGAACTTGCTCCAGAGATAGTCATCACAGTAACTTGACAGTGAAAACAAATTTTCACTGCAGAGTTCCTCCTGTTTTAAATCTGACAACAGTGGCATTTGTGATGAGTACTAAGTGGCTATAATACAGGTAAAACTTTAATCTCCGAAAGCCTAAAATACAAATTGAAAAAGAGGCTTCAGCCTAAATACTGAAGAATTAAAGAGGCTGCAGAATATTTATAAGATTGCAAGCAGACACTTGAAATTATTTTTATTTGGAGAGTCATAGCCTTGTTTTCATTAAACAATTTCAGTTGACAATTGTCACCTGAAATTCTATCTGCTGGAAGTGGTGTGGTGAGTGTGTGTGTGCAGGATCTGCTTGTGCACCAAGAACTAGAAGGATGCAGCACAAGAATCAGCATTATCTCTTCTCTCCGTGGAAATATTCATGGCCAGGTTGGATGGGGTTTTAAGCACCCTGGTGTAGTGGAAGTGGTCGCTGCCTGTGGTGGGGCAGGGTTGACACTAGATGACCTTTAAGGTTCCTTCCAACTCAAACCATTCTATGATTCTGCAATTCTATGATCCCCATGGAAAGTCCAAGACACTTCATTTTTCCTCTATATGTCAGTGTGTGATTTAGTGTTAAGAGAATTTGGGAGAGCTAACAGTAAAACCCAAGTCCGGGGAAGAGATTTTCCACTAAAATGACAAGAAATGTCTCCCACTCTGTAAGGCTCCTCTCCATTCAGGATTTTGCTGGAAGGGACTGCTGACTGAAGATTTCTATGACTGTATCAGTGTCCTCTGGCCATCAACAAAGGCATTCCTGCAGAAGCAGATTATGCTCCCATTGCAGATGCAGTTACCAACTCCAGCATATTTTTATGGCTCTCCAGCTTCTTGGGATGACTGATCATGTTGCAGTGTTCTGTGCAGTCACTAATGGGCCTCTACAGTTCTGGTTCTTGACCAAGGTAGCCTTCACCCAGCATTAGGGTAGGCTGAGCACCTGACCCCATGAGAGCACTGGTGCTGTCCCTGGGGCTGGTCTGTTGTAGGGACTACCAGTCAGCCACACATCAGCAGGCTTCCAAGGTCCCTCATCAAGTACAGGTGCAGAACATGGATGTGAATGACTACAGGTCACACAATATTTAACCTGATCATCCTGCCCTTCCTGTCCTGCAGAGCTCCGCTTCCCCTTGAGAAGGGCACCAGGGCAGCATCTTCTCTTGTTCAAAAAGAAGCAGCTACAGAAGTGCCTGTAGGAAAGATAAGATGCTTTCACATGGTCTGAAATTGCATCCATGTTCTCTGTCTCAGCTTTTTTACGGTTTTCACTTTTCACTCAGTATCTGCAAACTTTCAAAATCTGGTCTGTACCTGGTACTTCCTAATTCTTATATGCCATTTCCTCCACCAAACCATCTCATAAATGGCTTTATTCTCTTCCAGGTGTCTCAGTAAGGTCTAAGTTTGCAACCTCTGCCGTGCTGCCTCTTACAGTTGCAAGCACCTGTCCCTGTCTGACACTCGGGACCCTGCTGTGCTGTGGGACCTCCCCACTCAGTTTAACCTGAGAAATTGAGAGAGGGTGGAAACTGCAGGAGATGCAAGAACTAGGGTCTGTTGGGAGCAGGGATGAGTTTTCCCAGGATGCTCTTGGTCTGATAGGAAAGCATGATTTTTGTAACACAGCTCTCTCTCTCTCTCAGAGACACCATTCAGAAAAAAAAAGCCTTGGCCAGTAGAGCAAGCAACCGATGGCCAGGACAAAACAGGGGCATCAGAGGATGAAGGTGGGCATGGCAAGTCCCTTGGCAGGTCACAGCAGCCCTCCACATGAAAAACCACTGCAGAGCCAACTCATGCCTGAAATGAGTTGCTCTGCCTCCATTTCTGGGTTTTTATTTTCCTGTTTTTAATGCTTCATGCTCTTGTGAGCAATGATCACTGCCATTGCTGTATAAATTAGAACCGAACTACTTCTCCTAATTGCTTTCTGCAGGCACATTAAGGCAGAATACTGTGATCTGAGAACACAGACCCTGCAGAGCAGAGCTGTCTGCAGGCTGTAGGCTGGGCCAGGATGTCTCCCTTGGGGAAAAAAGGATTATAGAAGGAGTCACATCTTTAAATGAGAAGTGATGGGGAAGACTGGGAGGGAGAAACCCATAGGTCAAGTAGGTTTTACATGGAACATGTCCAGCCCTCCATCCCCACTCCAGGAGCAAATTTTTGGGTAGCAGTATTGGCAGTGCCATTTCTATCAGCCGTCCTTTTTGTCTACTTAGTCACAAAGGGCAAAAGCACATATTCTTCCCCTAAAACGCTCAGAAAGCAGGTTGGCATCCTTTCCAGACGTGATGACTCTGGAAGGCAGCACTGGGATTCATTCCTTGCATGTGGCTCTGTTGAGAAATATTTTTGCATTGCATGGAAGAGAGGTTAAGAAGGCACAGCACCAGGTACCACATGAAGGGAGCCTTTGTGTTCTTAACCACCTTCCCTGCTGACACCATGAGACTGAGGCTGGGAAACCTGCATGGCTTGCTCATGAGGGCAGGAGAATTGTGCATCATCTGTGTCTTGGGGTGACTGTATGAGTTTCTGGCAGTTTGGCCAAACCAGCACAATCTGTCTGAATTGAGCATCTTCTCACCCTGCCTTCTGGCTGGCTGGGGGCACATTTTAGGTGTGGGGGATGAGAGCAGAAAATCAGTCACTTCTACCACACAGGAATGGGGCTGGAGCCCCTGATATTTTAGGAGGTGGTCAGTTGAGAATTTGCAGCCTGCTCTCTCTCAAAGCCATAAACCTCTATTTAATGTAAATGTCTGCCCAGGGCCTCCAAAACTGGCGGCCCCCATATCTGGGGTTGATAAAAGGGTGAGGAGGCCTGAGATATCCACAGTCTGTGCTCGATGAAGAGTAGGGCCAGCCTGGCCCTAATCTCTCCAAATGCCCATGCAGTGTACTGCCCAGGTGGAGGAGCACAAGCCAGGAGCAGGCCCACTTCTCCGGGCAATGAGTTAATAAGAAACACGTTTGGTGTTCCTGCCCTTTCACTACGGGGTCTGTGTGGTAGCCATTAAAATTGAGGTTTTGGAACTTACCTGCATAATAAATGTTTGGGAAAATGTCAACATTTTTTCGAACTTTCTGAAGAGCTAGTGTCAGAGCTAGGGTTTTAAAAGAAACTCCAAAAAGTATGAACTGCAATAACATCATGGGAACTAACAGTACAACACATAATTTTAATAGACTTTAGCCTCATGTACCACATGCCTGCCATATGGCAAAGCAAAGGTAGTTTGTACGGTGCTAAACCTATACACAGAGCAGAATTTCCTTGCTTTGCTATCTTGGTGAATCCTCTTCCCATGTTATGTCATGATACTTTTGCCACTAGAAAATGAGATGCATTAGGTTGCAAGGAAGGGGCAGAAGATGTTTCCTATTTCACCACTGGAACAAGCTCTGCCCTACTCCTATCCTGGGATCAAAAGGTGGGGGCAAAAAATATCAGGGAGAGACTTGAAACCTCTTCTCACACAAACAGTACAATGTGCATTAGGGGGCCCACATTAAAGCTGTGTGTCTCCCCCTCTCCATAGCTGCTGTGGATGAGCTCTGTCTGTCTTCCAGCCCCCTGCCCAGGCCACCACAGGCTGTGTGTCCTGGGCACAGCATCAGCAGCTGCTGCATCCAGCATCAGCAGCTGCTGCTTCTGACTGAATTGCAGGACCTGAACAGGAGAGCCTGTTTGGGTGGCCCTGTGAACCCATCTGGAAGTGTTGGCAAATGCACAACTAACCTCGTGCCTGAAAAAATGCAGAATTTTGAGTAAGCCTCTAAGATCGTCAATGCTGAGTTGTTTCTGACTACGGAACTATAATTTCTTGCCTTAGAGTTGGTAGGAAACGATTAAAGAGTCTCTTGGCACTAATTCTCCAGGGAGTTTCTAGCCCTCGGTGTTTGTACGAAGGCTGACAATGTGGGAGGTGTCATAAGCACATGCAGCACTGTGGTGCTGAGCTGAAATTGGAAGTTGCAGACCAGGGGGCCCACAAGGGATACCAGAAGACAATCTTTGGTCATTTTTCTTCAGAGGCTTTTTTTCTTTCTCTTGACAGCATGAAGTATTTTTCCTTCTTGCTCTTTCTGTCCTTCACCTAAGCAGCAATTCTTAACACACTAAACACACATCTCAGACGCACTTGGAGTACGGACAAGAAACCCTACGTACCAGACAATAGAAGGGATGAAGCCAATATATTATATGGCTTTTAGGCGCCTATTTCACAGCTTTCCTCGAGCCAGACTCATGGTTTGGGAAATTATAAGAATGACAATATTGAAGTCTTTAATTAAATGCAGAGCTGAAAAGTGTTAGCAGCTGCCATCAAAATGTGTGCTGCAGGCGGAGCGGCACAGGGTATGCCTGGGAAAAAAAAAGGAGAGGGCTGGAGTGGAGCAGAAGTCTTTCCCACGCTTGGATCCGCGAAGGTAAAAGTAGTAGATAAGGCTATCTGCCAGGGATCCCTCAGACAGCAACGAGCTAAGAAAAAAGCCTTGTCGCCACATCGTGGCCAAGCGAGGCCACTCCTTTCTGGCGTGGGTAAAACAGCCTCCTACCTCTCTTTCTGAGCAGGAACACGGGGAAAGCTGGGCACACGTGTGAAGGCAAGCTGCAGGGAACGACCTATCAAAACGCATGTAAAGTATAAAAGGGGCACCGCAGCCGCAGCTGCGTGCGGCGAGGCCCGGGGGGAGCGGGGATGCGCGGCGCGGCTCGGCTCGGTTCGGCTCGGNGGCGGCTCCGGGCCGGACTGACTCCGTCCTGCGGCGCTCAGAACGGGAGCCGCCGGGGCAGCGTTTGGGCAAAATGCGCCTTCATCGGGTATGATGCCTTTTGTTCTTAGAGCTGCGCTGTCCCTCGGATATAGTGATACCCGTCTGTACAGCCTGTCCTCCAGCACACGGCTGTGGGGTGAGGCGCAGGAATCATGAAAAGAATCATAGGATCAGTTAGGCTGGGAAAGGCTCTTAAGTCCAGTTGTTATCCCACCACTTACAAGTCCACGACTAAACCATGTGCCCAGGTGTCACATCTATATGTCTTTTGCAGACTTCCAGGGTTGGTGCTGCCACCACTTCCCTGAGCAGGCTGTTTCAATGCCTAAACACCCTTTCAGTGAAGAAATCTTTCCCACCACCCAATCTAAACCTCCCCAGCACAACTTGAGGCCATTTCCTCGTGTCTTGTTGCATGTTACTTGTGAGAAGAGATTGACCCCCACCTTGCTAAAGCCTTTCATGTACTTACAGAGAGCAATAAGGTCACCTCCTTTTCTCCAGGCTAAACACCCCCAGCTCCCTCAGCTGCTCCTCACAGGACTTGTGCTCCAGACCCTTCCCCAGCTCCATTGCCCTTCTCTGGACTCCCTCCAGCACCTCAATGTCTTTCTTGTAGTGAGGGGCCCAGAACTGGACACAGCACTCGAGGTGTGGCCTCACCAGTGCCCAGTACAGGGGGACAATCCCTGCCCTGGTCCTGCTGGCCACGCTATTGCTGATCCAGGCCAGGATGCCATTGGCCTTCTTGGCCACCTGGGCACACCCTGGCTCATGTTCAGCCAATGTGAACCAGGGGTCAGGAGGACAGTCAGAGTGACTGTACACAGTCACTGGTGCAGCAGTGTGCATTGCAAGCTCACTGAGCCCTCACTTTAGCCCTTGCCCTGATTAGGAGAGCCGCTCTTAGGGATCAACGCCTCCTGTACCAGCAGACTGTGTTGCATACCTGTTTGCCATGTGTTTTGCAGTGAGTCAATGGGGTAGTGCACAGCCAGAAAATGCAGCCAGGCTTAGTTCTCAGGCCTGACGTTCAACTACTGAGATGAAGGTAATGGTTAAAGTGGATTTCACAAGATGGGGTAGCTCAATTGACCAGGCTGAGCAGCAGCCTGGGGTTGAGTAAGTGGGTTAAAATCTGAAACTTCTTCCCATGAAACTGAAATGACAAAAGACTGCTCCCAAGGCCAAAAGCTGTGCTGTGTGGCAGGTGACAGGTGACAGGTTGGGTCCCTGCCAGGCGGCGGGGAGCAGCTGCACTGCACAGCGCGGTGTGGTTGCAGCACACACATGTTAGAGGGCTATCTAATGCAATCATGAGCTGCACAAAGAGGCACCCACTGCTCCTTCCCAAAGGGCAGAGGGAAAGGGGACTGGAAGGCAGCTGGGGGAGATTTTAGCCTGTAGCGTCTGCATGGGGTGTTGGAATAACACAAAGGAAGGTTCTTGCTGTGAGATCAGAAAAGATGGTGAGTTAAAAGATATTTCTGGCATCTAATTTTCATTTCAATGCAAAGAAAAGGAAAAAGCAAGGAAGAAAAAAGCAAGGTTTTTAGATGAGCCTGTCATTACCAGGCAGTTCAATCTTACGCTGAAATAACACAGCTAGTTTGAGGACTGTCCATGGATCACAGCAGTGGATCACTGGACTAGATCACAGCAGAGTGAGGATGCAGCAGCAAGTTCTATTGATGATCCCGTGGGATCTCTGTACCTAGGTATACATAGCCCAGGGTGTAAGACCCACAGCAAGCTTCACAAAGTGCTTGTATCGGGGCTTTGGCTTGCCAAGAACCTTTGGATGGCTAAAATGGACAAAGGGACTAGGTCATTCCTGATTTACTAACTTTACACCTATTCTTGGAGTAAGGCCTTTACACCAAGACTTTGTCCAACTCTTATAGACACACCCTCCTTTTTTCCTTTCCCCATACCTTCTTTTAGCACTGTGAGACCATTAGCTGTGTGATTGCCCACTGTTGCACTGAAGCAGCACCTTTGAGCAAATGCAGTTCTCAGAAACCTCATGGCTGGATCATGAAAGGTGGCTGAAGGCAAACAGACAGCCAGAAATGTGGCTGCCCACAAAATCACAGTTTCCATTGCTCATACTTGGAAGTAGCTTAAGATGGTATCTGTGGTCACCAAAACCACCCAGGCCCAGCTCCTTTTCCCTGTGGCTTGTCTGTCATCATCATGCACGTATGCTGTGGCATATTATTTGAGTGCAACATTTATCCACTGCTCTCCTGGTACAATGAATCGTTCTTCTGGTTATGTGACTTCATTTAAAAAAAAAAAAAAAAGAAAAAAGAAGAAGACTCATTTCTCAGAATCCCAGAACGAAAAGGTCAATTTCTCCATGGAATATAAGTGGTGAATGGAGGAGAAAGAGTCTGTTGGCTTAGCACTGAGACACTAAGGCTTCTTACCTAACCCATCAATGAGCCCAGCGTAAGAGGGATGTCTGCTGCCAGCACATCCCCAAAATGTAGTTCTGTGATTTCTCCCTTTTTCTTTGTTGGCAGTTGCCAGGCAGCTTCCACTCTGAGTTAGTGATTTGTGCACTATAGGACTGGGTGGACATGGATTATCTTGAGCCAAGTTTGGTAAGGCAAGAGGGAAGGCTTACCAGATTAATAAATTGTCTTTCTGGTTTCCTCTGAAATGTACTGGTGAAGACACTATCTGCTAAGGAAATAGGAAGTAATCCCTCCTCTTATGTGTTTGGAATCTCTATTATTATATTTCCTGAAAACAATTAGTGGAAGAAAACTGGGAGTCACATGCAGAAGAGGAACAAGACAATTTCTAGATAGAAATGCTCATCCCAGGACCAGATAGTTACGTTTGCTAATACCATGGTACAGAAAGCACACATACAATAAAAGCAGATAGCAGCCAGACTACTGACCAAAGGACTCCTGAAATGAATGGCTGTATCTGAAATCCCGTGTGTGCTCAAGGCTGAATGACCTCCTGTAGACTTGACGTGAACACCAAGTACCTCCATCCTGGTAGATGGCCCCCATTCCCTGTGAGATAAAAGGGAGCTGTTTAACCAGCTTGTCTGTAATGCTAGTGAAGATATTTTTATCCTGCATAGACACAAAGCAACATTTGTTCCATGTTGACAGTTATAGAGTAAAACCTTGGTGTCTTTCTTCTATGCCAGGTGGTATGTGAATGGTTATGTGCCCTCACAAAGCAACGACGTCAGAAAACTCATCTTTCCATTGTTAATTACCGAAGAGAGAAACTGCAATTTGAAGTGGGCTTTATTTTCCACACAGTTTCTGGTGTTGTTCCTCAACAGAAATAAAGGAGATGGCCCAAAGGCAGGCTCCACCCGAGGCACTGAGCAGATGGGGCCTGAGCCGATGGCTGGCTCACAGCTGCAGGGCATGGCTGGCTGGGCTGTGTGCATTGTGCTGCTGGCTGGCACAGGGGCTGGTGCTGCTGGGGTCAGGGACTAAGCCTTCTCCTCCTTGGATAAGTATTAAAGAAAACAGTGAAAATGAAGATGTAATGTATTTCTTAGGGTAAATCTTCTTGAAAGAAAAGCAGGGCAGAGTTTTTTAAAAACTGGCTGCCTGATCTCCTAAAACCCTATCTAAACTTTAAAACCTCTGGAGTCTGGTAAGAGGCAGATCTCCTGTGTGACATCCCCAGATGTTCTACAGCTAGGCTTATTTTCTAACCACAAGCATTGATTTGAAACAAGAGAGTATGCACTTCCTGGGGCCTCAGAACACCCTGCAGGGGCCCCAGAGTGAGGCTGCTCTGCTGGGAGCACGCTGATTGTCTGCACCTGGCCAAGTTGTTTTGGGTTAGCTGCACTGCCTCAACAGGGGTGATAATTTGGCGGTCCAAGGTCACTCTTCACATGTTCCTGTATCTCCTTAGGCTGTATCTCCTCAGGAAACCATGATTCTGCTTGTGGAGGCCCCAGACAGCCTCTCCTGGGGCAGCTGTTGGGAAGTGAAGAGTGTAATACCAGAGTTTCTAACTCTCCAAGACAATGTTTTTTATCTTCCTAACAACTGTGAGTTTGGATGGGCTTTGGACCTTCCACATAATTTTTCCACAGGTGGAATGGTCTCTGGTCTCATTTTCCATCGCACTGCAGTGGGTTGCAGAATGCCTGGGCTGACTCTCAGGCTTAGCCAGGGCTGAAGTGTCTCTTCAACCTCCTGCTCCTTCCAGCACCCCCAGCTTCTCCAACCCCAGTGGAGAATTAGGACCAGACCAAATGGCAGACCCTCTGGCTGGGATATCATGGAGAACAGGACCTCACACCAGCTTCCCATGGCCTGTGCCTGCTGCTGGTGACCATGGTTTAAAGCACATCCCTTTCTTACATGAGACAGTTAAGCTGTAAATCTTCTGGCCTACAGTTTAATTCTTCAGGATATTGCATTAGTGCCAACAGATACACAGATTTAGAAAGGCACTTCAGATTTTTGAAGGCACCTCTGTTTTTCACTTTGCAGCTCAGGAGCTGCAGAGATCTATACAAAAAACAACTAACCCTCAGTTTTCCATTACCTTGCTGAGTCCCCTCAGTTAGGTGTAAGCCCAGAGCTTGTCTTTCTCAACTTTGGTGGATCACATTGTTACATCATGCACCCTTACTTCACTGGGATATTCTGCCTGTTTGACCTTTTTACTCAAAGCTGGGAATCTTTCCTGTGTCACTTTACATTTCCTCTTTCCAGTAACTTTTTCTATGTCTTTTTTTTTTTTTTTTTGGTGGTTAGAAAGATTTTGTCTTCAGCCTTCTGACTGGAGATAGGATAAAAATGGGTTTCCTTGAGCAAGAAATACCTGTTGCTGAGACAGGTCTTATCCTGGTAGATCACTGTTCTCATTTACCCATCTGTGATTTTCCCTAGTCTAGTTCTTTATAAGTTTCAGCATGTTCAAAATAAAAACAATTCAAAAATTCTCTCATTCCAAGGTATCCATCAGAAGACATATTTTTCCCCTGCTATCCTTCTCCTCTCACATCTCATTTTATTGTCTTCCACTCTCCCTAATATACACAGTAAATACATTAGGGCCAATCTCAGACTGCAATGGCATAGGGAGGTAGATGGAAAAGACACTACATTTGCCAATATCTGGAAGGAATGAAGGAGTTTCATTCTCAGAAGTGATTTGATGACAAGAGTCCATGCTTCAAAGAGAAGCTCTATAAGTGAGCTGCACAGACAGACCGTTCAGCAAAAACCTATGTAGAGATACAGGATCACAAACAGTAGGCTAGGAAGCACTTGGTGTTAAGAGAAGATGAAGCAACTATCAGGAGATATTTTGCAGATGAGATGTAAATATACTAGAAAAAAACAGGGGACTTGGCTGGAACACAGCAGAACAGTGAGAAGGGACATGTGCTAAAGGAGTTTGTAGGTGGCTGCCTTGCTCACAGGAGCTGAGGAGGACAGGGGATGGTGCAACCTGTTCAACAGATTGATTGAAGATTAGGATTTACGTGGAGGGAAAATAAATTCAGAAGTAACAGCAGGGTTCAAACTAGCACAAGTGTGTGTGTGCATGTGTGTGTGTGTGTGTGCGTGTATTGGAAAAAGCAATAACTGGACAGTGATACATCATAATTAGTGCGAAATAACCACCCACCACAACTGAGATGGTGTATTTGGACTAAGATTACATGATCAACTAATAATGGCATCCAAAAAGTACATATACTGTTTAGTAGTGTAGACAGTGAAAAATCAAAAGAAAAAGCTTTGCCCTGTTTTAAAGGATCAGCATATAGGCAGCATGCTTTTGCTAGGGAAATGTCTAAAAAATCTTTCTCCTTCAGACTATTAGGGCAAAGTCTCCAGGGAATTCTGTGGAATTTGTAGAGAACTACAGTCACCAGTGCTACTGAGAGGATATTGATGAAATGAATTATTGCAGATGTGGTATCTTTGTCCATCATGTAGTAAAAAATGTAATTTTTTCCAGTTTTAGTTAGTAAAAGGAAATAAATGAGGGGAGAGGGGTGGGGTGTACGACCATGTCACCACAACTGAGATATTCGTGAATATAGTCTCTTGAATATTTATTGTAATTGCAAAAGGAAAAAAACCAAACAAAAAACTTTCAGCAAAAAAATTAAACAAACAAAATCCACTTGGTATACAGAAGTCACATACAAACAGAATATCCAATGGAATACACATGGTCTCTACGTCCGCACAGAATTAAAACTCTCCATGTGGATAACACTTGTACTGAACATTCAGACAAGAGCTTCCATGGATGTATGGAGAAGATTCACAAAATTTATCACCCAGCAGCATTTTAGCTAACATATTTTTAAAACCACAGTAGCTATATTGCAGTAAGAGTCGGGGGAGAAGGCACAGATTGAGTCTTACCCCCTCACAAAGGTATCCTAAACACATACTTCAATTTTTCTTCAAGAACATTTCAGCGAACAAGTTAGTTTGAGGGAACCAGAACAGCTACATATTATCAAGGTAAGCATTTATCTTTGTGCATGTAGTCACATGTCTATGAGGAATTATAAAAAAGCTAGGTAAAATTATCTGCCAGCCCTTGAACTGTCAGGTCACTTAACAATAAAAAGTTTAGGGAGTCCTGTAGCAGGCTGTATATCTCTATTTTAGTGGTACCTCATATTATGACACTTACTTTGTTGCTCAGCAACAACGATGACAAGAATCTCCTTTTTATATTAAGTAATCCCCAATTTCTATCTGCATACATTTTTATTTCACTCTGGTCTATATAATTTTGCAGAACTTTTAATGGCATTAGGTACAAAAAAAGGGTTTTTTAAGGACTTTTCAGGTCATTGCAAGTACTGTCCTGTGCTACTTAATGCAATTTGGCTACTTTGCTTTCTCACAGAATGTATTTGATGACATTGGAAAGGAAACCCATGATACTAGTTTCCAGTAGGCCTTAGAATTTCATTCTTTTCCAGCTCAAGCAAATTAAAAAAACATAAAACAAAGCAACAAGCAACCATACCTAAAATCAACCTTATACATTGTCACAAAAATGTGTCAGATCAAACTGAAAATCTAGTTATGTAGTACTAACGGATAAACATTTTTAGGAAAATTGTCTGGCAAAACCAATTCCTCCCCATGGTCCAGACTCAGTGGCCTGTCTCTATTTAGCAAATTCCCAGTGCAGATGACACATGCCTTTGAAACCAGAGATGTAGCAAGAATTAACAGAATGAGCTTCTCTGCAGACTCTGTGGGCACAGCTGGGAACCCATGGCAGATCACTGATTTAGGATTTAAGGTCCCAAACGTACCCAAAGGTGTTGCTAAGTACCAATGGCCTTGCTCATGTTCTTAGAGAACCATTAGAATTATGCAAGGAAGCAGGAAAAAATAAGTTATTGGATGTCTCCTTTTAATTTCATGGTTAGATTCGGGCCTGCATTTTGTTTCCATTTGTACCTCAGCTTTGTTCGTAATAGAACATAATATTCACAGTATTTTTGTTCAAATAGAACTTTGAAGGCCATGTAACAACAGAGTGAAGAACGTGGGTCAGTATCTTTAAGGATGTATCTTCCATCTTTAGGATCTAGAGAAGTTAAGAAACTTAATTGTCAAAAGTTACTAATTAAGATCACCTTCCACTCTGCTGTGCTGCTGACTGTGACCTTCCAGATGTTCCCAAACATATTAAACCAGGGCACCAACCGAAGTTTGGCAAGTCATCTGCAAGCATATTGGGTACCCCTATTTGATATCTCAGGTAACTATTATGAGTTAACTGTATCAGATTAAAGAAAACAAGCCCACATGATATTATGCAATACAGGCAGACAGAGCATGTAACTGACTCTTTAAGAATAAATAACTAACTCACCATAAATGCTGAGCTCTAAGAGGTTCTTTTAATGCTTCTACAGAACATGCTTTAAAAAATATAGGCAGACAGTTTAGAAACGGTTTTTCTGACTGAAGGTGCTGTCCCACTAGTGTTGGTGTAACATGACAATTTCCAAAAAAGGACACTCAGAACTCTAAAAGTAAAATTGACATGCACTTGCAGTAAACATACAAATATCTTTAACCATAACCTCATATATGAAAAATAGTTTAAGTTACTTAAGAATATTCTTACACTACACTGGTAAAGTGTTTACTATATAATTTTTCTACAAGACGTGTACATTTACCAGAAATCTTAAGCCACACAGGCATCATCAACAGCTTATCACACATACATGATGCTTCTCCCTTTCACACAAGTTTATATACACTGAGTAAATAATTAAATATTGCACTTATTGGCCCATGATTCCTCAGTCTTGAGGTATTCAAAAATAGAAAAAATATCTATTTTATAACATTTTTTTCATGCAACATGTAAGACATTTGAAATCCACGAACACTAGTATATAGGTTACACATTGTGACAGTCCAACCGAGTCACAACACATCTGACACTACTGACAAAATACCAAACAGGAGTTACAGCACAAACATTTCATATATCACTAGTTGCAGGTACATGTCAGAATTACTCGAGGAAATCTATCACCAGAAGTGGTAAACAATCTCTATCTAACTTTCATTTTTGTCTGTTATAGGTGAACATGAAGTTATGGGAAAACTAGGACTTTTGCTTCCCCCACGGATCAGATACCAAGTACCTTCAAGTACCTTATTGTACAAATGACAAGCCATCTACCTCTGCTGGAACCACAGAAAATAAACTATGGTCTTCAAATGTAACACATTTGATTTCCAGCGGTAATGACAATTTAAGGATAAATTTGGGAAAGGTGGCACCGAATATGAACAAGTAACAGTGGGAAATGAATGAGTATCAAAGATGTACTGCTGTATAAATGTGCATATAATATGTGTGTAATCACAAATTCTGCTTCACTGAACATCCATGGATAAACAAAAGGGAAAAAAAAAGAAAGGCTAATTTGCAAAGGTGAACTACATTTACCCCTAAATAAAACTGGTAGAGTTCATTCAAATAATTGAAATGAGTTGCGTTTTTAAATGAGACTTGACAAGTGATCAGCATTGGAGAATCTGGAGTCAGAATGTATGGATTAATGGCGCAAATTAACACAACTTATTCCCCATTGCATTAAGTGAAGATATGTTGCTTTACACCCCCTGACGGTTTATCTAAAAGGCTTCAAACTCATGGTCTCACATTGCTAAATATCTCAAGCTAAAGAAGAATTAGGCTTATACATTGTGAGTCTATATGAAACAGGCCAAGGAGGAATAATTCTGTCATCAGAACTGAAATTTAGTTGATGCCTGTAAAAATGTAAATAAAAAGACTTACTTCTCAAAACACAAAGAAAAGAGTAGCTGGGAGGGGTGAAGTTTGGAAGGGGGTTTCTCTTGGAATCCAATTGCAACATCATTTGTCTGCTCCAAAGAAACAAATGCATAACCACCAAATGTAGAATTTTTGCGGCTTTTTTTCCCTAAAAATGGCAAACTGAAAGCATTCTCAAAGTTAGGATCAAACTCCAGCAAATTTTGTGCATCCTGAAATAGCACTTCACTTCTAAAATAAAGAAGGTGCAGGTGGTACAGCTGAATATACAGAGCTGAGCAGACTGGGAAGAAAACTTAATCCTTCAGACTGGTGCTCTGGAAAAGGCCACACAGATGCAGTTGCTCAGGTGATTTCTCTATGCATTACATTAAGTATAAGCACAAAGGAACAAACAGTTCCAGGTAACAGTCACTTACACAGCTGTTCAGAGAGAAAGCGTATTTTTTGACAGAAAATTAGGCTAGTTCCCATGTATTTAAAACACCAAATGAACAAGTCTAAATAAACTACCACCACCACCAAAAATAACAGATACAGTATTAAGTCAGTTGCACTTGTAACTTGTGAACATGAACTCTTAAAAGAATCAAAAACATGCATCTGAGTGTTCAACCCAGCGGGGCTGGCTAGCTGCTCAGCAGGTCGGTGCCAGAGACACCACAGGAACCAGTCAATCCCATGCTCCTGGGTGCTCCCAAGGTATTTTCTGACCAGTAGCTTGAAGGTGCAGCAAGCAGCACATTGTCAGAGCGTGATAAGGCTGGTGCATTGCCCATGCACAGGATTAGCTTGCTGCTATAAGCATTAGTCTAGATCATAACTCAGAAAATGGATTGTGTAGTATTACTTCAGCTTCAACTGGCACTATGGAACTCAGGACCCTCTGCCCAAAGGCATCTCATCTCTCAGAAATTTAACATGCCCTGTGTATCAACTGCTGTATCTCACCAAGTGGGTAAACCTCAGCTGAAGCGGGTATCTATGGCTGGACCAATGATTTCCTGTGATATTCAGTCCTATTTCTATGCTGAAAGTGACAACAAATTAGTGCAAGGTGTGCAAGAACTTTTTAACCAAGATTTGAGATGAGGCTGAAAGTAGTTTCATTTCTGTTATCTGAGTTTTTATCTGAGCCCTCCCTTCTTCTATCAGGAAATTTGGTGCTTTGTAGCCTGGTACTTGCTCCAGATGGAATTGTGCCACACCACTGGGTAGATCAGGGATATAACCAAAACTTGCTTGTGTCCTTCAGTAACTCATAATCAGTGACTTCTGGATATGTGAAGAACAAGGCATTGACTGTTTAAATTTAGACCCTTGATGAAGTTGTGACGGGTTCTTCAAAAATGTTCGGCCTACTTGAATTTAAGAAAACTGCAGTTCTATCATGTAAGTCAAAAGGAGCTGAACCAGATTGACACAGGCTGCTTTTGGATATTCTACCTCATAGGAGGCCAAGGCATAATTTTAGATAGAATGAAAATTCTAATACTGCTAATCCCCTCAGAATTCTTGGAAGATTTGGGGAATGCACAGTAAGTTACTTCTCAAAAGCTTTTCTGTGTTTACTGTTTCTCCAAAAAGGCAAGTACTAGTTGAGAGTGTACTGAGGTCATGATGCTCATGATCTAAATGTGACCAAATTTTATAGCAGAAAACTCAATATTGCTGTGAAGCACGTGGCTGCAAAAACCAACCTGTGATGGAAAATCAAAGGCTACTTTTCCAACAGTACATAACCCAGATTGCAAAGAAAAGGTCTGCTTGAACCTCCACATATTTTCAATTTCAGAGAAAGTCATGATAGGATAAACTAGGTTTCATGGGACTACAGGAGGTCATCCTTTCCAACCTTCTACTCAAGACAGTGTCAACTGAGAGGGCTGAGTGGTTTTCACAGGGTTTTAGACAGTCTGATCTTGAAAAACTCCAAGTATTTTATTTGAACATTTTAAAAATTAATCTAATTCTGAACTCATGACAATGTCTGGGTGTTAGTACAAAGTTTCTAGGAGATTTTAAATACTGACTTATTCTGCTGCTGTACTTCACACAAGCTTTTTCCTTTTAACACATTTTTGGCATTCTAAGGAACAACATTACTCTGACAGCTGCTTCCTCCAGCCACCCCATCTCATGCAGAAGGCCAAATATGTGTGGAGGCCTGGCAGGTTAGTTGCCTCAGAAACATGAAGCAGGGGTTCTCCTCCTTAAATTTTGCTGTTACTCTTCTGCTGAGACTCCTGACACAAAATGAAAAGCAATTAATTAATCCCATTTATGTAAAGAACTGTATCTACCACGCCATTTGTTTAAAAAGATATATGCTAATAATATATTTCTACCACTGATTAAAGTCTAAATGGTCATAATCAGGCAGGGAGGGTCTTAAATTCATTGCAATGGTATACAAGCAAAGCGTGGCTGCAGCAAGGGACATCTTGAAGTCTTTTTTTCTTGTTGCATTGTGCACAGGACATGACCATTTCACATCAAGCATCTCAGAGCAAAGCTGGAAAAATACCTGCATTTCTAGCCAAGCTGCATGATTCAGGATATGCCCAAGATCATTGACAATGTGATTATGTCTCTCCTCTCCTTGCCTGAGATGGTTCAGACTCATAATACAACCTAAAGTTTGTCTTAAGAACTTGAGAGCTGAAGCTGAATTCTGTCTCAAGCCTTTCCTGCTCCTTTTTCTTGAGCAGGAATCACTGACATAACAAGAAAAACATGGAAAACTCTGCACCAACCATCTCAAATGAAGCTTGCTTTATATTGCTTCTGTTTTTTCACATCACCTGGTACCTAGTGTGTGAAAGTCTCTCAGCACAGTTAGCAACATGCTGTCTTAAATTGGGGAGGGAAAAGCAGCACCCTGGGGAGAGACAGGATCATGGTTTGGACAGCATGTGCCTCTTCCACCTGGCTGCTCATCTGCTCTAAAGAGGAGGGTGCTTTCTCTTCATGGAGGTAAATCAGTCTCCATGTCAACTAGGGAAAGAAGTGCTTAAATGAGCTAGCTAACACGACAGACATGGTTTAAAACCCAGACTGAAGAAAGAACACTTACTCATTTAAGTTAGGCAGCCCAGGTAGAACCCTCCTGGCATATCCACATGTAATGTGTCTATATGCCTTGCTTGGAAGTAATTTTTACTGTGTCAAAGTGTATGTAGATTATTTAATCACTTTTTAAAAAGTGGCCATTTTCTCTTAGTGGGTATCAGGAGTTATACCAAAAACATAAACTGTACAGAAGGATTTCTTGGCAATTGTGTGTTGTTTGGTGTACTATGTGTTACTTCCTTTTTTTTATTTTTCCAATTTTTCCCATTGCTGACAATTTAAAAAATGTCAGCCTTGTCTTAAATTCTGTCTAATTGGAAAGATAAAATAATCAGTGCTTGTTCAATTATGCTGATTAGTTAAAAAAGGTCACTGTGATGCAAGTAAAGCAGTTGTACAAAGTACTTCAGGGCACAGATGTAAGAAATTTCCACCAATTACTAGAGGAGTAAAAACTGTGAAATACAACTATTTTAACACTTTATCGTAAAAGAACTTGTGTACTTTATTCTGCTATATTCACAGCCTTTTGCATATCTTTTTAATTTATTCAGCCTAAGATTAGAAATGCTGACAATTTTTTATTACTCTTAAAGATTTAAAAATCCCAATTCACTTGCCAAAATAAATGGAAAAAAATGAGATCAAACTTCAGTTCACTGACACCATCAGCACTTCTGCAAAAGGTCTGAGTAAAATACAGACATTTGTAGCCAGTGTGGTGGTAGCTCTCTCAGTGACTGAGTGGGAGATGAAATTCCTGAAAACTGAAGTGTGCAGGTTTGACAGCAACGTGACAAGGCAGTTTTTGGCTATGAACAATGAAGCACAATGGATTTGGCTCTGTCAGACAGAATATAAAACTGTGTGGTTAATGTCTCATGCACGTAGAAATGGAAAGAACTAATCTGCCTTCTACTACAGGGGTAGGTAAGACTGGGATCTCCATAATGATGGAATGAGAAATTAAGTCCAGTTTCAGAAAATTATTAGATTGACATGCAGCTCCTATGTAAAAGTAAATACAGTAGCTATCCAAACAGGATGAACTACCTAATATCTCTGAGAGTCTGGACTGAATATGCACATCCAGCTGGAAATTCACAGGGAATTTTGGTGGTTTTGGGCCCAGGATCTAACTTATTTTTAATTTCTGCAGTTTTTAGTCAGCCAGGATGTGTACCACAATGAGTGTAGATTTGCCAAGGCAATGTGCTCCAGGAAGTGTCCCTTGTACAAGTGATCTGGACAGAATGAGGGATTTGCTCACTACGGGAATACTTCTAAATTCATTTTCAGTCAGGAAAATGTACAAGTAGCATCAGGAAGCTTACTCAAAACACCCTGACCATTACCCTAAAGATTCAACTACGTAACTTGAAACTGATGAAGCGAGAGAAAATTCTAGGCAAATGTGGTTTGAGGACATGGCACCAGCTGAAGTGTGATGTCAAACAGTAAAAAGAGAAGAGAAATTAATATACAGCCTGCATGCAAAAGCCAGATTCTAAAATATGCATCATCATTTCAGACTAAAAACTGCTCCATCCCCATATTCAAACATCTGATGATGCAAAACAAGACTGTTCTCCCAAATAAATTAATAAGACAGTACAAATAAAGGCATATAGACCATTCATAAATACTCTGTTGGCAACAGAACACACTGGAGCTGCCTTTGCTGATAGCTGCATTAGCAGCTGCAGTTGGGCTGCTGTGGAGGAGGGGTGTCCTTTAGCTGTGTGTTCTGGTTGCTGGCAGCAATGGTGGGGTTCGTCTCCAGACTTTCTGACATTTTGTCACAGATGATATCCACAAGTCGCTCAAACGTCTGCTTGACATTAATGTTTTCCTTGGCACTTGTTTCAAAAAATTCAAATCCTAAGAAAATAAACAACATGTTTATGTTCTATGCATATTTCAGCATCTCCAACAAATATACAAACTTCTCTTGACCAAGAGACACTCAGAAACGAAACATGTGAGAGCACACATATGAAAGAAGAGCAGTTAAAATTGTAATACAATCAGAGTAAGTACGATAGCGCTACTGGCTTTATACAAAGCCGGATGAAGTCAGGGCTGCTCCAAATGTATTCTCTTAGAAAAAGTCTACTTTTAAACAGTTTAATCTAAAAATTGATACCTGATTGAGGGTATTATTTTAGAAATGCCCTACATATACAGCCATTGGGAATGACTAATCTGCTGCTCCATCTCTAACTATTACATTCCTCTGAGCATTATTTATTTGGAAACAGCCATTTCCATTGCGTTATTAAGGTGGTGCCAAAATACAAAATAATGCTTGGAAAATACAGATAAAAAACCAAGCAAAACAAGTAAAGATTTTTGCAATTTGATATTTACTAAAGTTAGAAGTGAATCCATGGGACCAAAGGGATTCCCAGCACCACAAACCAAACTAATAAAAAGATACAGAAATGCACATAAGGAAGAAAACAATTAATTTATACAGAAGGGTTTTTTTTATCTATTCATTCCCAGTGATTGCACCAAAGGCAAAAACCAGAGCTATCCTTGGCCCATAAGGGACACTGGAAGTTTTTATGGAGCAGAGACAGCTGTTCTAAGCTCTCTGGACACAGTCTGCCTAAGTTCTCTCCTCTGCCCCACTTGTAGCACATCTCACCTCCCACGTGTCTCACTCATCTAGGCCAGGTTTGCAGCTTGGTGGTCAGACTGTACCTAGAAGGCTTCTGCCAGTTCTGGGTCTTCCCATGTGCTTGTTTCCTTTGCAAAGCATTTGTCTTCTTTAATTTATTGTTTGCTAGGACTTTTCCCACATGCTCTATCTTCTTCCCTTATAAGTTACAACATTGCTCACCTGTTCCCTGATAATTCAAAACTTTCTTCCACTCTTGTCATTCCACTACCTACGGGTTCAACATTGAAACAGCTTACAAAACATCTGATTCACTGGTAGTTTTACAGAACTATTTTGCATAACTATTTTGATTCTTTCTGATTAAATCTGAATATTAAGGTGCAATTACCACTGTCTTTAATTATGAGAAAAATCCCAGTCAGAAAATTTCAGTCACTTGAAACTCCTGGCAAAAGGACAGAAAACAGATCTTTGTGGGTCCGGTGGTTTGGTTTGGGTTTTTTTAATGGTTTGTTTTATTCTGTTTTGAAAGGCCACAGGAAATTTAAATGCAACTACTTTGTTCACATTAGTATTTTGTATTCAGTATGCCATCTAAACAGAATGTAATGTGCACATTCAGTCCTATAACTGTTTTCCATGCAGCTTTTGCATATTTGAGTCCTACCCTAGAATTACTGCAGATAATTATATCTAGCTTGGCATGATACCCAGCAAGAAGTAATAAGCAATGTACAAACTCAACTCTGCTCTGATATTTTTTTCATATTTTTAATTTACATAAGGTGCCTTGGACTGAAATGTCACAAAGTACTAAAATGTTTAAATGTATAGGAGCTAACCACCGGCCAAAGCTAGTGTTCACAGGGAGTTTAGATAATAAGAGCTATAAATATTGTACAGGGATTTGGTTGGCCATACGACTTCTGATGGTATCAGGAAGAAGTGTAAGGGTAAGCTCACCAGTAGGAGAACACATTGCCGTAAAAACTTTTCCACATTTCTCTAGAAAGCAGGAAAACCGTCAATAATAAAAGACCATCTACAAAGTTATATACTGGGACATAGATTGAATCTACATGGTATTGCTTTAGTTTAGCTTTGCTCACATATTTCCTTTGTTCTAAACTAGAAGGAAAATCAGGAAAGCCAGTGTAGCATCGCTTGCTGGTGGCTTTGGCCCTCCTGCAGAGCTCCATGCAGGAGAAAGCTGTTCAGATTATTTGGGAGCGGCTTGGGGGAAGGAAGATCCTACACAATTTCAGTATGCTGTGTTGAAACCCAGCTGCAACTCTAGCCTAGCAACACAGTCAAGAATCTTCCACAACTGTTAGTGTCTTCTCCACAGGAAGGAGGAGGAGGAGCTGTTCCACAGAGGAACAAGCAGAACCACAGGGCAGAAGGGTTGAGTGACAATGAGGGAATGGTACACCAAAGCTTTGGAGATGATAGGAAAAACAATGACTCTTAAGGACATTTAGGAGTGGAACAGATTTTACAGTTATAAAGATGGAATGATGAGCACATCAGATGAAAATGAAATAGCAGATATGGTATCTAGGTAAGACATCTGGACAGACAAAAGCAGAAAGTGAAAGGAAAAGAGTCACAAAGAAGAGAGGAGACCTATGTCAAGAAATAGTATAACAGGGATAAGATCAAGAAAAAATAAGATCAAGAAATCATGGTGAGGATGTTTTGAGTAAGAACATCATGAAAACTTAAAGGCACCCATTCGCCAGGTCAAATGGACGGTTACAAAGTGTCAAGCACAAAATAATTGATTCAAATAAAATACAGCTGTGGTGATTTCTATGGAATTTCAGATATGATTTCGATATAAGAAAGAAATTGCAGTCATAGCAGTGGTGTAGTTGGGTATCAGACTATGATGGTATTCCATCACCCTAGACATCAATTGCCCGGACCTTCTAGGCTAGGCTTTGCTGCAGAGACGACACAATGGACAGACCTGTGAGAAAGTGGCTGAGCACCCAACAGCCTCCACAACAAAACTAATGCTTTATTCTTTACCAAAACTGTACAGGTGGGAATTTTGGACAGTCTTGGAAATTATCCCAAACAGCTCCTGCTGTGTATAGGCCTTTGATAGGTACTGTTTATATGCTTGAATGTGTAAATAAACATCCCAAGAAGAGGATGGGGCATACTTGTGAGCTCCTCCCAGGCAGTTCCTGCTGTAAAAGAGATTCAGCAAAGGTAAGACACTTGTAGATGGTCCCTGGAAACTGTTCTTGCAGGTGCAGAAATGGTCACACAGAAGAATCTTTTGAAGCCAGTTAAGACAGTTAAAAGCTTTGTGCAGTTTCTGGTAATCACTGTCACAGCATCATGGTATGTACTGAGCAAGTAGGACCATCTGTATTACAAGGATTCAGCAGAACAGGAGTTCAGAATCTCATCTGATGCAGCCAAAGGTACCATTACCTTGCAAGAGAGGCTCCTGTAATCACCTGGACAGCAACTGGCTGTCCTGGGCAAGGGATTCAATTTCTCATGTGAATGCTACCTTATGCAAGAGATCCCAATAAATTAGATTGGTTCTTTTGGCTTGTTTTGTTTAACCAAAACCTTGCCTGTGGAACAGTTTCAAAGAGCTATACAACATTTTTCCTAGTGTGCCTGGAATTAGCACTTGAATTCTGGTTTTTATCATTCTGTTATGGAATATTTTGCAGATCTTTTTCCCCATGACACCTCCTTCTCTCCTGACTCATCCTGCAATTATTTTACTAATGGCTCTTAGACATCCTAAGCTTCTAAAATCCCTGTGCATGACAGTCTCAGTTCTATGACTTTTAATACTTTCTTCAGGGTTTTTTTCCACTGCTCATTATTAATGGAGAGAAAAGATTTTCCATGGGGGTATAAGTGTGAAGTGAGGCAGCTATCTGGTGATGCCCAGGGAAACAGAGCTCAAAGAACACCTTGTTCCCACCACCTGTGATGATCTGTACTGCTGATGTGGATGAGGCCAGGCAGAGGAGATTATTGCAAAGACATGACAAGCCCAAGAGGCAAGTGGGTAGGTGAGGCAGAACAGAGCTGAAACTCAGAAAATCCAAAACATCAAGGTGTTGCCTGAACATTTGTACAAAGTATGTGGAACATGCAACAGGATATTTTATTTTAAGTGCCTATTTGCATTTAATTCCGTTTTCCCTTGCTGATTCTTTCCCTTATCTACCTCCTTCCCTGCTACTGACTCAAAGAAGGCTGGCAAGCTCTTGGCAGCACCTACAGAGCACTACAGCAGCAGGGCTAGACAGGGCACTGACACGGTGCTGTTGTTCACCTGCTGATCTGCAACGCACACAGAGCAGTTAGATGGCTGAATCATACATAGCCAGAATTACTGACTTTGTACCCTCTCTGCCTCACACGTGTGCTGGCTCTATAGAGGCTCCTTCATGACTGCTCATTAACACTTGTTTATGTCTGCTTTCAAAACATGGGGAAGAAAAAGCCCAGAAAGCAATGTCATATGCAAAAAGAACACTCTGCACCCTCTCATCTTCCTGAGAAAATGTGACATCAAGAGCATATGCTAGACAGCACATTTTAAGCACAGATCCACAGACAATACACACAAGACCTATGCTAATGTTTCACCAGTTGATCAGGAAGGCATTTTGGTTTCAGAGTGTTTGTCTACAACCAAGACAATTTCATTTATCACCCTGATGTTATGTTTTGCAGAAGTCCACAAGGGTGTGTTCCCTCAATAACTATCCTTCTAAGGTTTCATGAAGACAAGCTTGAACTGTGGTCCTTAGTGCTGCTTTTTTCAGCACCTTGCTCAATCCAGTATTGTGAGGAGTAGTAGGAGACCGCAACATCAGAGCAAGAAATGGCTGCAGGAAGCTGCTCCCTTTGTAAAAGTGGTATGTAAAAGGCAAAATCCAGGAAGTCATGGGAAGGAATAATTTAACAATGTCACTGTATATAAAGCACAGGAGTTAATAAGGCCTTATTTTCTTGGAAATGCATCCTGGGCAGTTCTGAGGGGGTAGAGGCAGCCACTTACCTTTTTGCCTGCTATGAATAGTATCTAATAAGTTTTTCATCCACATTACAGGCTGTCAGTCAAGGCAACTGCAAGACCTTTCTCCTCTGCTCAGATGTGTACTTCCTTAGAACTGTCAATATCTTTTAGTCAAAGAGAAACAAGACATGTATGGCATGACTGCAAAGGTCATCTCTCCTAGGAGACTGGGCCGAAAGTAGCTACAGACCACTGCTGTTCTTCAAAGTGTCTCCTACATCAGCAACTATCTGGTTCTGGCAGCAGATCTGATTATGCTGTGCTTTGCTCTCTAGGTCAGTAGGATGGGATCTCTGCTATCCTAACAAGCCCAAGTGCTGGACCATGTTAAGAAAAGTATTAAAACAACATTAAGCCTCAGGAAAGGACTCTGCTGATATTATCTCAGTGAAGAGCAGTGCTTCATCACCATTCAAGATAAAGAATTAAAAGGGAGATAAAGATTATTAACAGAAATGCTAAGGTATTTATTCAGTCTTTAGGATGGCCAAATTTATTAAAAAAAAATAGCTAAAGGGGGTCTGTCAGCTGTGGCAGAATGGACAGACCCAAGGGGCAGTTATTGGTCATGCTCTGGCTAACACCTCATTGTCCAGTCTTTCAGAACAGAAGGTTTCATATAAAATCCAGTTGCATTGATTTTGATCAACACAGATACCTTTTAAATGAGTGCATTTGGGCAATAAATTAGATTTCTGGCAAATATATATTTTGTGTGTTTACAGGAGACATTGGTTGAGAAAACCCTTGCTTCTCATTGTTATTAAATAACTTTGCTGTAATGGAACTCCCAATATGTGAAAGCAATGGCAGGCTGGCGTTTCCCCCAGTAAAAGAGCATCTTGGAGACAAGAGCCTTTAATTGCTCTGCCAATACCCTGTCTGCATTGTAACTAAACAGAAGACTGGTATTTATCAGTGCTGTCGGTCTGTCTCTTTCCCCTGGAACTAACGTTTGCCCATTAAAAAGACCTAAAAAACGGTGAAGGATTGAAGTTTGAACAGGCATATTGCTGCACTACCCAATTATTTTCATTTTTAATGCAAAGTTAGATGCAGCCATATGTCTGTGCTCTCTAAGCTGCGGGTGACCCTGCCTTGTGCACCACAGCTTCCAGTCAGCCACAGAGGCAAAACAGAACTTGCTGTTATAACAAACTGTGTGCTGAGGTGTCAGCTCTCTCTTGGTTCCTGATTTGCCTGCCAAAATTACAGCACTAAAAATGCCTCTTCAGTTCAGTGCCTCAACTCACAGCTGCCTGGTACCCGCAGTGTGCCCACAGATGCCTCAAGTAGGCGTCAACCCCCAGGCTGATACCCCAGGGCAAGAGAAGGTGCACTCCAGTCCTGATGCTGGGGAGCTGCTGCCTTGTGCCCCAGCCCAGGAAGAATTCAGAAACCAGTCATGTTCCTGCGCCACCTCAGCAGCAGGTCTGCCCTTGCAGGGTCAGACCACAAACAATTGCACCCTGTGTAAGCCCACATCACTGACAAATGCCCCACCTTCACACTTACTGGCATGCTACATGGTTTAATTTGAAGAAATGTAATCACAGCTCAATTGTGTCTCTGTCATCTCCCTGGCATGACCACCACCTACATAAATATATGAGCAAAGACAAAAATGAAAACAAAACAGGCGGGGAAGAATGATTCTGTTTGAAGTAAAATTTTTTTCTTCTTGTTTTTGGTGGAATTTATTTTCAAAGCACTGGGAATCAAGAGAAGGAGAGAGAGAAAAAGAAGTAAAAAAGAAAAAGAAAGAAAGAGAGAAAAAGAGAGAAAGAGAAAGAGAAAGAAAGAAAGAGAAATAGAGAGAGAAAGAGAGAAAGAGAGAGAGAAAGGAAGGAAGGAAAGAAGGAAGGAAGGAAGGAAGGAAGGAAGAAAAGGGAAGAAAAGAAAGAAAGAAAGAAAAGAAAGAAAGAAAGAAAGAAAAGTGAAAATAAACACTTAAAGGAAGAAATGGCCCAAATGAGAAGAGAAAAGATGGAGATAAAGTATGTAGTTACCTCTGAGGGGTAAAATGACTATCTCTCTGAGTGACAAGCTGTGGAGGTGCAATGAAGTCACAGGCACTGCTGGCAGTGGGACACATAATATTCAGAGGCCTTTGCAGGTGCCCTGAAATCAGTGTGAGGCCTGGTTTCTGCTGCCCCTTGCAGAAGAGAATGTGAGAGCTCACCCAGAAAGCGCCTGTTTAATTTTGGTTTCTGACATTGCTTGTTGGCCTCTAGGAGAGACAGCATGCCAGGATAAATTTAGAACACAGGCGAGTGCAACCTAGGGCATGCTTGGACATGATGAATGCCCCCAGCCATGGATGATCCTAGATGGCAAAGCATAAGAAGAACCTGAGAAACCAAAGAACACATACAAAATGATGTGTCTAATTAGCATGCAGAGCAGAATGTCCCAGATAAATGGAGAAACTGTGTGTCAAACTGCATATGCAACTATCCATTTGCCTGTGCAGTTATTCAGACTCTATTCAAAGGTCCGTGCACACCTCTGCCTGCTAAGCCTTAGCTGGAATGTAGTTAACAATATCAGTATATTATATGGACCATGAATAGAAGAAACAAGACATCAAACCACCTGTGAGTCACTCCTTTTATTTCTCTTCTGACAATTGACACCAAACTTTTATGAATGCATGAATTTTGCTGAAAGGCATGAGAGTAACATCTCAGAAAACTGTGTGAGTAATTCAGCTGGCAAGTGTGCATGCATTTTGCTTGCAAGAAGTTCCAACTCTGTTGAACTAAAATGCTCTAAAGCATATAAGTGCTGACTATATTGGGGTTTCACTCCATAGCCAATCCAGGTACTGCTCAGAGCAAACATTCATGAAGATACAAAATATCATAAGAATTATATTCCATTCCCTTTTTTGGTAATGATTAGAGAATAAACTTATTTAAATGTGCTTGCTGTGATTACCATATCGATATTAACACTGTGTTAACTCTCTCTCTCTACTGGCTGGTTTGTCACATTTCTACACTTTCTTGCAATGATATTTATATGAGAAAAAGTTACATGACTTTATTTGATCACTTTTCATCTCATTCTAACCTTAGTCTTTTAATGATGCTATTGTGTTAATGACCATGAACTGATTTCTGAAAAAAGCACTTAAAAAATACTGAATAGGGTGATAAGGAATGACTAATATGTGTCTCTGTGTCTTTATGCCTGGAACAATTAAATATTCTGGAAATTACCGTATGGAGAAAAGGGAGTATGACAGAGTTCTCTGAAACCCAGAGAGGTACAGAGCAGCTAACAATTGTACACGGTTTGTAAGAATATAACAGTGAAGAAAAATAAAATAAAACTATCAGGGGGCCAATTCAAAGGAGAAGCAGATAATAGATAAACTGTGCAAATTTTAAGGATGTTGTGGGTGGTATGATTCTATATGGCCTTAAAAATATCATTGTACAAATCCATGGAAAAAATTACAAAAGGCCAATTGAATAGAAATGCATTGCATTTGGTTCATGAGACCCACAAATATAATTTGCTATGATCAGGGAAAATATCACTGCATGTTTGCCAGTTCACACTTTTCACAAAACACCTATTAGATTGCTTGTAGCTATGATCCATGGTGGTATTGCCCGTGTCGTGTCATTAACAAGAAATTTCAAAACACATCTTCAAAGCAAACAAGACATATTCTGACCTTATAAACATTCTGTAATTTTCCTTCAAGGTCAGGTCTGCATTCCTAACTATTCCTTCTTTCTTCTGTGAACTTTGATTAGTGCCATGAGAAAGGTACTCAGAGGTACCACAGGATACTTGACTAGTTCAGCCAGACCTCCTCCAACAGTAATGAGAATTATTGCTGGTTGATTTAAACCACTTGTTTGGGTTATGCTTGAGAAATAAACCAGCACAGAGATTTAAAGAAATGAATGATTACACCTTGTTAATAAACTGTAGGGACACACTTTTCAGAGAGGTCAGGAGCCCCAAGGAGCCCCCATTTTCCAGTAACATAGTTCTGAACAGAACACCACATTTCCCAGAGGGTTAAATGCCCAGTGCTCTTTTTGACCTTCTGAAAATTCACCCCAGAAGGTGCATGTATCCATTTTCTCAGTGACTTCAAAAAAACAAGGGCTGAAAATAAAACCACATTTGAGAACAGAGGGTGTCACAGTGTAGTTTTTGTACAGCACTCATGAATTGTATTTGCTTGTAATTGTGTCTGCAATCAACACCATGTTCAAAGAGCCCACAGTTTTAAAATGCCTGGCTGGACAGAAAAATCTATACTGTTATTTTTAAAACTTGTCTGTAAGAAATGTTATCAACTTACTGCCAGAGAAACAAAAGACAGTCCCATGTGTATAACACAATGGGTGTCCTCCAAACCAGCCAGCAAGGCCAAGGCACTTAACTGCAGTTAAGGGAAAGTCTTTCTTCTGCTGCTCCTCACAGCACCTCACACAGTCTCTGGGCAGATTTAAGAAACGATTGCAGCTGTACAGGAAACATGTAAACATTTGTGTGTGCAGTCTGACTACAGTAAATGACTGGATCAGAGACACAGTTATCTAATACAATAATCTGCCCTTGAGATAGCCACAGGATGTATATCTGAGAAGAGAAACCCCCTGAGTAGATAAATATGGAAATTGAGGATAATCTTCTTCCATAAAGATTGAATTTTAAATCCCAGGAGTTAGAATTTGCTTTAAAGCCTGAAACATGAGTTTTGATATCTATCTCATTACTCTTTTTCTTCTTTTTTTCAAACACTGGTTATTACATCTGAGGATTCTTGACTGTACAACATGCAAAGTTCCTTTTTGTCTTGATAAATTCATGAGCGTGGGGATTCCTTGTCAATTCACTGCATTTTTTTTTTGCAGGAATATGGTTCAAGGAATAGAAATTCAGATTTGTTGTGAGTTTAAAAAAATCTTCAAACTCTATAGTGAAAATTTATGGTTGTTGCAAAACATTTCAGCACCTCATCAAAATCTGTGGTAAAATATACAGTTAGATTTTTGAGATCTATTTGTCCAATGAATACACTTTCCTATCTCCTAGTACAATGAATAAATATTAGAAATGGGAAGAACAGATACAGAAAAATATATATAAAAATACAACAGGTATTTCTTCAAAGATAAATATCCTCTGTTAATGCAAGTCCAAGGGTAACTATTACGGTTTTGTTGCAAGCAGTTTGAGAAACTCAATTCTTCACAAATATTGGAAACTTTTCTGGATATAATCTTCTGTTAATTATTTCCTGTCACCTTTCAAGGACTAACTTATAGTAATCTTTAATGTGTACTTTCAAGGAGCTCTTTTGCACATATGCAACACTTATTAAGACAGGTGCAATAGGAAGGTATGTTATTCTGATGAAATTGTTTACCAAGAAAAGCAATTTTACAACTAGGAAAAAGTATTTTTTAAAAAATAAGGTCATTGACCTATGCATATACACAATTTAAGAACCACCAGCACTGAGATTAGATCCCCTCTTAAAACATCCTTTCATCTAACTACCTATATAGGAACAGTGACAAGGAGGTCTTGGTTACATGCATTTTGACCACACTGAGCTTTTACCACACACAGTTTTAAAAACAACAACAAATCCATGCCCATAATTTACGATTCCCTGCACATAAATTGACCTCTAACAATGCCAGTTTGATTTGCACACCTGCTGAGCTTACTCTCCAGAGATCAGGAAACTTGAAGAAAAAAAGGGTCTGGGCAGTAGTATTACAATGATGCTCTGGAGATTTTCCACTAAAGTTTGGCCAGTGTCACTTCAAAAACATTTCATGGTATGAAAGGATAACACTGTTGTGTAGAAACAGAAACAACAAAGGTGTTCACAGCTTGGCAATTTTCTGTGTGTACAAAATTTGCTTCCTAGAGGGAGACTTTATGAAACAAGCTCACATCTACACCTCTGTAAATACAGAGTAGATCAGTGGATGAAGTGTTAGCAGTGGGAGTTGGACAGAAGCATCTTTCTGTTTTGGATTATTGGTATTGGTAATCATAACCCAAACCTGTTTAACTTGCAAAAAGGTCTAGTAAGCTGTTTCTACAATTTCTCCTTTCCTCTTTTTTTTCACTTTCTTTTCCTTTTCCTTGTTTTTTCTTTTTTTTCTTTTTTTTTTTTTTTTTTTTTTTTTTTTGGGGTGGTGTTTTGGGGTTTTTTTTTCTTTTTTTTTTTGAGGGGATGGTGCTTGGGGTTTTTTGATTTACTAGTTTCCTTTCTAGGATATTTGAGCCTGTAGCTCAAATGATCTAAAGGTTTTGTATATATACAGACACATGCCTCATCTTGCTCTATATCAAAAAGGCTGTAAAAATAAAAGGGAGGAAATGTGTGACTATTCCTTTACAACGAATGTGTCATGAACATGTATTTACAACTACTGTAGCAATTAATGAAATTAGTTTGTGCATTCTCACAAGCAGTCATAAAGCTTTTGTTGTCTTTTCTTACCGAGTTGCTCTGCTAAATGTTTTCCCCTCTCAGTGAAGATTACCCGTTCATCCTCCATGTCACATTTGTTGCCAACCAAAATAACCTGGGCATTATCCCAAGAGTACGTTTTGATTTGAGTTGACCTTAAAAGAGAAAGAGAGAGAGAGAGAGGAGTCAAAGCAAAGCAAATTCCCCTTAAGTAAATTTCAAGTAGAGTTGCAACAACAATAAAGAAACAATACTGATTTTGACAACTAGGGCAGCATGATTCTGTTTAATTACAGATTTCAAATAAACTAAGGATTATGTGTTAGGATATTATGGGGAGAGTATCAACACAGGTTTTACTCTTGCTTGCTAAAAATAATATTTTCTCCTGCCATCAACATTCTTCCTATATTTTAGAAAGAACTGGTGACACTTTCTCCATTTTCACATTTTAATGTAAATCTTATAACCTAAAAACAGAGCTCTTAAAGAAAACCAACAACTTATTCATTTCTTATCTTTTACTTTTAAGATCAGGATGTAAATTTAGCAGCAAAACTTCTAACTTCAGAGCCAGTGTGTCTTCCTTCTGTTGTTTGTCTCCAGCACATTCCTCTGCAGGTCTTTGATCTACCAGAAGGGCAGCAACATTTACATTGTGCATTAAGCCATGGGCAGGGGCTGAGTCTGAACTCTGATTTACCTTCCATTTAAATTATACAAGCCATAACCATGACTGCAGCTGAATGGGAGTATCTGAGACCTTGAAACAACATGAATACTGGTGGTGAAACAGCTTACAATGCTCTCTTTGAACGTGATACAGATGATGGATGACTTAGGAGCATACTCATGGTACCTCTCAGTTGCTGCCTGCCACCATTCTGCTGGCACCCAGACCTGCTCTGCAGGAAGGAAAACTTCACGGCTGGCTCCAGGCTCAGCCAAGAGTGATGCTGCTGGTTACCGCCTTCTGACTGGGAGCAGAACCTGCCCTTCAAGGTAACGCAGGATGCAGGAAACTTACTCCAAGCACTTACCCTTTGTCTTGGACTTGTGGCTATGTCTGGCTTTAGGCTCCAAGTGTTTGGTGGGACATTAATATCTCTTCTGTCTCCATATGATCAATAGAGAGAGAAAAAGCCAGAGAGCATCTCTCTTTCCCATAGCCCGTCTCACACCATTTTCTCCCCCCCGCCCCCCACCTTGGACATTACAAGGGGCTTAGAAACACCCTGTTTAGAACAGAATAGAATAGAAACTAACCTCTAACTACACACTTAGAAGAGAACACCCTGGAAAGGGATCCTGCGGCATATCAGGGACCCTTTTTCCCAGTCTCTTTGAGAAAAGATGAAATAGCTTCAAAAATCTGTCACCTAAATGTCTTGAAAGCTGGTCTGCATGGGTACTACATTCACTAGTGACCCCTTCTCATAAAACAGCCATCATCTCTACATATTCAGACCCCTGTCTGCAAACTGTTAAATTCATGAAAAAGATCATGATGTAGCCTGAAAACTGATTCTAGTGAAAGACAGCAAATGGATCAAATCTCCCCAGCTGGCTTTGCTTACTGCAAAGAGGGATGGCCATGGGCAAAAGCTGCTATAGCTATCTTTGTGACCCTGGGTCCAATGCCATTGCCTACAGGTTCCCTGCATGAGTCAAAGAACCTCTAGGCCATGTCTGATGGCTTTGCAGTGCCAGGCAGAGAAATTTAAGAGGAAGGATCACACTGCCTTTAGGAATGTTTCACTTTTTCACAATGACCAAAAAGAAGCTGAGGCAAATCCCAGACGTTTTGTGCTACATATTGTTCCCTTGGGCCTGACCTGATCTTTTCTTCAAGAAGTGACACTGTGCTACTTTAAAATCTGTTTTAATGGTAATTTGAGTAGGTGTTCATAAGGTACTGTGATCAAAGAGAAGTCAGACTTCCCCGTACACTTATATTTTACTAAAGATACCATTTCTCAGAAAAAAGGACAACATGCATTCACTTTGGCAGAAACGTCCTCTTGGAATCATGCTGAGTGGTTACGCAAAGTAGAATTATTATAGTGGTTTTTAACCAGAACTACATTTGTTACCACAGCAACTTTGCAAATAGTAGTACCTCAAATGTCAGAGTGTGTTAGTCCACTAAGGACTCTAAAAGAGCTTAGCACTAAACAATTATTAGTTGGGAGCCAATTTATTCCCTTTATGTCAGCAGGAGATCAAATATGTTTCACAAGCAAAATACACAGTAAAGATATTAAGCTTTACAGAAGGAATTACTTACATAATCTGCAAAGTTGAAATAGAATAAATTGATGAAGAAATACTGAAGACATAAAAAAATTAGAACATGAAGAAATACTGAAGAAATATCATCACACAAGTGTAAAGAGCATTCATTCAGCCATGTTTTGCAGACTTTGGCTCCAGAGCTTTACATGAGTTTCTTTCACTAAGAATGTAAGCTCCCTTCATTTTACTGCAGCCAGATATGATTTTTTTATTCTACAACAATGAATCTGTGCATTCAAATGCTTCTCATTACCAAAGCAATTTATTTTATTCATAGACATTATTTAATCTGTCTTCCTTATGTCTCATCTTCTAGTTATATTTTTTTAAGTAACAAGACGAGATCTTGTCCTTGCAAACAAATCCAAAGGCTTACACTTTGCAAAAGACTCTGTAGTGCAAAAATATAACTGACTGAAAAGCAGTCAAATGTATCCACACCCAACACCACATCAGCAGAAGCTTAATTCAAAGGACATAATAGGCTTATCACTGTTATGTTTTCTTTTAGGCATACATTTCCACTGTTGGCTTCTATAGGTTTTGATTCCCACAACTCCCCACCAAAGTCAGCATATAGGTCACTTGAAAAAAAAAAATTGCTGTTCCTTGCATACATGACCTTTCAAATGGCTGAGGCTCCTGATTAATCCAAAGCACAAACAGTTGTCCTTGTAAAGAACTTCAGCCTCAGGAAGATTGAAGACATGAAAAGACAAAGATGATGTTTGCAATAAGCTGAAAATGACAGTTCTTGTTCACTCTCAGTGACCTGGTGTATGTCAATCGTAATTTACTCTGTAAATCTTTCCCTTTCTAGCTGTATGGTAGGCAGGCAAGATGCATCATGCTTGAATTTTTATAACATATAGACTCCAGAGGGGCAGATTAATGGAGGAGTGCAATGATCCATTACCTTCCATGATCAGCACCAGGCTTGTTCTCCCTGTACTGCAATTCTACCGCATCCCTTGTCAGAAAAGTGCATTTGCTGAATGCAAATAAAAGCAATGCTATTGGCTTATCTTAAAACGGTGAGAGCTTCAAGTAACTGCCCCGGCATCAGTGGCAGGGTGCCTGTGTGTGGTGTGTGTGCTCTTGGGCAGCTTACAAGGAATGCTGCACGGTGTGACAGCGTGGGGTTCAGGAACACCCAGCCCCAGCTGGCTGAGGCAGCTGAGAAGCTGGAAGCCAAGGTAGATAGCACAGAGCAATATGGGAGAGGCTGCTCTGATATTACTACTGTGGAAACCAGACTGTTCACACTAGATTAGGTGATAAAAGCTTATCTGTACATCCAAAAGAAGCACAGAGAGATTATGGCAGGGTAGAGAGCCCAAATAATATCCTGGCCCTGGCTGCTCTCAGGCCTATTGCAGGAAACATCAGATTATCCAAAGCCTATGTCCACTAGCCTGGAGGAGCAGGAGTGCACTAAGGCGGGTTACCAAATTAAGACTCAGAAAAAGATCTGGACACAATATGCAGGTCCCTTCCAGGGTTGTTCCAGGAAAGTCCCAGTCCCACTGTCCAGAGTGAAACTCATCACTGTGAGTCAACACTGGAGGCTAATGTCCAGGTTCCAGAAACTGAAGAGACAGGGATTCAGGGGCAGGTGCTGGGCAGACCTAGTTTATGAGCCCGGCTGATGGAGGCAGCCACAATGCGTATGTCTGCGCAGATATATACTCTCATGAGTGGACCTCGATGCTGTGCTGTTGTGGAGGGGAGGAGTGTGGCAGTGACGATGCTCTTGGTGTTTGTGGGAGCACTCCGGGTGGTCCTGGGTGTTTTTGTCTGCAGTGTGTGTGCATATGGTCATGTGTATATGCATATGTATGTGTTGTTCCCTTTGTGAGTTGTGTGCACGTGGCCTGCTGGGAATAGGTCCTCAGCCTCACTACTGGTTGGACCTGGGACATGGAGCTGCAGCAGCTTCTCCTCTCTTAGTCAGATCCAGCAGGATATATTTTACCCTGAGTTCAGAGTTAACATGGCTGTGCCTGGGTAACACTGCATTGCTTCTTGGAGAAACTGCTACAGAAGGGAAACCTGCTGTTTGGTTATAATATATATTTCAGGTTGCACCCAGTGCTGACATACCTTGGGTTCACTCTATCTCTTCAGACAATCACTTTTTACTAATTCATCTATGTCCAGGACAAATATTCATATAACCTGAAATAGTCTCTAGTACATTTTCACCCACAGACTGCTTAGAAGGCAAGAAAACATATTCAATAAAGACATGTCCATAGAGTAAATGTACCAGGAATATGAACTTTTAGAGACAGCCTCAATCTATTCACCACTCTTTGGACCAAGTTCTCCAAGGATGCTTGCCTACCACAGAGAGGCTGGTTTCTACAGGCTTTTTAGATTAATTATATAGTAAGTCACGTGCACAGACAGCAAGAGAAACACCCTAAAGAAAATGCTCCAAAGGAGGCTGTGTATAGTGTTTATTCCAGCAAGTTCAGGAAACATGTTGTACTTCTGATGTTCTGATTTCTGAAAGGAGTACTCAATGAACTGGGGTGCATCATCTTTTCAGGAAAAAGAAATAAAAAAACCCCAAACCTAAGCAAAAAACTTCAACCAACCCAAAAGCAAATTAAAAAAAACCTCTTCCAAAACTGGTGGTTTTTTTGAAGTTACTGGTTTGTTGAGTTCACTGATTAATCCTTGAAATTCTCCCATCTTCATCAACAGCATGGTGACTGCTAAGCCCATTAGCTGAATTATTAGAGGTCACAGTGTAGTGGTGGGATCTGGGGCAGAGTCCAAGTTATCTATTATTTCTCAATTTATTTATTTGGTGAGAGGGAATACAAGAGAAGCAACTATGAGTTTGGAAGTGTTTCCAAAAGTGCCCAGTGTTTCCAATTGAACTTCCTGCTTTTATTTGCTAATGAGTGTGCCAAGTGTCCATCCCCCTCTGAGCAGGAAGGGTTGCTCTCCAGTTTTTTCACAGGACATCATTTTTCTTCTGTAATTGAAGCAATGAAGGGTCTCTTTCCCCTTTCCCGCAGTCTCCATCCCTTGATGTGGAAAGACACACCACTGCCCTCTCCAACCCCTTATAGAGACAGGGATGGTAAGGGGAAGCTCTGTCATTCCCATCTTTTCAGGAGATGGGGTCATGCCACTAGTCCTTTCCCACCCTCCTTGTCTGTGAGGAGCTCTGACACCCTTCCCATTCAAGGCAGCTTTTCCACAGAGTGAGTCTGAGGTCTCCCTCATACAACCAAGTGTTTTCTACACTTCACCGTACACCATGGGCTCCATTCTTTTTCCCATGCCCTCCTTTATGTCTCCTAAACTCTTATTATTCTCAACAATGCTGATAGATTATGTGCCTTAAGCATCTTAGAGTTTACCCATCTCCTCTCTTTCTCTCTCACGCTTATCTTTTGGATAAGATGAAAATGGAGCATATGTAGGATTATTCTGTACAGCATGTTCAAGGACTGCAATGCTCAATCTCGATGGTCATTTGGAATCTGGCTCTGTACCAGCTGCTCTGCATTGGGTGCTTAGACCTTGCTGCAGGCAGGGCAGGGAGAGAGGTGGCCTCAGGCTTTTCATCTGTTTTCCAGTAAATAATCTAGTATTAGTGGGAGAGAAGCCATTAAAAATATAAACCTACCAACTAACACCCCAAATCAACTCTCTAATTGGGACTTTGAAGAGAGTACTACGATTAAAAATTTGAAGCAGTCTCAGCAAAAACAAGACAAAGGGTCCTGGTGTACTTGAATACTAAACTTTTTGTGGCCACAATTATTGACATAGTAGGCACACACTAGAAATAATTAGTAATAATGTCAGTAATCATAAAAAGAAGATGCTAACATTTGCCAGATTTTAATTGAACTGATGAATGCTTGGAGCCATACACAGAAATAGAATTATCTTTAAGAAACAGCTCAGGATCTTTCCTCCTCTACTGACACAGAAAATCTGCATATTTGCAACTTCTGAAATTTTTCTACTTGTTTTATCCTTCTGGTGTGCTCCATGTGCAGGCCATAAAAGCTCAATGATTGTGGTTAATACCAGTTGTTCTATCCCTTGCATTTACGAACCCCTTAATAATTATTGAAGCCACTAGTGAAAACCATGAAAAGTAATGGATAAAGGAAATAATTATCAAAATAAATAGCTGATGTAGATGAACATGTGAGCAGAATGGGGAAATTGCCCCTTAATCATTCTCAAGGAGGGTTTAAAATCTAGTGGACATTCTAGCGTCTTCACTTCTATCCAGAATGCATGATGTATATTGGATTTGCAGTGTTTATTTTCAGTGATGGTACTGGCACCTACTGACTGCAAGGCCTTACTAACATATGATAGAGAATAGGCAAAGATGTCCCAGCAACACAGAAGTACTGAAAATTGATGGAGAGGGGCAATGAAAGAGGGACAAAAATGAGAAAAATAAATTTATTCCATCCTTAGAATCACAAAACAGCAAGGGGAAAAGGATCTGGGGAGTAGTGGGTGTGCTAAAGACACATTCAGTGTGGGTAGCTAGGTGAGCAGGGCAGTGCGAGTTGCAGATTGAACTCTCGGTGGTAGGAGCTCCAGGAAAAGTAAACCTGAGCTACCCTTTGCATAACAACAGGCCCGGGAATCTGTAGTGTCAGCCCGGCGACTGGACACTCAGACACAGCAAGAACCAACGACCCCAGACTTTTGAGAGCCTAGACTCTGAGGGTATAAAAGCCCAGGGCACTTTTATTAGGGGTTCCTCCTCACAGGTACCAGCTCGAGCTGTTATTTTGTTACTGCACCACGATTAAATTATTTTAAGGATCCAGGCATCTGAGACTCTGCTATGGGAAAGGTAGGAGAGCCAGTGAGGAAATCTGGTGTGACTGTGTGAGTGTGGGGTATGCAGGGAGTCAAACACGGCACCTGTGGGGTCACTGGAGCCATCTGCTGTGAGGAAGCTTTGGTCCCAGCCCAAGCAGTACAGGTGTGGCTCCTGGATGGCCAGACAGGAAAGTTTCCTTTACACATAGGAAAAATGGGAAATATCAACCCCTCCATGCTTCCAACAGAGCAGGATGTATGAATATGACTGTATTTGATGTGTCAGTTGTTGTTTATACAATACTGTGTTTTCTGTTTGGATTGAAGGGCAAATGAAGAAAAATGTCTTACGATTGTGAAAAAACCACTGATATCGAAGAAACCAGAAGAATACCAATGATTCACCACTTCTTCTGACAGGCTTTATCTTCCTTGTGCAGAGCCAAAGAGTGCACTCCATGCAATGAAAGGCTACACATTTAACCTTTCCTTGGAGGAAGATATACTGATGATGCAGAAGCAGCATGACAGGTGTGACACTAACAAATTTCTGGTGCATTATCAGCCAGAATGCTAGTCAAAATCCCCATGACCCAGAACATCACAGGTTTTCACTGTTTTGATAGGAATTGCATCTACTTTAATGAAAAAAACCCTTCACTACAAGCTTCTGAGGCCATAACTTCATTTTAGAAAACCATGTGTTACATTTCAGTTTTGACAGGCTGTAAAGGTATTCAAAATTAATCCAGTTCTTTTGGAGATAAAATTGAGCTGATCTTTAATATGTGCATTTTTATGACCTTATGCAAGAAAATATTACATTTTGCAAAAAGTTTAGTTACCTAAAAACAAAAAAGAAGATAGAAAGCAGAGATAACAGCTGAAGATGTAAGAGCTGATGTTCTCTGTGTATATATGACATTTATTCTTATTTATTCTTGGTGATAGTCCATTACCATAATTGTAATGAGGAAGTATATACTTGCTCAGTGATGTCCACTCTGGGTCTGCATTTAGTACAATGCAATAAGAACTGGCATAGCATTAATAATTACACCATCCTGTGTGGTAATTAAGATGAGAGGTAAGGCATCACAGATGTTCATCAATCAGAATTGTCTTTCCAGTCAACAATTTCTAGCTGTTCCTACTCTGCACATGGAAGTGCCTTCCCATCCAGAGTTCTCTGCTGAGTACTTTATTGAGTTACATTTCATCTTTCGTCCTAGGTAGGGTGGGCTCTGGCTGAAGGTATGAAGAATTCATAAAAGAAAGTAAATTGCTTGTCAGTCAACTGCATTTCTTCCTTTTCTGGTGTGTAGTATATACTGGTTTTCCAGGCTTTTTGTTTAGAAAAGCTGAATGGATATTTACAAAAACAGTTAATAAGACATAATAAATAGTGTGTTAGACACTATAGGCAAAGAGATCTTCCAAGCAACTTCCTTGTATTTTTTGTCAAGATAAAACAATACAAAATAAATCTCAATATTTAATTCTTATTCACAGGAGTACAAAATCCTGTCTTACAACAAGGTTTACTTATGGGCAGACCAACTAATATAGCACATTTTTCACAGTAGGACACATGTTAATGAAGAGGTTTTATGTCATGCATAATGCCACAAGCTGTGTCATACTGTGGGAAGTGATTTAACAACTCGCCACACAGACAAAAGGCTGTACATTTTAATTTTCTCCCCACAGAGAAACCCACCATTAAATTATCATCCTTCAAAGCTGCTACCACACATGCACAGTGAAAACAATCAAAAAAAAATAGGGTTTGAAAGGAGATGGAAAAAAGTATTTATGGGAAAATAATATTCATGGAAACAATAAAAGGCAAAATACAGACTGCACTTGCACATCTTTTGATTATCGCCTTGTTTCCATGTTCCAGATGCTTCCAAATAAATGATTCTGTTTATCACCAATTTATGTTGATTGCCCAGACTGTCGCTGGAATTCCGAGTAATGACCCTAATCAATCCAGCTGATCCTAACTCTGGTATTTGAAAAACAGAGCTATAAACCAAGGGAGTTATGGAGAAATTTACTAAAACAACTACAGCATCTGCTTGAGTATATTACACTTTCAAGTAAATGAGCAATTGCTGTCACTTAAATTTTTTTTTGCTTGCCATTTTGTATTCTTACATATAAGAATATATATTTATAAAGAAACAGATACAGACAGATATGTATGTGTCCTCCTTTTCTGTTTTTCTTTCTTACAGTGATGGGCTTTTGATAACTTAAGAAAAAAAAAGAGGTACAGAAGCAATACTGATGCTGAACAAGTTCTTTTGGTCCTACATTTTCATATCCAATATTTTCCTCTTCACCGCACCTGCAACAGTCCCTTAACCCCTGCACTGCCTACCAAAGAGGCTCTTGTACATGGGATTACTGAGTAGCCTCTCATCTCCAGCCCCAAAGAGCACCTTCCCAACAGTGGCATTTTGGGAGTAGTGAAGTTCTTAAGGGCACAGTCAAGTTATTTTGTTTTGTAACAATATTGAGAGTTCTGTAGCAATCATTGACCTGGATCACACAGGGTTATTTATTTTTTCATCTTTTCTTTTAAATACCAAATCCAGATTTACAATATGTATGTCAAGTATCTGCCAACAGGTCATCCTACCTTAAGGAACTTCTGATTAAAAAAATCTCAGGAACTCTGAGTTGACCCTGACTTTTTACTGTCAAATCTCATTATGAAAATAATTTCACATTTGTCACTCTTAATCCCTTTCTACCTGTTTCAATAGGAATTACTTCCAAGTTTCTTTCACTTATAAAATTCACTGCTTTGGATTTAATTTCTTTTATTGTTTTAGCTTTCACTTTTTTCAAGTTTAAATGAACTCTGCTTTTACTTCTCTTATGTCCAGTTGTCTTAGATAATTTTGGGTTATTTTTCTCATTTGGTATTTTGCATGAATTTTTTCATAAACAACTCAGTCTTATATGCATGTAAATTGAGTCCTGAAATGCCCCTCCGTGTTTAAGTATTAGAGATGGAGTTGAAACAAACCATGCCTAATTTTAATCACGGAAAAAACTTCCCAGGTCATTGAAACCACCTGTGATAAATTATCATGACCTATCCTCGTTAAGGATTCAAGCAGCATGCAAGTATCAGGGCAATCGTGAATTATTTTACTCCTTCTTGATAAGACAGACAGCATTGTTTTACTAAACCATCAATGATATATTTCTTCTGTTAATACTATTTTACACCAAAATTGATATAAATCAAGCAGCATTTTGTCTTCAAAGTCATTTAGCCTATTATCCTCTGGAAGCAGAGCAATGGAAACATTCAGAGCTATACTGGAACCCTAGGCATTAAATTTTGGTTCTTCCACTGTGTTCTTGCACCCACAGCTCTTTGGAAGAAATTTCTCTGTGTGGTTATACACTTGCAAGCACAAGGGATTTGAGGCCTGAAATTTTGAGTTGTAATACATGTGGCCTAGTTTTCAGTTGAACGTGTGAGCTTCTGCCTTTTTTCACAGATATTTGGAACTGGATTGGCAAAATATCACCTATCTTACTCTCACTGTTAACTGATGCTGGTTAACTAGTCAAATATGAGTTACATAATTGTCCTGAGGTTTTGTAGCAGGGGTTGGTTGCTTTTTTTTCCCTCGAGGTCGTGAGGGTAAATTTTCATTAGTCTGACCACACTGCTTTTGGGGTACTGCTGACCAAAATCCATTCTCTGAGGGCTGCCAGTGGACAAAGACAACAGTAAAAACCATTTCCCTGTCTACATCCTGGCACAGGGTGGCAGGATTGTCTTGCTGACTCACACTGCAAGCAAGTAAACTGCAGGTATATTCCTGCTGACTCACAGAAGATGGAGGGAGCCATTAGACTTCAGATTTTCTTTCTAGGATTAAAAATAAAGTAGGATTTTTTTAAGGGCAAAAAAAGGTTGTGTATCCATTCAGAATGTCAGTAGTGCTGCTACATGATTCACAAATCAAAAGACCGGGTTTATAGATACATACGGGTACATACTTACGTATCTCTTTGCCTCTCAAGCCCTAGATAGTATATATTTGAATTTTGTTTTGTTCTGCAAACAAAAATTTAGTGTTGTCTCTGACCCCAAAAGCCAGATTTAAAAGGAAATCCTGAGTATTGCAGAAGTTGACTGCAACACACACAGGCATAAATACAACATTCTAGTGAAACATTTGGAGAATAGACATAAAATTTTTTACTACTTTTGAAAAATGAACACAGTGGCATTTCAAAGAGCTACAGCCCTCTCCTAGGGCTCATAAGGAACTTTCAAAAATTAAAGTTTATCTCACTCAGCCTGTGAGGTCTTTAAAGCATACTGTTTGAACCATGTTCACTAATGCATTTCTAAGGTTACAGCTTCTTTCTGGCAAATAAAAAGGAAGAAAAAACAGTTTAACATTGTTTTATTCGGACTTAGTCACTGACTTCAGTGGGTAAATATCCCTCTCAGAAGACACAACCACGTTCATTAAACAGGTGCTTGGGTAGACAGTAATCTTTGCATGGAAAGATTATAAGGACAAGCATCATAAAATCAAAAGTTCATCAGTAGAATTGCTCCTTATTGTGGAGTAAAGTAATGTACTGAAGGATCAAAAGAACAAAACATTTCCTGTGCATGGCCAGAAATGAAAGTCTACAATTTCAAACAAGTAATCGTAAACGAATGCGTTGGTCACCAGGTCTTTATAAGGCGTGGAGTAGAGGAAGAAGGAAAAATGCAGGGCTTGGTTTGTGGCAGACTCAGCTAAGCACACCTCTGTGTGCATGGCAGAACTGTGGAAGGGTTCCCACCTTCTGCCATCCAGCCTCCTTTCATCACCTGATCCCTTTGCCCGAAACGGTGCCTCAATTTCAGTGAATGCATCTGGGGGGACAACCCTGTGTTTTCCTACAGTGACCTGAAGAGCTAGAAAGATTGAAAGGGAAGAGCAACAAATCTGAAAAGCCCGGTGGTATTACCCACCAGGTCCCACAACAAAAAGAGGCTTTGTCTGATTTAATCTAGAAAAATTCCTGGATTTCAGTGAAGCTAAAATCTGCATAGCAACATTTGAAAGTGAGGTGTCTGTTGTTCACAGATGAATGGGAGCAAACCTGGCTTCATTTATACGTGCCTTTGTATGTATAAACGGCATCTGCTGGGATTAGAGTCAGAAATCATTGGGTATAAAACCTTTACACCTCAGAAACTTTAGCTAGCCCTCATCTTCCTAGCAATGTGAGCTGCTCTAAGCTCATTTGACCCTGTAAGCATGGGGGCTCCTGATCACAGACACTGACTAAAATTGAAGTGGTTAGCTCCTGGCTCTGCCAAATTTTACTGCAGTGTGAGGGTAGATCTCAAGATTTAACCAAGACAGCTAAAAGGTCACCTCCAGATTGTCCTCTAAAACAAGGACTTTATTGATAGTTCTGCTCACAGACACAAGGTGCCCTCTGTGAGTAGGCTTTTGTACGATGGATTGTGGATTTACAGACTGGGGAATTGCCAGTGGGACACATCAAGGGGTGAAGAGAAGATAAACAGTGCTCTTTTAACACAAAAAAACCCAATCAAAAAAAGAGAAAAAATTTCAAGCAGGGCATACAGTCTCATCAAGGCTTGTGTTCAAAGACAAAAATGATGACTACCTCTCTCAGGCAGACAGTCTATATAAACAAATTGATGCAATCCAAGGCCAACCTGAAGCACAGAAGTGGGAGGTTTGGGAGGGGAAGCAGAATGCAACTGAACTACTACTCCAATTCGATGCAGTTGAACTACTCTCTTTTCTAGAGAGCCACAGAGCCCCTGGGGGACATGCAGAGTACATTCAGAGAAATAGGGCTCATCTCATGGACGTAGTGCTTCACATGGCAGCCCCCTGACCTCCACATGAGCATTGACAGCTTCAGTCTTCCACTTGGAAAAAGAGAAGGTAATTTGAATAACAAGGTTTAAATAAAACTGTATCCTCATTTCTGATTTGTCACAGCAGTGCTGAAAAGATCAATCATTCCATAAACAAATTTTAACTTCTTTCTCTGGACACCTGGCAGTGGAAGGATTTAGAATGGAAGAGAGGATGTGACTGAAGCAAATTATGAGTTATCTGAAAGCCATCCAGTTGAGTAAAAAGGGGTGTGCATGAAGAGATGCTAAGTGATAATCAAGTACCTTTTCTAACATTTGTGGTAGATAATCTCCAAAGGTTCTGAAGCGCCTCACTGTACTTAAACAATTTAGAATATGAAGGTAAACCAGAAAAAAAAAAAATAGAGACTACTGAAAGTGACAGAAAAGGTCCTATTAATTTTTTGAAAATTGTATGTTGCATATTTATGTATCATGTGTGAGTGAGTGAGTCTGAGAGAAAAAATAAATAGCCTTATTCTTAATAAATCATGGAACAAATATGCTATATTTATTTCTTAATATAATACGATTGCTAAATTAGAAAATCTTTCCTCCCCCTTCCATCAATTTCTCTTTGAAGGTTTTTCTAAAATTTTTGCATAGCATTAGAAAATCCTCATTGCATTCTAAACAATGGCTGCTCAAAGAGAAATCTGATGAATTACCGGTAATAAACAAATGAAATATCTAAAGGCAGAAGACACTTAAAAATGATATAAATTCTTAACACAACCAAAACTCAGTTTGCTGATTCACTTCCCACTTAGTCACACAGTGCAAAGATAAATATTTAAAAGCAAGATAAATTAAGAACATGCTCTCAGTCAGTGTGGAAAAAAAATGAAGGAACCTTGAATATAAACAACTCACCTGAAAAGAAGAGATATACAAGAAGGAGGTATCTGCTACATTGCACACCAAAAAGGAGTTGGGCCTATAGCATATATATAAGCAATATGCACAAAGCCATCTTTGGCTGCTTGCAGAAGAGAGGCAGGGGTGCTGCAGGAAGATACCACAGAATCCTTATATGGAAAGAAGACAGTGTGGCACAGCATGCAAAGCAGGATGAATTAAATGTGCTGATTAAATGAACAGCTTGCTTCTTTTACTTCACTGAAGTTCAAAGCTTTCTAGCCAACCACTTTAAGCATACCTAGCAATCAAATAAATGACTTCTGTTATAAAACCCTCATGCAGAGAAACAATAGGTAATGCAAAATTGATCCCCACAGGCCTCTATCCCTCACCTTTGTTCAGGGTTTAAAAAAGAATACATAATATTTTTTAATGCAGGTATAAAGGCTAAAAGGCTAAGAGAAGAGAGACCCTCTGCTCCACCAGTGTAAAAGGAAACTGAGGAAAATGCCCTCTATCCTGACCCTGAAAGATGGTACAGCTTTTAACCCAGGCATGCTGCATACTCATTCCTTGTGTGCAGATCTTTAGCTAAAGGATTAATGGTAAAACAGTCAGTGTTGCTTGTCCTGTTAAGTGTAAGTCTGCAAGCATCAGGACAGATGGGCTGTAATCCTATCTGCAACAGAGTCTTACTGCTTCCTGCAAATTCACAGCAGGGAGTAAGGTGGCACAGGTAGTCCCTAGGCCTCATTGTGAGGAGCAGGAGGTCTCACACCTTTGATCAGAGAGGTCAAAGAAAAAGCAAACACATCATAACTCTTCATTCTCAGACTCAGGACAAGAGTAAGACAAGTTTTTTATTTGTAATCCAAAGTTTTACTAGATAAACGACTGACAGATGTTAACTGTAGTGTCCCAACAGGGTTTGCTTTTGTTTGGTTTGGGTTGGTTTGGTTTGGTTGCATTATATATTGTGCTGCAATACTTTGAAGTAGATGACATTTTCAGAAAATGGACATCTAGAATTTGGAGTCATGCTGTCCTGAGCTGTGAATTCAGGTGTCAAGTTGTGCTAAACTACCCTGGTTCTTCAAGTGCCTCAATATGGATTTACAAGTCTATCTTTGGACTGTCAATTCAAATATCATATAATGGTTAGAGTTATGCTCTGCTTGACGTCTCACAATACATTAAATGGATTCAAACGCTAAATCATCCCTCTTTTTAATTGTGCCCACAAGCCATGAGAAGAACTGCAAGCCTCTCATTTTCTGGGCTTCCTGAGGGTCTTCAACATAGTGTGTGATATCTGGACATCAAATATCCCCATATTTGATCTTGAAATGATCTTGGCATGATCTGGCTCAATCTTTAAGTACAAAAGAAAACAAATGGAAGAAAGATTTTGTTCTTTCCCTAAAATTCCAGATAACTGCTTCTGTTCGGAATATTTCTGTACAAAACCCCTCACATTTCTTTTATATCAAGATGCCACCAAACCTCACCTCTGAGGTACTGATAACTCAAGCCTGGATGGGCAACGTTTCATTATTCTAATAGTAACCTACACATATTCTCCCAAGCTGCCTTTTGTAAAAAAACAGCATTATGTTATCCTCCTTTAAAACTCTGCTGATAAACAGCCTGTGTAGTGATGTCCCTCTTCAATGAATAGCCAATTGGGATGCTAGGACTGAATTTATTACACTAATTCTTACTTTTTCACTGGCATCCTGTGTGTTTTCTGTATGCATCTGTTCATGCTTTACTCAGACTCTTTTACTCAGGAATTTTTGTTTTTCTTTTTTTTTTTATACTAATATGCAGTGATTAACATAATGGTTTGTCACATACTCCATCAGACTGACAATAACAAAGAGAGCTGCAAATACTGAAGAAAAGGGGAAGGACTAAGCCAGACTGCAGGTTAGAGCAAAGCACATGGGATTACAATATAGTATTGGCTTGCAGATGTCTCGTTCTTGGGGACAAATAGGAACAAGAGAGATAACCAGAACTAGACACAGATGCAGGAGGAAGATGGGGGAATTTCATGTACTGATGCACATTAAGAACTCTGGCTCTTGTTTGCTTCTATTGTGTTCAGGGAAACAAGACACTTCATGAGTATTTGTAAATGAAATAGTTATTACACCTGAATAGGGAACAAATTTCTGCATCACAGAGACACAGCTGTGCTAAAGGCTGAATACAAGCTATGTAGGCATCATAAAATACACATACACACATCCAATTCATAGCATTCTGAAGTGTTGGTAATAAAATAAGAACAGAATGTAAACTCTTGATGTTTATCGTACTTTCAAGGATGCTATGTCCAATTCTATAGGGTCAAATAGAGTGAGACTTCTTTTGCACAAAAATGATGAAGGAAATTTTATATTCAGCTGAAGTACTCTAAAGAAATATATAAAGTTCAGTAATTGCTTTCCTATTAGCTGTGAACCACTTGGTTGACAAAGTTTATTTGGACTGTTAAAATTTTGAAACTTTTAAAAGAAATTCAAGGATCTCGACACATGAAATCCCAGTCACCTAGCTACTTTTTCTGCTGGAGTCTTAGTGTAAGAGACTACACATAATGTCTCTCAGGTATTTACATCCACAGCAATATATAAGCTTAACTGAGGGTGAACTATGGATCTGGGCTATGAGCTGGTTGAGCTGCTGTGTAGTCCTGCTGAATTGTGTATAGCAACAATATAAAAGAAGAACAGCTAAAGATAGACGATGCAGGGAAGTAACATCTCAGGCTATTGCAGATGTTTGTGTAGTAAACCCAAGTAGATCAGTAAAGTACAAGCCCTAAAATGTCATTATTGATTAAGAGTTCAATAGGAGACACAAGACAAAGAGGAAAAGAAAACAAACATTTAGTTTGGTGAAAAAAGAGCAGCAATGTCTCCGCTTTGTGAAACAGTAAAAATAATATTGTGAAAAACAACTTAAATTGAGAACACATGAAAAATCCCTGTCAGATAGGATGGAAAATGACTGAAACATTTCTGCATGAGTAAAGGAATCAAAATGAATGGACAGAGTCACGGTTACTAAAATTTAGTGTTTATAAGTTTAAAACATGCACATTAGAAGGGACAATCAGTACTAATCATCTCCTCTACTGAAGTCTAAATGAACTACAATCACTTAGGAAAAACCTCAAGCGTCATTGTAAGTGCTTAACAAAAGCCAGTGTTCAATATGCTGCAACAGTTAAATAACCAAGCAAGATGCTGGCTACATGCATAACACAGTTGAGAATACTAAAAAAATCCTCTTGCCCAAAGTCATTAGCCAATTTCATGGGTTTGTAGGCAGGGTTCTTTTGGGTGTTTCTGTTGGTTTATTTATTTTTTCATTTTTGTAGGAGAGTACCTCATGTATTTTTGATGCAGTTTCTTTACATACAAAAAAAGTGCTCAAAGCTGAGGTCACAACAGAAATCAAATAGGCTACATTAACTTTTTTCACAGTTCCCAAATGTCATAAACCCAACCCACCCCAAAAAGAAATCCTTACATAAAGAACTCCTTGCATTTTCTTGGAGGAGCACACTTCATATTTGGAGCGGGGGGAGTGTTTGTTTTGGCTGTTTCTCTGTCTTCTGTCTTTAGATACATAGAATAGGCTCCATCTTACCTAAACTGAGATATTTACAGTGTAAAAGCCCAGTAATTCCAGTACACAAACTTTTTTGCCAAAGCTTTCTTGGAACAAAATGCTCAGTTCCAGTCCCTCTGGCACAGAAAAGTATAAATAAAAACAGCCTTGAGATACAAACAGGACTTGAGAAAAAGCACACTGTATGACATGGAAATTGGAATTTTTATGTCCTGTGAACTGTCAATGCCCTATGTACCTATAACAAATGATTGCTCCATTTGCACTTACTTTTTGTTCAAAGAAATTAATTTATCAGTTTCACTGACAGAAGCATGCCATATTCATTCTGGAAGCTGTTATTTTTCAAGTTTTCAAAACGTACAAAAAAAAATTATTCTGTCACCTTAGAATGAATAACTGAGTAGAATGCAGCTGCCTGGTACTTAGATGAAAGACTGCTCTGGGGTTTCAGGTGTTTTAGCCGCAAGCCAGAATTATGTCCAGTTTAGGGCACATGAGCACAAGCCATAAGTCTTAATTCAGCTTGTTGTAACTGATGAATGAAACAACAAAAAAAGAATATTTAAATGTAGCAGATGGAAGCCAAACAACAATAATTTTATCCCAGGAAAGCATATAAGACTTACAAATTTGTAGGCCTCAAAAAAACAGAGTATTTAAAATTTTTTTTCCAGATCTCAGGCTTTTACATGGAATGAATACTTTTATTCATGCTCCACATGTAATTTTCCCATTAAATCTGATCCCAATTGGCATACAAAAGGTGGAGATGTTTGCTTCAGTACATCATTCAGTGAATCAGTTTTCTGACAAATATAGATAATAGGGATGTTTTCAACCCTCCCATAGCCAAGTAATTCTTAAAAAAACCCACAACACTGAAGGTACAAGTTTGCAAATAACTGTAGATTAATAGAAAATGATGTTTCACAAACTTTGAATCCACGCATGGCCGAAACATGGTGTTCTCCGAGGATGTTACAAAGGAGACCTTGAACAGCTCATGAGGTTAGTCAGTGCCTTCTTCAGTCATCTCTCACAGAGATGACCCTTCTATGGGGTCAGAAGAACACAGCAAAATACACTCTGCAGGGACTTGTTCAGTGCCAGAACACTTTTAGGGTACTTTATAGCTAAAACAAAATATGTAGTGGGAGAAGGTCCTTCTGATCTAATTGTTGTGCAAGCAGGCAAAGTAAGTTTTGGGTTTTTTCAGCTCGACAACCCTTCCCTATACAAATATTTGTAACAATATTGTGCATTTTAAACATATCAATTTGTATCCTGCCTTACTTGTGGCTTGAGTTTAGACTATTAAGGCGATCCAAAGGGCTCTGTACTGGGACCAGTGTTATTTAATGTCTTCATCAGTGACATAGACAAAGGGATCGAGTGCACCCTCAGCAGATTTGCAGATGACCCCAAGCTGAGTGGTGCAGTTGACACACCTGAAGGACGGGATATCATCTAGAGAGACTTGGACAAGCTGAAGAAACCGGGCCCATGTAGTTTAACAAGACCAAGCACAAAGTACTGCACCTGGATTGGGGCAAACACCTCTATCAATGCAGGCTGGGGATCAACAGATCGAGAGCAGCCCTGAGTGCTGGTGCTGGTGGGTGAGAGGCTGGACATGACCCAGCCATGGGCACTCATAGCCCAGAGAGCCAAACGTGTCCTGGGCTGCATCCAGAGCAGTGTAGGCAGCAGGGGAGGGAGGGGATTCTGCCCCTCTGCTCTGCTGAGACCCCACCTGGAGCACTGCATCAGTTCTGCGGAAATTACATAGAAATGCTGGAGTAAATCCAAGGGAGGCCACCAAATTGATTTAGAGGGATGGAGCACCTCTCCTACAAGGGAGGACTGAGAGAGATGAGTTTGCACTGCCTGGAAAAGAAAAGGCTTCAGGATGTCCTAATTCTGGCCTTCCACCACCCGAAAGGAGCTTACAAGGAAGATGGAGAGGGACTTTCTACAAAAGCATGTAGTGACAGGACACAGGAGGATGGCTTCAAACTGAAAGAAAGTGGGTTTATATCAGATATTAGGAAGAAATTCTTTAGTGTGAGGGTAGTTAGGCACCCAGAGAAGTTGTGGATACTCCATCCCTGGAAATGGATGGCCAGGCTGGATGGGGCTCTGAGCTGGATGGGGCTCTGAGTAGCCTGATCTAATCAAAGACGTTCCTTTCCACAGAGAAGGGTGTGAAGCAGATGATCTCGAAGGTTCTTTCCAACCCAAACCACCCTATGAGTCTAAGATTTAGTATATAGGATCTTTTTACAGTAAAAACTGCATTATTGTTTCACAAAATAGCAGATGAGGCGATTCTCAGTCACTCAGGGAAACAGTGGTTAGATGGGAAATTAAGTACAGCACGGAGTTGTCATTTGTGTCTCTAAAGACACAAATTTGTCCCTAATTTAGCTAGTGCATCAAGGGGATTCTGGTGTACCTTAATGAAAGTGCTTAGCCACCCAGTTCACCTTCCAGAAGAGCCAAAAAGCAGGATACAGCCACACAATAACTACCCTCAAGTAACTGGTGATAAGCAGAAAGCTGTTTTTCATGGAAGAAAGCTATGAGTAGCTTTGGGTGGGAAGGTGGGGAGTAAAAAAAAAACCAAAATGAAAATTCTATATATGTATTAGAAATAAGCTGAAACTCATTTGTACTGATGGCCTGACAAAGTCCAAGTGTTCAATATATTGTACTTAATACTTTATTTATTCTTTAAAATAAGACTAGTTTTCACATAATTTCGCATACTACAAGAGTAATAATAGGAAAGAAATGCATGTCAAAATAGCAAAAATGTTAATGAACATCCAGGAAATTTACAGACATACTTAAGTCAGCAGAGCCTGATTCTTTTTAAGGCATTAAGGAATTTGTTGAAGTAATCTCTAAATTATTAGCAATTACCTTTGAGCACTCACAGATTATGCACCCAAGAACTTAAACAGAGGAATGCATAGAACACATTAAAAAAAAAAGTTAAAAGCAGAAGCTGAGGAATTACAGGCAAACAATTCCACTTAATACCTGGAAATATATAACAACTGAAGAGTGCTACTGACATTGCTACATCAATAATAAAGACTGTCCAGGCCAATTTCATTGCCTTCATGGATAGCCTAAGTAACCTGGCAGGTATAGGGGAGAAAATGACTGAGATTCCTCTTGATTTTAGTAAGATTAACATGTAAAAGGAGTTTTCTGCATAGCAGCAAAGTAAACATGCAGAGAACATTCTAAAAAACCCCTAAAATTTAAAAAATTTAAATTAAATTTAAAATTTAAAACTTGCTCTAGGTTAGCTACGAATGTTTCAATGAAGCCAGAAAGGCACTCTGAACATTGAGTGTCAATTCCATTTGTTGCTGTATTAATGATCTGGATGACAAAATAGGAAATGCACTGATTAATTCTGTAGATGTCATGCTGGAGGGAAGAATCTGCAAGAATTTTAGTGAACAGGATCAGAATTCTAAGTGGGTTTGTTAGACTGATGGAGCAATCTGGAATCAACGAGATGGAATTTAATACAGGTGAGTCCAAGGTGCTACCTTCTGGAAGAAGAGAGAAAATGCATAAATATGAGCTTTGAGATAACTGACCAGATGGTGTTTCTAAAGAAAAGGAGACTGGGGCTGCAGTGATCAAAAACTGAGTGCAGGTTACAAAGTGAAAAAACAAATCTGATGCCTGACAGAGTTAAGAGGTATTATAAAGAACAAGGATTATTCATTCTACTCAGCATTTGCTACAGTTTCATTCCACGGTTTTGAGGCAAATTAGGAGATTATAAAGGACAGAAACAAGATAGAAAAAAGGATTACAATCTTGGGAAAAAATAATGGATTATAATCTTAGATTATAATCTGAATATAGAAATGATGGTAGAAGAAGCAACAGTAGAGAATACTCTAAGACATTTAAAAAAACCCAATCAGATACGGAGAAAAATAAGTAGCCTCAGTTGGGTATTTTCATCCTGAATGTCTACAGTGTTTTACATGGAATCGTGAGCAATCCTAAATCCAAAACAAAATACAGCAGGGCTAGAATTCAACACTTTTAACTTCAGCAACTGAAAGCCTAGGCATCCAGTCTAACTCATATGCTTTGAATCCTTCCTCAGTCAAAGCAAATGCACAGTTCAATCCTCAGTCAAAGCAAAGACAGCATTTCAATCCATTGTATAATCACTACAAACCCTCCCAAGTTCTTATTTCTCTTATTTGATTATAAATAGAGACTTGGTGACAGGCTTGGACTAAAACCTAAGTTAAGAGAGATTCAAAATTAAGAGAAATTGATTCTGTTATAAAAAACCAGCTTATTATATTCTTAATCATCTAAATTTACACAGATATGAAGGGCCAAATACAAATGAATGTTGATTAATATGCAACACATTCAGAAAGCAAATAGACCTTTAAGAGTTTGAAGATGCCAGATATGAGCAGCGAAAAAATTAACTTTGGACTAGAAATATAAATAGACATCAAAAGTGAAAAAAAAAACCAAACTAGTAGTGACCAGAGTACTTACCAACAGAAATATTTACTGGTAAGCAGCAAAACTTCTCTAAAGGAGGAATTTACTGAACATAAAGTGCATTTTTCTGTATGACCAAGATAATAAACAGTTTTTAAAATAACATAATTAATGTGTCCTGTGGCCAAAATGTGTACGGCTATTACCCAAGACCTAAAGAGGATATGGCTATATCAACAGCTTTAATTAAATGAAAATGCAAAATAAATAATTTTAAAATAAATATGCCGTTGTAAAAGGTTGGATTTTGCATTCCTGATGATATATGCAGATGTGTTTTATGCTGATTTGTAAAAGATATTTTACAGAAAAGGCAGAGAAATGTGATTTCCAAACAAGGAACATGAATTCACTTCCGTGCTTTTCCTCGAACTGTGCACCTTGCACTGAAAATCTGCAAACCTTCCATTACAGATGTAAATACTTCTGAAAGTCACCTTCATTAGAGTTACCCAGAGCGATATCAGGCCTTGATGTTTACTTATGGCAGTGGCTTTCTGCTCCTAATTCTGTCGAAAGAAAACTAATCACAACTTCCTCTCTGTTGTGGTTTAGGTTCAGTGTCCTCACTGAGACTCTCCAAAACCACACACACCACTCTCTCTTACTTCCCCTTCACCTCCTGCTTCCTGCTGCAGTGGGATGGAGTTGGGAACTGGAGATCCAAAAGGCTAAGGTTACAGGGTGAGGTAAGAGCAATTCACTGGAAACAGAAAAGAGATGAGAAAATGAACAGTAACAGAAATGCTAATGACAGAGGGTATAAAAAAAGAAACAAATCCTATGGGAAAAAAAGCCTGATAATAAACAATGCTGGTCATCTTCCTCCACTGTGTTTTCTCGACCAGAGGGAATCCTGTCTCCCCAGAAGAGAGAGACTCCCCCAGCAATGATCTGAGCTCATACAGAATAAACCTCATGTCTCAGCCATGCCCCTCCCGGCTACTGCAAAAATTACCCTCGTCATGGCTGGAACCAGGACACTCTCAAACTGAAGCTTAAGATCATCCTTGGTGTTACAAATTAAACGCAAGGAAGAACACTGTATTCACACATATAGCTGTAGAATTGAATTTAGTGAATTGCCTGCTTCCTTCATTTGAGACACTCTCTGTCACGGGGAGTGTAAGCTTATTTATCTAGGTGATACAATTGGTCACATTTCAGATGACAAATTAAATTTCCAAAAGCTAAACCAGAAGTGTGCATCATGCTTCAGGGAAGTGTATTAGCAATAACTGAAGATAGATAGACATTATTTGATTAATACTAGTATATGATAGGATTAATAGATTAGTAGACCAACAATGTTTTATATCATTATTAAGTCCTCCATTAAAAATCAGCTGTAGATTTGATACATCTCCTATTGATCAGAGCAGGTACAGTTTTTATCTTGCAGCAATTACTTTGTTTTACTTTACTCTGTCATCCATTTAGGAAACTCTAAATTGCCTGCGTGGTCAATATGTAAACAAATAAGGCAAAAGAAAAATGTAGTTGAATATGTTTTCTATAAAATAGGGGGAACATTCAGAATGTCCTCAGTGAGGTATCATGCTCACAGTTTTTTCCAGATAAAAGAAGGTATTTTTTCAAGAGGTTTTTTAGTGCCTGCCACATCTCCTCTACTCTGTACTCTTATACATTCTACTGCCATGTATTTTGTGTTCCAACCCCCCTAAGGATTTACTTTCTCAAAAGAAAACATAACTGACAAAAGAATGATCTTTCTGAACTTGTAGAAAATATTTTAATGTGTGCAGATGCATTTGGAATGTTCAAAGAAAACTTGCTGAAACAAGTGTTCTGCCTTTACATGCAGATGTGTGGAGCAACTATCTAACGCAATAGAGACATGGCAGTTTATGCACTAAATGGTATTACTGAATATCATTTGCCTCTATTGACATGTCCTCATTACTCTTCATAGAACAGAGTATCCATCCTAGTCTGTAGAGAGCAGAGAACAAAGGAGACGATGACCTGACGCCCAGGTACCCAGAAATTCATCCAAAATTTATCTGCTGTTCCTGTAAAAGCTGTTTGTTCAAGGGCTGCTTGGCACCACTTACAAAAGCTCTACGAACATGCTACTGAGACACCTGCATTAACAGTTTAAATATTAACCAACTCCTATTTACTTTTGTTGTCTCCTACATCACAGTGGAAACAAAGCAGCATGTGGTGTGTGTGTACATGTGTGTGTTAAAGTTCAAACTATACCTCAGGAAATGAAAAAAGCATTCAGCTTCACAAAACAGGTAAAAGCACGGCAGAGATTTATAGAGGATGGGATTGGTTACCTTGGAAACAGGTTTGAATTCTTCCATCAAACAACAAGATGCTCAGTGTTGACCTATTTCCAACTGCTGTATGGATTTAAGGTGGAACTATATATGGAAAGCTTATAGAAAAAGGTCTTCCTATCAACACTGAATATTTATTTACTGCTTAAATGCATTACTTTGTTTCCTCTATACTTCTAAGCCTTTGAAGTGAGACAAACAGTCGAAAACAGAAAAGCAAAAGTGAAGAAGGATGTCATCATCTCCTCAACAAGAATTTGTTTCCCATGTATATGAAGTACTTGTGAACACTTAAAAACATTTTGGTCAATATATTATCTTCTTAAAAATAACTGCTTAATTAATATAGGTAAAAAAATTGTTTATGGGAACAGCCACTCCTCATCCCATTACAAAACTTTAACCTACAGATAGAGTTCCTGAGATAAGTGAAGATGTTTAGCATTATTTTGTCTTCCACCATCTCAGCTCCAAAGGCTTGTTTTATTTTTGTGAGAACTGACATTTTACATGGCATTTTTTCATGAAGCCCAATACAGATCTGTGAAGACCTTGAATACAGTGCATTAACAGCAGAAGGGTAACTGTAACTAAATCTACCTTTCTCATAATATTCTATTAAACTTCAGGATATAGAAGAACGAAAAAAGAAAGGATCATTAATGTAGAGTTGATAAACACACAAACAAAGACGGAGAGCATGTGTATAGCATGCTATAGTTACTAATTTAGGGAACCTCCTAGATAGTCTGGATGTCTAAACACAACAATACAATGCAATGCAGCATCACACAGGTCATGACATCGAATCCCAGAAGCAGTCAGATTGCCTGCCAAGTGCTTATACCAATTTACCTGGTCCAAACTATTTTGGGTATATTTATTCTCTTCTCCTTGACACCATGGAAAGCCCAAACTTTCCAAGAAAGGGAAGGAGCAGAAGGAAAGCAAAGCAAAAGAACTCACCAAATGAAATTCACCTCGACGTCTTGACTGTGAGAAATAATTGCAAACTGCATAACGTTATTTCATATCATCATATCTAATGATAATGTAATCTTAAGAGCCATTCTTAAGGTCATTGTATTTTCTGAAGCCATACATTTTTTAGTAATTTCCAGGGAGAACAGATAGATTTTTTTGTAGGGTATGTTTCTTGCTAGGAAATATATAAAAGGTTATATGTTTGCACATTCTCTTTAAAAAATCATAAACTTCTGCATTTCCTTCTAAACATTTGCTCTTGAGATTGCAACATTACATGCATTTTTTTAAAAAAAAGAATATTTTTCACCATCAAGGTAAAGGCCTGGAAACATTTAAAATGCAAAAAAAAAGTATGTCTGAACCTCAGCCTATGGAAACAAAACAAAATGGAGCCCTTTGCAAGTAACACAATCCCTATCACCAAAGTTTTTCCAGTTTTAAGGTAGAACAAAATATTTACTTCACTCTGATATTCCACACCAGCCCCTCCCCCTCCTCCCCTTCAGATCTGACTTAGGTAACAATATTCTTTTGGAGGTATAAAGATTCTCAGAAAGACTAAATTTTAATTATTTTTTTTTTTTTAGAACTTGCCCAGCCCAATGGTGTATCCAGCTGCTGGTCTGATGGGATGTGCTCGCTATCTGTTTACAGGGACCTGCCTGCCTTTAAAACACTGGGCACGCATCTGGCAGAGCACAGCTTAAAGTTATTATCAGAGCATTTATTTCTTTGTCCTCCTTCAGTGTGTACTGGGCTCAGACCAGATAATTATTGACACTCTTACAAAAGAGTTTAAAAATCCATCATAAAAATCATTCATATGGATAGTGTCAACAATTCAGCTATAATCTCTTTGCTGTTCATAATGTCCCGAAGTTCAAATGCCTGCTTTTCCTGTTATATATTGACATATGAGCATAAGTACAATATTTTAGAGCCCTCATTCTCATATCCTTCTATTACTCTAATTAAATCTGTCTCACCAAAGATTAACACCTTCTTTCCTAGGACATCTGTCAATGGTGTATGCATTTTATATAAAACAGAATTTTTTTTCATGCTTCTGAACCCATTCTGCTCTACATTATTTTTCTTTCTCCTTTTTTTTTTTTCCCCTTATAGCTCAGTATAGATCAGCAACATCAAAAATCATGTTGAAATGTATGAGGGAAAAGTGATACTGGACAGACTGCACATCAAAAGCAGTGTTGCTTAAGCTGAAGAGATGAAACCCAGATATTTCTTCAATTCTAGATAATGAGAAATGGTGTTCCACTGCTAATCTTCCAAGTACTCCTTTAACAGTCATACGTAATTGAAAATAACAATAAAGTACTCTGAATGCATTCCCTGCACCATTTGCACCACACTCACTCGCGACAGTGAGGATAGCCAAAAAAATTAAACTGTATTACTGCTGATCTACAAATGACCTAAGTCTTAAGTCTGTGGAAAGAATGTGGCCACATCCTTTTGATCACCATGAGAAGTAACATGCTGGCTGTAGTTTCCTAGATGCTTTAAAACACAGTGTCTCTCTCTTTAATGTGGGTAAGACACCAAATGTTGGTATGTGCTTTGCTCAATGCACTCTCCGGTGTTTGTCATGTTGCTAGCTTATAATACACTTCGTAGCTGTCCACTAAGTTACAGATACATGATTACACATTGTGGTTAAATAAATATTCACTGCTGCTGCAATGAATTAAACAATGGAGCAAAGGAATAAAGGTCTGGAGAAAGAAACAAGCTCAGCTCCACTGCATTGTATTTTTCTTTTTCATCTCCACAGTTTTGTATGTCAGGAGGCATATATTTTGAATTTTTTTTTCCTCTGAATATTACATTTTTCCTCATAAGTTTTCTAGAATTTGTCTAAACCTTGATGTATTCTTGAGCCTCATCCCATGGAGGTCTAAAGTTCTGGTGGTGGCAGCAAGGATGCCACCGGTCCAGGAAGCTCTGCCCTTTTGCACCACGGTGAGCAAGACGTGCACAAATGCACAAAATGTGCACTGCTTGTCAGCCATCCATAGGGACATGGCAGTTTCACAAAATGGGAAGTAGCTGGAATGAGAACAGACAGTGCTGGTGCCCTTATTAAAGTCCACCAGGACAAATTTATTTCTTAATTCTCTTTCTTCAAAAGAGTGATTCTTACAATTTTTTCCTATCCCTCTTAAGTACAGTTCTGACTATTCCCACTCTTAATGCACATGCCACCCCCCACCCTCATTCTTTAGACATTTAATTCGGGCCTCTTAGTTTGCAGTCATGCTTTTTTCTTCTTTATTATATAGTCATCTTACCAAAAGCCAAAGCACAACCAGACAATCTACATCCACCAAATATGCTGATTAACACCGTTATGTGAACAGAAATTAATCAGAAAAAACACAACAAAATAGTCACCTGGTATAACAGCAAAGATTCCATCTCATTTTTTTCATGTCTTTTGCTTCCCCTCACCCCACATCCATTTCCCCCCTGCTTTAAATCCTAAGCAAAACCAGAAGACGTTCCCAGCAGACTGCATTGCTAAGGTTCAGAAGAAAATTACATACTTCATGGTAAGGTATCTACACATTCTTTACAGAAATTCTCTCCTTTCATTTCCTTAGTTTCCTGAGGTTTATTAGTGAATGCAGAATTTAATTAAAAATAATAAATCCTGAAATGGTAATCAAAGGAAATGCTAAAAATGCTGATTAAATGCTAATTATTAAATAAGTAATACTCCAAGCAGTCATATTTTTCAGGCACTCAATTAAGAAGGATTGACTGATTCCACCCTTGATGGCCTTAGACACAGCTGAAAAGGAAAAAGCAAAAGATATTTAAGACCTGATTTTTAACAGTGTGGAGGACTTCAGCTTTCTCAACACCAGGATTTTATGTGTGTGGAACTGGCCATGACTGTGAAAAAGAAAAAAATATAAAAAGGAGAGCAACCAGAGTAATGAATCAATAGTTTTCAATTAAATCAACCTAGGAAAGTGCAACGATGCCTTCAGCATAAACAAAAAACTCCAAAAAAAACAATACAATAAAAATGAAGGTTATGAAATCTGTATTGAATGATTGACTTAATAATGCTGAAAAGTGAATCCAAGCACTTCTGTTATTAAGCACTTCCCTTCCCAGGATTCTCATGCAGAATGTACTGAGTTTGTTCTTCTGTTGAAATATTACCACATAAGAAAGCAGTGCCAATTTTTTGGGAGTTTTTAGTTAATAGTAATTATCAGTAATCGCTAATAAAAAAACTTAGATATATTCAAATATCAAAATAGTTACTTTATCATACCAATCACATCCTTATGGCTTTCACCGCTAGAAAATTATTCTTTTTTTGCAAAATTGAAATCAAGATTTTAGTCCAAGTCCGTTCAAGTCTAGAAGTGACCACTGCTGACTTTGCTAGACTATTAAAAAGGTGCGTAAGCATAGGAAACATAGAAACAGACTATACACGTATATATGTCATGGAATAAGGTAATCATTCAAGTACTTTACTAAACAAGAATGAGTCTACATTTTAATTTGCCTTGACAGGTCTTGCAGCTCGTAAAGCTTAATTTTTACTCATTTTCTCCAACATATTTACTAAAGAAATCTATAAACTGCTTTCAATATACCGTATATTGATGAGAATGCTGTGCACCAGAAGACTTTTGCCTGTACAAAAGCAAAAATCACCTGCAGGACATAAAGCTGTGACAGGGACTCATGCAATCTGTGGGGTGCTACAATAACATCTTCATCCAACACGTGCATATAGTGCAACTTTACACTTCAAAACACTACCTCATTTCTTCCTGGCTGACAGAAGCTAGCAAGGTCTGTCTGTGCCTGGGGAAGTAGCTCCAGATGAGGAAGCTTTAGTCTGGAAGCCAGAAAAGCAAACTTAAACACTTCTCTATATAGGACAATGGGCCAGAGAAGGCAGAGTCCAGATGTCCTCACTTTGCTCACCTCATGGGAATATAAACGACACCAAACTACACAGTGTTTAACACAAGCCTTTGTGTTCATCACCTTTCAGTAACTCATGGGATGAACAGTAGTACTCAAAACTCTTCCTTCAGAGCAGCGTGGGTTATTATTGCCCTGGGAGAAGAGCTGAAAATATTCTTACAGCAGGGAGCTGCCTGTACAAGTGGAGATAGCCATGCTTTTCCAAGCCATCCCTGCACTTCTGGGATAACACATTTCTCTGCTTTTTGGAGCCAAGCATGCTTTGAAAGTGCCTACTAGCTGTCAGTGCTCAAGAAAAGATTTTGTGGAGAAAGGACTGTATTATCAGCTTCTGCTTTGTGGTGTGAATACACCAGATCAATATTTAAACACCCTAGTTTGGTCTTCTGTTGCTTAGTTTTCAAGATAACCTTTGCAGTCAGAAAAGTCAACTTCAGCAATTTATTATAAAAAATAAGACTGAAATGCAAAAAATCTGTGTCAGAAACTTTCCATCAATACATGTGTTCACGAGTGGACCCTGGCAGACCCTAAGTGAAAATAGAACAATTTCAATATTTGTTTAAATATATTTTACAAACATAATTCTACTTTATGAAGCTGATTCCCATTTTTGGAAGTTGATTCTCAAGAAGATGCTGGTATTCCAGACTCAGAGGAAAAACTAAGAACACCAGCAAAGACAGAGGATATGGAAGATAGCCAGAAAGCCGTGAAAAATTATTTTTAAAGTGATGCAGTAGAGACTAAGGAGGGAAATCAGCATGAGGGGATGTATGAATTAAATAAAGATCAATGACAGAAATACCAAACAAAGACACGATTCCAGCAACCATTCCCCAGTGATTTTAGTGTGTGAGACCTCCTGCTTCATCCCAGTCACAGTGGGTGTTCAAACGGCCTCATTCCACAGCTCTCACTCAACCTCCTCTGATTAATGGCATTTTCTGCTTCCCACAGTTCCCTGCAATATCTCCCACAGATCTATGCTCCCCACTCCACTGCAAGTGCTGTGGTCCTCAGCAAGAATTTCTGCCCTTCACCTGCTGAAGAAGCTAGCTTGAGGAAAGCTCTGAAGAATGTCTGATTGCATTCCAGTTCTTCTCTACAAAAAATATATATCTACTCTTCAACATAGCTACCACTCTGGACAGACATCTTCACTTCTCCTTGGCTGACTTAGAGTACCTATTTCTTTTTTCAGATGCCTTCTTTAAAAACTTCCTTTCTGTTCATTTGGGATATTGCCATCTTCTCCAAAAACAAGACTGGGCCTCAGACCATTCACTTTCTCTGTCTGCACTCCCTGTTTGCTGAGTAGGTCAGCAGCACTTTTTGTAATCTTAAAGAGAACCACAGTTTTGTCCCTCTCTTCCACAGTTCCCTTCTTCCTCCTGAGACATTTCAAATAAAGCTGACAGGACAGCCCTTGTAAGCTCTGAATAGATTTTCCTTGTATGACTTTATTGGGAAAGAGAATAGAACTGGAATTAAAACAAATTCAGCTTTAGCTCAAAGCTTACAGTTTAGATGGTCTCATAAAACAGCTTGTAAGGTATCACAAACTTTTTGAAAATATGAGTCCTGAGAGTTCTCTCTTATGGGAAAGCAAAATTGAATATACCTAATTAACTACTCAACTTTAAAACCTTAACTTAAATGTGAGAAAAATATTAGTTTTTGGTTTTTTGACAGCCAGCCGGATTGGAAGACTGGTTTACTATGGCAGACACTATGAAAAGCCCTTTAACAACCTCAGATAAACCCAGACTTTCCCTCTAGCCATCGTAGCCTTGCTTTTGTTTATATATCTAAGCTGTGACTGCAGTAAGTAACTCAGTAAAGAGTTTCCATGGAGACTGGAAAGTCATTTTAAACACCCATGACTTTCAGAATATAAATCTCTCTTAACAGATATTGTATGAGTTGCTAGAGGCAACATTTCCTAATCATTCTTAGTTACTTCTGTATATTTTGTAATCTACTCACTCAAATATGCATAGACAACAAAACTCTGAGGAGATTATAAAAACTGGATAAGCATTTCTATTTTAGCTGAACTACCAATGTTGATTTTCCTTGATGTATGAAGAAAGTGTCTCTAAATCTGCTTAGAATTATGACTTTAACTTCTATGCAAAGAATTCAGCATTTGTAGTTTGAAAGCTCAGAAAATATGTAGATTAAAAAGGCTGTACTAAATAAGGAGAGAGGCTAAAATGGCTAATTTCAATTAGTGAGTATAAAAATATAATACAGAAGTGATCCTTGTTATTTCTCTCAACTTTACCACAGCTTACATAAACAATTTTCATCTATGTATTCCTTTTTCTTTTTCTTTTTCTTTTTTTTAATTGCAGGTGCAGGTTTTTTGTCATGGAGTCTTAATGGTGTGTTTGCTGATCTCTCCAAGCAAGCAAAACCAAAAGGACTGATACTAAATATTACATCAAAGGAAGGTTTGCACTGCGTCCATTCTGGCTGGTTCATGTTTTGTTCTCTCCCTTTCTCCCAGAGGCTGTAACACTCAGCTCTGTTATACTGAAAGGACTAATGCTAAATATTACATCAAAGGAGGGTTTGCATTCCCGTCCATTCTGCCCAGCTCATATTTTGTTCTCTCCCTTTCTCCCAGAGGCTGTAACAGCCAGTGCTGTTACTTCCTTGCTTGTAGCAAGTGAGCTGTAACACACAGGCTCCTCTCACTGACCAGCAAAAGAAACTGCTGGAGTCTTGTTCTTACTTCAGAATTGTTTTGAAACAGAATTTACTTCTTGTTTTTTCTCTGTTTTTACTTTCTTTAGTACACTTTGCCCGTGCTACTGTATGCACATATCTAAGTAAGAATTTTTTGCGTTCAATTAATATGGATTTGCTACAGAGTTTTTCCTTCCAGGAACAATAGGAGAAAACAAGCACCTCATGAGACAGGTGCTAGTTTTCTTGCTTAGTGTACATCTACAAGGGCCATTTTAAAAAACAAGAGTAGGGATGTCATGCAGATATAGAAAAACTGAAGATGTCATGCAGACTTGTCTCCAAAGTGGGCCTGAAATAAATTTTGCCAGTATTATGTTTTTTCAAGGGAGCCATACCCTATGAATTGCCTTTTAATTGATATAACACTTTCTTTTCACTTGCTGTGAACAAAGCTCTGTAAATAGAGCTGTATCATATGAGTGGGAGAAGGCAATTGAAGATAAAACACATTGATTTATTCTTCCCCTTGGAGTTCTTCATGATGTGAACTTATGGCAGAGCATGTTTGCTACAAGCAGAGGGAAGTGAAGATCTTAGGAAAGCCTTCCCTGCTGTGAACATTGGACAGCTACAACTTTTCTCATGTTTTCATGTGGGAATCAACTTTTAGTTTGATTTTTTAAAATCCCAGTGGTATCAAGAAAGAAGAAAGGAAAAAGTCACTACCGTCCTTAGTAGAGTTAAAACTAACCTGTTATGCAGCAGCATCTACTTTCCCAGAGCTGTGTTGTTTCCCAGAGCCGTGCACAGACCAAGGCCACCTACTTCCCTGTGCCCATGTTAAATAAAACCACAGCTCTCTATCTCCTGCTGAAGCAAAGACGCAGAGATTAAATACCTGACACACGTAGCCACTGAGCTATCACTGCCTGACCCCTTGGGATGGTCCTTCCTAAATTGCTGACGCAATGTATGCTGAGTCTAATCTCAGGGACAACTGCATAACTCCACACGAATAATTTGTACACAGAATTAAACACTGTGCAGTGGTATCCAAGTATGGGTGAGGCAATGTAATTTACGTACTGGAAACACTGTTATCCCAGACTCTCCGAGGGACATCTCAGCTTGCTTGCATGTTTCTGAGCTGCTGCATTATTTGCCAAAGACAACTGCAACATATTCAGCCACTGAGGTGGTCCTCAGTTGCTCGGTGGCCAGCACAGAGAAGGATTAAAGCAGAAAGACAGGCCCTCCTCTGGGCCTTCTGGGGAGTTTTATCACCAGTTTGTGACCTTCGAAGTGCGGTTTTTATTGCCAGTTCTGCAAGTGTTTCCCACAGTGAGAAATTCAGTGCTGTTAAGTATGTTTTCTGCTAAAGCACATTTAATAAACATCCAAAATCTTGGTCCAAATAGCAGGCAGGTGTTTCTGTCCTACTTACGGAAACTGTAATGCCTCTTGTATTGTGGGAAACATGAGCAAGCATGAGGTAGAAGTAGAAACTCTAATTTGGATTAAAAAGATCTTTTCACTTCTTTGTCTGTATTTTATAATGACTTTATATTCATAAATCTACCAAATCAGAAATGCTTCTTTGTCTTCAGCATGCTGTCACCTGACACTAAGAGGACACACAGGTTCTTTTAGGGATCCTTGGCAGAATGATCATGGTACTAAATTGGAGTTACAATTAAAGCTTTATTTTCTTAACAGAATTCTATGATTAGTATAGCAAAGTACAAGAAACAAGATTGGGAAAAAAATTTACTTAGAAAAAAGGTTGAAAACCTTCATTATTAAGCATTCACTACAAATGCCTTAGTTTAATGGTCAAGGCCTTGCAATGTTCTGATGAAAGACACCCTAAAGCTTGCTTTACTCGCAGGTCAGACCTAACTTGCATTTGGGTATGCTTTGAAAATAACCACTACCAGCGGGTCATATTGCTGTGTCGCTTCGCAGTTTATGTTTCAATATAAGAACATTAATGGCACTTTTTGATCAGAGGGATGAATTTCAATAGAACTTGTGGTACTCGCCCACGTACAGCCTGCATCTCACACAGATACTATACTGGCACAGCTGCCAAGGCTTGACACTCGAAACAGGGCATCTTGAAATCATGTGCAGAGGAAAGGAGGGGACAGGGGAGCAGAAGTGAGAAAGTTCATGAGGGAGGGGGAGTCAGTTGAACTTCATACTGCCCACAAAGCTGTACACTGCTTTCCTACTAACTCATACAGTCTAGTTTTTTTTGATATTTTGAACAAAAATCATCCAGGTTGCATGAACAAAACTGCAGTTTTAATGCTACTCAGGTATCCCAAGGTATCTGCTAAATTGAAACCCCAAAGTAACAGCTCCATCAGCAAATCTCAAGCTTTGACTCTGGTACAGGGATCATGATATTCCTCTGAAATTAAGAGTAACAGATTCAGAATATTAGAGCCCTGAGAAACGTAAATAATCTGCAGGTTCAGCTGAGAGTGGAAACTGTTCAGGGACATCACCAAGTCACTGATTGGACTCATGTTGTTGGCTGGTAGCAGGGTGTGCATTTGCGAATGCTGAGTGACAGTGTAGCTCTGTAAACACGGTTACAGGGAGATAAGAAGAGTGTATTAGTTGCTGCTCAGCCAATAAAAAACTATTATTGCCACAAGATTGTATGACTTCTATTACTAACAAAAATAAACATTGTGAGTAGATTACAAATACTAGGGTTTGTTTTTTCACTATCGACCGTGTGTAACTATAAAATGGACAGACTTGCTAAATATTAGACTCAGTCTTTCATATACCTTCTTTAGCATACTGTTATATTTTACCGTCCCTAAGTTTGTTTATCTTTTTGATTAACTCCAGCAGCTCACCACTAGCCTGTCAGAGGTATTTTCCACTTTAACCTTTTGAAAAATAAAAGCATTATTATAGGAAAAAACCAGACAAAACTGAAAATCTCATTAAGAGTACCTTAGCATAATCTAATTAATGGATAGATGTTCAGCACAGCAGCATTTAGACGCTTATCTGATCATCTGGTTTGCTTCTATCTACCTCAGTGTAACCCTCAGTGACCATATCTGGAGAAGAGCAGAATTTGGTACAGATTGGAAGACACCTCCTTTATTTAACACCAGTTCTCTGAATAGCTGAGTATTTACCCTGCCTCATCAGCTGCACAATGAATCTCCACTGCGAAATTTCAAGTCCAGCAAATCAAGTTTATGGGGATAGTTAAGCCAGGGCTCTCCTCTTGCCTGATGTAGGTAGGAGTGAGGCATAATTTGCTAGTTTGTTTTCCCAAATAAAAAATTCTGGTCATTTCATATCAGACGGACTGCCACATTTTTATAACTGAGGAAGAAGGTCTTAGGAAAGGAGGGATGCAGCCTTACTTACCACAGACCAGGAATAACAAGAAGAGATTGATTGCCAGAACTGCAGCCCTTTTCTGCAGGGGTGGCAGCTGTAGAGAAGGTGCAGCCACACTCATGATGTAGTTGCAAGTCTGCAGCTGGTGCTAACAAGGAGGCTGCAATGTGGTGGTAATAGCTCATGTCTAGTTATGGCCAACAGCTGTCCTAATCAACTAGCCTGTCAGCTGATCTATACAGATATAGATATATAAAAGGTTATTTTAGACAATTAGGTCCAGTGGAAGTTGAAAGTGACTTAATCCTGAATCATGTTACTGAGACTAGCTCCACTGAGGAGCTGCAGTTACCAGTTGGTGACTGAGTAGGACCTGGGTGCATGATTCCTGTCAGTGACTTAGTGACTGTACTGCCCGAGCTCAGATGAGAGGGAAAAGAAAGACACAGAGCACCCTGAGGGAACTTTATTAGTATTTATTCCTTTTTCTTATTAGACTTCCCACTGGCAGCATTAGTAGGGTTTGATGCAGCTGAGGACAGCTGAATGGACACCCTGATACTGGAATCTAAGAAAATGTCACATCTACAGTGAAGGAGGTTCAAGGGAGTGGTGCAAAAACTGCAGAAGCCCTTAATCCCCCAACAAAATGAATGAAAGGAGCAAGTGTGAGTAAGAGATAATAGGACCAAGAACCACATGTAAAAAATTTCGGTCCCACAAACATGTTTCTTTATATGGTTTAAAGACATAAAGATAGGCAAGAATGAAAACTTAACATCTGTCTTTCCTGATTAACTGTTACAATTATTTAATTATTTTTTGGACAGTAAACCTACCAAAAAACATTTTCTCAGGAGGTTTGTACTTTTAAGTCAAAGGTTTACTATTTTCTAGACACAAACTGCTTTGATAAGGATTTGCTGAAATTCCTATTTGTAATGTGCATATTTAACTTTAGGGTTTAGTAGGAAGAAAAATATAAGTATCTTCAATAAAGCAGTGTAGTTCAGGCTAGTGTGGTGCTTAATCCTAACACTGAATGTTATCAAGAAAAGCCTTTAGAAAAACAGGTATATGTTTGTCTTTTTTCATGAAGAGTTGTCCTAAAGCCATGCATTGGCCATGTCAGTGATAAGAGAGGGTAACACTTTATGGCATGTACAAAACTTTGAGTCAGCAGTGCCCTGGCAGCCAGGGGGACCGACTGTGTCCTGGGGGGCATCAGGCACAGCATCGGCAGCCGGGCAAGGGAGGGGACTGTCCTGCTCTGCTCTGCACTGGGGTGGCCTCACCTCGAGTGCTGGGAGCCACAGTATAAGAAAGATATCAAGCTATTAGAAAACATCCAGAGGACAGACAAGAGGATGGTGGAAGTCTGGAAGTGAAGCCACATGAGGAGCAGCTAAGGTCACTTGGTCTGTTCAGCCTGGAGAAGACTGAGGAGAGACCTCATAGTGGTCTTCAACACCCTCATGAGGGGAAGTGGAGGGGCAGACAGTGATCTCTTCACTGCTGTCACCAGTGACAAGACCCAAGAAAAAATCATGAAACCTAGTCAGGGGAAGTTTAGTTTATCAGGAAAAGGTTCTTCACCCAGAGGGTGGTTGGGCAATGGGACAGACTCCGAGTGGAAGTGGTCACAGCGCCAAGCCTGACAGAATTTAAGAAGTGTTTGGACAATGTTGTCAGGCACAGGGTGTTACTCTTGGGGTGTCCTTCACAGGGCCAGGAGTTGGACTAGATGATCCCAATGGGTCTCTTCCAACTCAACATATTCTATGATTCTGTGACTTTATGAAATACTTTGGGTGACACTGAATATTTTTTGTTGGTCTATCAGGTGTGATCTTCTGAAAATTACAAAACTGTAAAAAACCAAAACGATCTATTTGCAACACGTTCTCTCCTTTCCATACTAAATACATGCTTCTTTTCTTTTTCAGGAGAACTCAGTTGCAGTATATACTATTCCTCAAATATCCAGGGCTATGCCCTGCCCTTCAGTTTGAAATGTGGGGATACTTTTTTTGGATATGTTGGGAGAAACATTGTGGAAGACATTAAAGTGGGTCTTAAAACTGGAAAGCATGCAGGCATTTTGAGCTAGCACCACTTTAGCATTTGTGAGACAAAGTTTGATGACAGACTTTTAAGCGAAAAGACGTCATGTCAGAGAACAGTTTCATGTGTGCAATTTCCTACAACAGGAATTCTGTAGCAAACTATGGGTGAAAAATGGCTAAGCAAACTGGCCTGGAATACAGAGTTTTAAAATATATTTGTTCCACCAAGAATAACTTTTTCACAAATGTTTCCATAATATTTTTAAATTAGGGAATTTCTTTTTTAGAAAAAATACCTATTTTGCCACTGGTCTCTGTCCTTCTTATAGTAATAAAGAGTGAAGATAAAAAGTGAAAAGAATTTTAGAGCTATTTTGTGCATAACAAACGTACATTTCCGATAGTAAGCATTAAAAGAGAAAATGGTAAATGTCATGTAATTGCAAATCCTATCAATAATTCAAATCACAAAATGCATTTTTTTCCTTATATTTAAGTCCATCAATAACACCATTTCTCTTTCCCCTTATCCATGCTGCAGATGAAAGACTTAGAAAGAGATGAAAGGATAATATCATACTGTGGTAAATTTCACTCGTTTTTCACAGAATATAATTTGTGGATCTTTTGTTTTAAGTAGGAGAATGACTATCCACCAGCATGTAACTCCTCACTCCTCAGTGGCTGAAAACTACAAATATGTCAAAAGCAACGCAAGGGAACTGGCTTAATTATGTGTTGATATCAAGCACGAGTTATTTTATATACATATATGTCTGTGTGTGTGTGTGTGTGTGTGTGTGTGTGTGTATAATATAATACAGTATAAGTTATAGATGCATTTAGCACCAGCCTGGTCCATTGGAGCATTTTTCCAGCTGTCTCTCAGCTGTGTGTCTGTGCTGAGGCTGCTGCCAGCCCCACGGCAGACACTCAGCTTGTGCGTAGGTCACCAGCGGGCACAGTGCTGCTGTGTCCGGGCAGCGTCCCTGGGGACAGGGCTCCCGAGGACGCACATGGGCGCTGACACACACGGCACGTGCCTGCCCTCCGTGCCGCAGGACCCCATCAGCTTCTCTGCATGGCAGGTCATGTGCCTTGGCAAAGAGAGATGGAGGCTAAATTTGCCTATGGGCACTATCCAGATTTGTTCCCTGGTATACAGCAAATAATGGATTTTTCTTAAATGATAGAACTAGGTTCAGTATCAAAAGGTAAAAGAAAAATAGCCTGTAGATCAAACTTGTGTTAAGCATGAATATTAGCCTGAAATTTTAGATGTGAAAGCAAGGTATGAACATATGCCCTTTAGAAATGTGTCCAGCAGTGCTGACATTAACTTAATGGCTTAGTTTGCTTTGAGGACTTCTTACATTTACCCGTAACATGCTAATGTCCTTTCCAGTCTGGGTTTTCCTTTTCCCTCAGTGACAATTTAAAAAATGACATCATATCTCCCATCCCAAGACAAACCAAAATACATAAACACCCAGTTTCTAGTGCACTGTAGCTGTAGCTGCCAACTTTTAGTTCAGTTGAGGTGTTGAATGGACAGAAAAAGAATTTTTTCCACCATGTTGTTGCAGAATGACAACTACTGCTGACATATCTAGTAAATCCAGTAGCCAAATGTCATGTTGAAGTGAAGAATTTCATATTTTTCATGCCTTAATTCTCAGTATTATCTTGAATTGATAGCAGCGTGGACACTTTTTAAGGTTCTGCTTTAAAACCATCTAAAATGATACCCTGAATAATTGAATCAAGACATGTATGTCATAAGAACACCCCTTCCCTATATTTTTAGTAACAGCTAAAGTAATGTTGTGCAGCTCAGGATGTGCTCTGGTCTTATCTGCTGGCTGGTGCTTCATTCCTATTGTCTTTGCCTAAACCCACTTCCCAATAACTACCTCCCATGTGTTACAGGCACAGATGAAGAATGTACAATCAGTATTTAATTCAGTCTTTAATTTGAAATTAAAATAGATTTCATGCTGTTCTGAGTATATTGGTTGGTACTAAATTCTGCAAATAATTTCTGTCTAAACACAGAAGTAAACAGAGTGTGACAGAGTTCTTAAAATCACAAACTGTCTGCTGTGAACTGAGGCTCTGTCCCCTCATGAAATAGACAGTATCTTCTGACAGCTGATTTCTTCTCAAAGATGAGCTTTAGCAGACTGTGGTGGGGGGAGAAGGGGGCAGTTAAAATGACACCTTAGAAAAAAAGCAAAAAAGAAAAGGAAAGAGAAGAATCTTTCATGGAAGACCCTCTGAATTCTTTAAGACGTGTAACCATAATCATTCCAACAGGGACATTAAAAAACATCCATCATAAAATTTTTCACAAATGCTATATTTTTTTACAGGGTGAAGGTAATCAATGTGTTTCCTAGCATACTGTCCTCCCAGCTCCCATTGACCTCAGCCAAAAATGCAGGAAGAACTGATCTTTTAGCCCTTGACAGGTTTGCACAATACAGATCATCTAGACACTTCAATAGCTAAAAGCCATTTAGACTCCTTCAACCTTATGTGTTTCCTGATGAAGCATCCCTAAATCTGAGACTTCAGCAATGTGGAATTCTCAAATTTCAAATTTATGCACAAGGAAGCTCTCCACAACCGTGTCTTCAGCAGTCACCTGACAGTGATAGATATTGCTGGACAAACATTTGTAGTTGGGACAATGTTTTCAGGTGCAGAGGAGCAACTTAAAGCGAGTGTAAAAAGCTATATACCATGTGCTCTATCCCCATCCAGCCTTCAGACCCAGAGAAGTGTCACACTAGGATTTCAGTCTGGAACATAAAACTTCAGCCTTTCAGGTCAATGTTTTAGATACCTGCTGTTTCTGACCTAGGTGAAGATATTGCATTAGAAACATGCTGAATATAAGGATATTTCAATTCCTTCCAATCCAGTCATTAGATGTCCAGAACAGTACTTGTAAAAACAGGTTTAACTTCAACTCAGAGGCATTTATTTTCCTGTAACTTCTACAGAACTCAGCATATTGAGTTGATACCACTTGCAGAGACAGTACAAAGCCTCCACCCTCTCGTTTCTACCATAAGGGACCACTGCCATAAAGGCCGAAACTTATGTGGACTGAAACACAAAGGTGAAAAGGGGCATAATATCTCCTAGTGAAATGCATAGAGGGAAAATGCTAACAAATATAGATGCTACAGGTGGTAGTATAAAACAGGAATTAATGCAAACACTGTGACATTACAGCTGAACTAAAAAATACATATTGAAGTGACATCGAGTCACTCCCAACATTCACCTATTTCCCCTTCAGATTTAATAAGAAGGAATTTCTAAAGAAAATAGATCCCACTAGGCCAGTTTCTTGAAACATGTGGATGCTATCTTAAGAATTCAGCTAAATGGGAAGTTTTGGTTATTTGGTTATACTCCTTTTCTAATTTAGAACTCAGGCAAGCAGAAAATGATGCCCTGCAACTGATTCCTAGTTAAAGGAAATTAATAAAAATTCCCCAAATCTTCATCCTTTTAGGGTGGCATGACCAATGCGCATCAAGCTATTTCAAGGTACACATCTTGCAGCACAAGCAGCACTTCTGAAAGAAAAAGCCTCTTAGTAAAGGCAGCTTCTAATCCTGAGGAGAGTTCCATAGGAGAACTGCTGAGTCAAAGCATGTTTGATTTGCTGGTTTTGCTAGCAGACAGACTTTCAGCACAAATCCACTCTCTCTGAATTCTTGGCTACATATTACATTTATAGGTGCTAATAGATTTAGATAAAATTACGGATACTGATCTTTTTAAAGTAAAATGGTAATAGTCACATTGGCTATAGAATTTTTCACAGCTGAATAGATTTATGCTGACTTAGATACGGCATCTAGAGATAGAACTATTATTCATCTATATCTGTAGTTAAAAAGGAGAAATGTCAGTCATATTTCAGGCTGAAAAAAATACCTTTTAATATAAAAAATCATCCCAACACACATTTTAAACAGATGTCCTTTATCCAAATCTAAAAGATACCCATAGATTCATTGTTCTGACTGCAGTGCAGTTTCCAGATCAAGTCTTGTGATGTTATTTGAACTCGGATATGAGCTGCGTGCATATATATGAAATGGCACTACTGCTTAGACAGGCACATTTATCACAGAGAAAAGCACTTTAAGCCTCAAAAGGACTTAAAAGCTCCTGCTCTCTCCTGCCCTAACTTTCAGAAAGAAACAGATACCTGCACATAGCCTTGCCTGCTTTTCTGCAGCATTGGTAATTGCCAGTTTTCCTTAACTTTTCTCACAATCAGAAGCAAGCTGTAGTTTTGTAATTACTACCAAAATTGAAGCCAGGGCTGATCAAAATTAATTATGAGCTGTGAGATGGGAGTAATAAAAAAGAGGAGAAACAGCAGAGCAGCAACTGGGCTTATGACATTAAAAATACAAATAACAGGCAAATCTATGTCTCATCCTGACAAGTGAGACACTCAGCATATCTGTCATTCCTTTCATCATGCAGATGACTTCTCAGTAGCTCTCAACACATAACACTGCAACCCCTTCTTTCTACCAAATTTCTGTAAGAGCTGTCAACTGTTTGTAAAATTTTTAGATAAAAATGATTGAAAAATCATATTTCATCATGAATCTGTTTAAGAACTCCGTAACTTTTAAATATTTTCTTGCTTCATTTTACAGTAACTTTTTTCTTTTTAATTAGTATGAAGCCTAGTTACTTTTTACCAGGAGACAAAGAGTGCCAAACATAACAGATCTAGGAGACTGGAAAACAAACAGGTGGGAAAATTAATAATAAGTACTCATATTTACACTTCCTATAAAAGAAGTCTTTGTGTTAGAGGAAGAGAGATAATACATGGCATGCCATCTGGTCTGCCTGGAGATGGGACAATGAAATTTTCAGATCACAGCTGGTCCTAGACAAGACATTATCACCCAGTTAACCCAGTGCTAGAATAGAATCAGCCCATGGACAATGAAAAGCAGGGCAAAGCAAGAAAGTGCTTCATCTGGCAGGGCCAGGAAGCAGTGCTGTTGGCAGTCACATCTGCAGGTTCAGCTGGGAGATTGGTGTACCCCTTGAGTCCCTGTTTTTGTTAAACTTTCACAGCAGTATCTATGAATTAACACTTTCAGCTACCTCCTGTTATGCAGGAGATTCTGTCTCATGCTGTTGAACAGAGCAGTACTCACAAAAGTGTAACAGCAAGTACTCACATGATGTTTCCAGCTTGTACAACATGGGCAAAACATCCCTTTGGCATAACAACTCATAGGGAGCAAAGGTTGCTTCCTCTTGGAGTATCAAGCAGAGACTCCACTCGGATACATTCAATTGTCCAAAGATATTTACCCAATCTATAATAGTCATGCAAGCTTATTGAATCTCTCATAAATGGAAGGAGTTGCTTATAAGAGCAATTTGGTGTGGAATCATACAGACAACTTGATGGAGAAAAGAAGGGACAGTCTGGAGTTGCCCCTTTCCCCTGGTGCTTACATGGGAAATGTTAGGCAACCCAAGATCCCATTTCATTGCAGCAGAGTCAAGCTAAGGTTTTCAGTTATTATTTTCAGAGTGACAAATTACCAATCTCAGCTTATACAGACCAAGAAAAACTCCAGGTGTTGAGAAGGAAAGTGCTCCATGGGTTCTGTGACACTTTCTACCACAATAATAAGTAGAAGAGTGTGAAAGAGAGAAAATTCTTTTTCTTGGATGGTTTAATGCTATGCAACCATTTCTGTTAAAAACAGGCATCACAGCATCACTACTCTTTAAGTGTGAAACATGTTTCTGACCTTGTTTGTCCTGAAAAAAGTACACTAGAGCATATAGTAAAATAAATCTTAAAAAAGCCAAATAAATATACTGAACAGATCACACAAACTCTGAACAAAATCCTCTTTCAAACACATTTGTCCTGTGGGAACTGCATGCAAGAGAGCATGTGGAGCACACATGACAAATGTTGTTCATATCACTCAGAGAACTGCTGGAAGGCTCTTGGATGTTAAAATAACTTGTGAAGGAAAAAAAAAATCACTGAGGGAAACTCTGGCTTTCCTTTTAGGTTAGCTTTACTTAAAAAAGCTTTGGATTGTCTGGATGCTGACTGACACGTGTGATTAAAATGATGTCTCCACTTTTATGGAGACATCTGGACATTCACGTAACTCCAGGTAATACAAGTTCCAGCTGTTCTAGGTTCTGCTATTCTGATAAAGTTTGCTCATCTTAACACTTGATTCACAGAACTGACAGAACAATGTATATCCTGCTATGGTTAAAAGCAACATGATGAAAAATTAAATTCAAAGATGACCCTCAAACATGGTATCTCATTTTTTTCCATAAAGTATGGAAACACTTTCTGGTATCTTAGCAGTTAGTCTCCACATTAGCATGTTGCTGGATTTAGTAGTATCAATAAGGTACATGAACTGAAGTTACAGAAAACACAATGGTTGCAATTAATTATATGCAAAACATTTTAAAATATTCATTGGCTTTCCCAACTGAAAAAAAACCCACCATCATATATTTGGGTATAGGAATGCTTGAGCATTGTATTTGGAAATAAGTTTTCCAAAACAATTGGCACTGTCACAGCAGATAAGTGATATCACACATATTCTCTGATATTTAATATGAATTCCAATTTTTACTTACCAATCCTGCACAGCATTGAAGGAGTCTTCATTTGTGATGTCATACATTAAAATGAAGCCCATTGCACCCCGGTAGTAAGCTGTGGTAATTGTTCTGTATCTCTCCTGGCCTGCTGTGTCCTGAAACAATAACAAAAAAAATTCTTACGTTGCAAATAAATTGAAAACTTTTTTTTTTTGCTTTTATAGAAACAAAATGCTGACAAGAGCTATTGTACAGCTCTGCAACCCTGAGAATAAGTAGAAAAAGGAGAACTCTGCATTGGATAACGATAGGAGGGACATATCAATTCTGTCATGAGGGGAGAGTGGAGAGGAGCAGAAAGGCATGGCCCCCTGTCAGTCCATATATCCTGAGTCATTAGGGATTTATTTTATTCAGCCTGAGAGTTGGGTGAGAACCTTCTCTTTTGCTCCTGCCTTGTGCCTTCCCAGTGTGACAGAGGTAAAATCTGGATAAAATGCTGGAACAAAATAGCATCCTTAGGACCTTCATTATGAGAACAGGATGGTTCCTGGAGCCAGGAAACATCTTGACCAAAAAGGCAACGTCTAATTGCTCTGTTCTTGTGATTTTAAGCCACTTGTACTCCTGTCAATGAGCACCGTTAGAGCTTTCTGCTGACAAAAAAAAAAGAAAAAAAAAAAAAAAAAAAAAAAAAAAAGAAAACAGAAAAGACTGTATGGCAGTGTTCTTAAATGAGGATCATATCCAGCAAAAAAAAAAATAAAAAAAAATTGCCTTTAGTCCCTTACCTCAAACCAGTTTTCTCCCTCATCTTAACCAACTGCCTTTAAAGTACAAAATGTAGAAATGTAAGTCTTATCTCCACTCCCTGCTTTGCTTATTTCCTTTTAAAACTTTTCAGGGTAGGGACTATGTGTTAATACATTTATATGTGATGTCTAGCATAGTTTTTAGTCTAGAGAAAAGACTGGGAGTGTATCTCCTCAATACATATAAATATTTCAAGGGCACGTGCCAAGAGTATGATGCCAGACTCTCTTCAGTGGTGCCCAGTGAACAGGACAAGGAACAATGGCCGTAAACTAAAACTGAAAAAGTTTCACCTTCACATGAGGAAGAACTTCTTTACGTTGAGGGGGCACAGCACTGGAGCAGGCTGTCCAGGGAGGTTGTGGAGTCTCCCTCTCTTGAGACACTTAACATCCACCTGGATGTACTCCTGTATCACCCACTCTGGGTGACCCTGCCTTGGCAGGGGTTTGGACTGGATGATCTCCAGAGACCCCTTCCAAGCCTAACTATTCTCTGATTCTGCAACACAATCACCTATGCCTGCACAAAATTTGAGACACAGCAGCAATAACTGAAATACAGGAAATGCATAACTATTTCATGTTCCAACATAGCTATTTAATATTTTTAAGACATTAATATTGATTGCTTTAGATGAGACATATGTCAGTGCAATCCTGTAACTAACAGATTATCTGTGCATATTTAATTTCAACAAATTTTTACAGTTAATATAATTATTTCCATTTTTTTAAATAGCTAGGAAATAGATTACTTTACTGAACAGGTAAATCTATTTAATTTACCTTCCTACAGAGAAAGAAGAATAACCAGTAACAAACATATTTGGTATGTTTTCTGAAATAGTTTCTAGGCTAGAAGTACTCCCTTGTGAACAAAAGAAAAATAGATTAAGTAGGCCTCCATTTTTGCATATACATCACTCATTTCATAAACTAATAAAATAAGAAAAGGAGATTCTACATGCAACAGAAAACACTTTAAGCGTAAAAATAATATCCAAGGGCATTACCGAAACTAAACAACATAAGGTAAAAGATAGGATTCCTGCTCATTCTGGATTACAGCAGCTGCTGCTTTGATGGAGTTTCAGTGATTCAAGATGGAAAGCTAAAGCAGTAGTTAGATTTTAGCAGATCTCACAGGAAGTTAGGTTATGTCTTTGTGGAAAAGGCCAGACAGACGTAAACTTTTTCTGCTTATGCTCTGAACCAGCTGAGGCTCTACCAGCTGTTGTCAGGAGCTTGGATAGTTGCTCGCAGATTTTCTGGGGTTCCTGAATATTAAGGTATTAAGATGTGCCCTAAGCCTGTGCATATTTCATTTATGAAAAAAGCTTTACTTCCACTTTTTTTGTTTGTTGGTTTGGTTTTTGGGCCGGGGGGGGNGCTGTTGTTTTTAATTTTTTGTTTGTTTTTAATTTTTTGTTGCTGGCTCCATTTATTTGATTTGTTATTAGACAAAACATCTGGGAGGGACAGAAGCAAAATATGGCCTACAGCAAGCATTCAGTCTTTCTCTACAGAAGAGAGATGATTTTCAAACAAATTTCATCAGTGTCTATCTGCTTGTTTTTTAGTTAGAGACATGTTTGATTAGTATGTAGGATAGTATGACAAGCAGGAGGCCACTGCTACTGAAGACAATCTTATTTTGCTCTGGGTGGTTTCCACTGAAGCCTGCCCGCAGGTAAGAGTGAACAGCCCTAGCAATAAAGCCATTAGTCAGTGATGCTTTCTATCCAAGACACCAACTCTTTTCTGTGTAGTGTAAAGCTAGGAAAGGTGGGCATAGGAACTCTTGATTATAAAAATAAATAATGAAAATAAAAAAATGAGTTTAAAGGACAACAAATCAAGATGAAAGTTCTTAAATGATTTTACACAAAGGGGCAGGAAGCTGCAGATAAAGATCCAAACACTGGCTGACTTTGGGATAGAAGAGGCTTGTCTGGACGCAAGCATTTGATTTGTGTCAGTCTGGGAAGAAACCAGGTATTTGGGGTTGTTCTCAAATTCTAATTCACAATTCTAAATTCATATCTAATGCTATGTTAATAGGATGATAAAAAAAGAAGAATTTCTAAAGTGATATTTCAGTATATATGACATAGATGGATGACCTTTAATAAAGTGGAGTATATTAGTTCCAAATACAGATAATCACATTCCTGTTAGTATTATTTTATATTCACTTTCCATGAGGAAGCAATTAAAATTTTAATAGTTCTAATGCAAACTTTATGTAGTAAAGTGTTTATTATCATGTAAGGAATGGACACAAAGACAAGTAACTAATGTGTTACTTATATATAACACCAATACGTTACTCAGCTTCTGTGTTTCACACATCCATAAGCATGTTCTTTGTATTCAGACAAGAATATATTCGTAAGTGCCCTAAGGATAGCTCCTTTCATAGGACCATTAAGGAATTTAAATACCATTTGACACGAGAGTTAGCACACTACAAAACTCACAAACTTTAATATTAAATATTATATTTTATTACAATTATTTCATTTATTTGAAACAGATAATACAACTATGTACATGGTCTTTTTGTTTATTAACTTTTATTCTTATGGAAGAACTAAGCAGAAAACTGATCTCTATATTTTATCATATTTATAGTTGTAAATCACTATGATTGTATCCTCAAGTACTGTTACATACTTGTACTTGAAGAAAACCTTTTCCAGTTCAGGTAGGGCTACTGTCTGCTGCGATGTTATCTTAGTCTATATTGCAAGACTACAGAATTAATCTGATGACCGTGTTCTGAGATTTTAATTCTGAAGTATAACATCTGTATTTGCACTGACTGATGTTTATTTATAAGCAAACTAAATAAAATAAGCCCAAGGAAGAATAAAATTTGGCCTGTTATTGACTGGCATTTTAAGCAAGGCAGTTCATTTTTATCTTTGATGGGCAGGAAAAAAGACACCTAGATCATGTTGGGGACTTCATTCATGTAGTAAATGTCTGGTAAGAACAGATGATTTTTAAACAAGCAGAATGAAAATGCAGAAGGGAATGAATGAGGGTGAGAGAATGCTTTTTGAAAACTACCACACAGTGAAGACAAAAAGAGGTATTTTACAAATCTTAGACAAAACACACACACACACACACCCCCCCCAAAAAAAAAAATCTCAGCAGCTGCAAGGAATATTTTCAAATATTACATTCACTTTCATAAATTCAGTTTTTAATACAGCTACACTATTCCATTAGCTTCTGGTTAGCTGATCCTATCTTTGTGAATCTTTTTTAGCAGGCATCAGATTTTAATTATTAAATCACATTATTATAAGGTTTAGTGGTCACAGTACTAAAGAAATTGTCCATTTTCTGAGCATTGCATACAGCACACTGGCTAATAGCCCGCCCTCCTGAGTATTTGGAAGACTCTGATACTTGCACAGATTTCCTTTCTGTGTTTTGATGCCTCTAGTATGCTTTGTTGGCCTTCTTTTCTTAGCTGATTTTTTTTCATGTAAAATAGAAATTAGTCATCTGCAAACATTTTCATGCTCCAGATCCTGATATGTATGATTTAACACTAGAAAAATTCATTGCTTTTTGTGATCAATTCAATAGCTAAAAGGACCAGTAAAGTTTTTCCATCAGTAAAGATCTTGAATAGGGCACATACATCTGTAGACAGTGAAAGAAGAATGGAAGAGATATAGATTGAATGCAAAATATCTGCTTCTGCCTCTTGATGAAGATAGCAATCTGGTATGCTTCTGGCCAACTCTCCTCTATCAGATATGTATGAAATGGTAGGGAGACAAGTAATTCTAGATTACCTCGTCTCTTCATTTGAGTTAAATTTATAACTGTGAAATTTGACATACAATAAAACAATAAAGCAAGGACATGTTAGTTGTTTTTACAGTGACTACAGGAGTCAGTGTTTTTCCTACGTTCCTCCCTTAAATAATGTTGCGGAAAATTTCCTTCAGATTCTCATTGTTACTGTGGAACTCCTGTATCATTGGAGGCTTTAGTGTATGGGGAATGCACCAGCTGCTGACAACAATGTTCCCAGAGGAATGGAGAGATATCATGTAATAGCTGTTTGTGAAAGTAGAAACACTTAAGGATAGGAAGCTAGCTGACTCAAGAGGAATTGTGTTTCACATGGAGTTAAGAATTTAGGGGGTGGAAAGTCTCAATATACAAACCAAGGTTCTGATAGTAATCCTGGAGATACTATTTAGTATCTTACTCACAAAGTACAATTATCTAACTCAACTCCTACTGTCAAGTTCTACTAAGATGGACTTCATCAAGAATGTGTCATACCAGCTTAGACTACACCAGTGTTTTTGCAATGGGTGAAACCAGGCACTTGAATCCATTTGCTGTGTGCCCTCCCTCTCACCCTCGCCTAGCACTGCACCACTGACAGGAACAATACCTTATGCAAATAACTTGCAAGTGGAGTTGCTCATTATTAACACAGACAGTTCTGAAGGTGAAAACAAACAGCATTTGGCAGCAAGAACTTTTAATGAGCCTGTCATGAGAGAGTTCAGCCTACAAAACACAAATTTATTTTTTAGCATGCTTGAGTGACTCCGTGTCTCTGCATTTCTGTTCTGTATGCCAAACATCTTTTTTAGTTCCACTTCCTCACTATAGGTTTTACTCATATCACAATACATCTTGTGCTATGTTCCATAAACCTGGCAAGAGTACAGGAGGATTTCTTGGATGGTGTTTATACCTCTGCTTCACATCCACAACATTTGAAGGCAAGGCAAACAGAAAGATAAAATTAGAAATGTGAGTTAGGTGAATCCTCACTTTGCAGGCCAAATTTTTCTGTTAAGGTAAACAAAACTGGCACAGCAATCAAGAACCGCAGCTCCTTAATGAGTTTAATTTTTCTTTCCTGCTGTTGCTACCCAGAGGTTATTTATACATTCAATCAAAGAGACTCTGTATTACTCTTTTTTTTCTGATCTCTCCTCAGGTATCTCTGGGGTCTCAGGAAAAAAAGGATAAAAACAAAAGTATGACAAACCATAACCTCCCCGAACCAGCCAACCAACCAACCAACCACCCAACCAACCAACCACCACAAAAAACCACCCCAAAACCCAAGCATTCACCCCCCTCAGAACTAACAAAAAAACCCCCAAGAAAACTCAAGAGAGTCATTCAAGTAGGGGCAAGGGACGACCTCTGCAAAAGTTCTCCTGAGATGAGGAGTAAACCTACCTGAAGCCTGCTGCTAACCACTCAGGAAGAGCAGCTGTGGGTTTATATCAGAAGCAACTGGGCAGGGCACAGAGAAAGAGGACAGGGAGAAAAGCTGCCGGAGCAGGAGGAGCTGTTTATCCCAGGAGCACTGTTTCTCAACAAACAGCACTTTCAACAGAAAGTGTTATGCACATAGAAACATAGACAGATGAGTACTTAAAACAAGGAGAGGAAAACTCAGTTCAAAACACTTTTTTTAGCTAATGTATGCACAAAAGATGTAACACAGAGTATTACCAATTTGCAATTGCTTATGTACCTATTTCCTCCCAGCAGCTCTTTCCAAATTTCTCATGGCTTTGGTTTCCCTGGAAGTCTGTCTTTTATTCTTTTATATTCACATGTGTAGATGTATATATATACATATACATACATATACATACATATGTATGAAGGCATTTGGAGCATGAAAAGTCAGCTACTGGGCTTGCCAATACATACCAGCTAACCCTATGTGCTAGTCCTTAGAACTCACCTCAAAACCAGAGCTGACAGTTAATTCCTCATACAGGAGGGGTGCAGGAGCACGGCAGGGCTAGCTGCAAGTATCTGGGGTCAGAGCAGGGGGAAGAGGCATTATTCCAAATGTAGCCAGAAAAAAGGGGCCTTGGAGGGGGCTGTCCTGGCAGGCCAAAGGTACAGCCGAGCCTGCACTAAGAGACTGGCTCCTAGAAAGGTCCAGGCTGGTATTGGAAGAGTATTCTACTGCCAGATTAACTTTCTATCACTCCATCTATGGAGTTGCTGATTGTGCCTGAAATTAACATAATTTTAGATCTTCTGCTTTTTCCCTTTCCTGTTCTTTCTTCTCTCTCCTTTATTTTTAAGACTCACAGAAAATGTCCATTCTTGGCAGTTCAGCTATCATGCCTTCCTAAAGCACAAAATTTAGGAAAGCAGGGTAGCATTCTCCTTTCTAGTCCAGTGTAACTTGACTAGAATTGAGATCCACGGATAGTGCCATTTTGATAATAGTTCTATGTTAGTGGCTTATTTCACAGAAAAAAATTGCATAGTAGTGTCATCATATTACAATATTATGCAAATCCTTGTCCACTGATTAGATAACAGTACCTCTTGGCTATTGAGAGCTATGAAAATAACTCTTTCCTCATGACAACAGTGAGCTTAGCACATTTTGTTCTGGGTCGTTTTTGGAAGCACAGTCTTACAACACTCTAACTCTCAGAGAAAAATGACCTCATAGTAAAAAGGACATTTTAAAACCATAAACCAAGCACTCTTGACAGAAACTCTCTCCCCACATCTACTTTTTCTTGTGATAAACCTCTGTGTTTAAATCTGCAGTGAAGTTTCTCTCATTTGGAACAAATTACAGACACATTCCTATTAAGTATTAATAACCTTCCAAACTTCCCCAGGAGTAAATGAATGCATTTCTAGACAGAATATTAACTTTAAAAAACATGTTTAAAGGCTCACTGAAACGACTATGAACCTGTACTTTTCCCATCTTTTTTTTTTTTTAATTTAAAACCTATAAAAAGGAAAGAAGACAACTTGCAACACAGAACCAGACACATTTTACCTACTTTAATCAAGAAACTATAAATGCAGTATTTGTGGAAGGGTTCAGGCATGGCAGAAGTCTAATCCCATCCAGAACTTATATGACGGCTGGTAAAAGGCAGAGATTTGTGCTTTAGGATACCTGCTGAATAAAAGCACTGGACTACAGTGCTACAACAGTTTCTTTCTACCTTCGCAGCATAATGCTGCTTCAGAGCTGTCTCGAAGATTCCTTGTAGGAGGACCTATAGGTAACTTCTGCATGCTTTTTCTGTCTGTGGCAGCCACTGTTTTCTGGGGCAGGCATCAAAGATACTTAAAGAAACTCTGGAAGCTCTTTGTTTATCATACCTTAGGCAGGTATTTCATATTCTAAGGTTCAGCTGAAAAAGCACTTGGTATTTTCTGGAGAACTTCACTAGTGATGTATCAAAGGCAGAGAATGGAACATTCTCTCACCACCAGCAACACAGTTCCTTCATGCATTTCCTGGGACTGCTCCCTCCACTGACACAGAAAATATTTTCATCCAAAACTAAAGGCCATGGTGTTCTCCTGCTTGTCAATAAATACCCCTGAACTATGGCTGCATATCAACAGTCATGCTTAGAACAGTTCTCCAATGTCCTGGTATTTGATGAGAGACATGTAATTGAAGAGAGCACAGGTTATTCTAACAAGAAAATATTTATTTACCATGAAAATGTGTCAGCAGCTGACAGTGTTTAATGCACACCCACCAATCATGTCCGTTATTTGATTATGGTTTAAAACAGTAAATTATTAAAGAGTGAATTGTAAAAAGAAGTTAAATATGAGTTAAATACGTGAGATTAATCTATGAATCTTGCATTATTTCAAGTACAGTGCCCTTATATTTGCATTCTCTTTGTGGGTAATTCTGGCATAAAGTGGCATAATTAGATCAGATATCATCTAAATTGCTGTTTAATTTGGCCCCTGGTCTCTCTTTTTCTTTTAGGTCAGACTGCTGGAGAGCTGTGTGCCTAGCATATGTATAAGCATATTTAGCAATTCTAATGCCTTTGTAATTTTAAAATCAAACTTTGGAGAAAAACACAGTCTTACCAGAAAGCGTATCTGACAAGCCTAGGAATGGAAGGAATGGAAAGTGAAAGGGAAAAGAAAAAGGAGAAGCAAAGGCAGAGGCAAAGGCAAAGGCAAAGGCAAAGGCAAAGGCAAAGGCAAAGGCAAAGGCAAAGGCAAAGGCAAAGGCAAAGGGAATTTCATTTGGAAGGGACTGTCCCATGAAAATTTCAGTTGGAAGAGACAGTCCAACTGTCACTTCAGGGCTAACCAAAAGCTACAGCATGTTCTCACAGGCATTGTCCAAATGCCTCTTAAACACTGCCAGGTTTGTGGGTATGGACCTCCTCCCTAGGAGAGGAAGAAATATTCAAGAGTTTCTTCAACAAATAGAGCAATAAGTGAAGCAAAGAACAGGTATCAAAAGATGAAGGTTATTAATAAGGAATTTTTCCTCCTATATTTAGATTTCAAAAAGCATGAGGCAAACAAAACATGGGCAAGACTTCTACACTTCAAGGAATAGCCTTTGAAGTTTTAGAAGTGTCCATGGAACCTGGCAAGAGAATCTCGAACAGATTCTTAACAAGAAAGTATGACACAAACTTCATAAATGCATAGGTAGACTGATGAACTTTGAGAAAGAGACATATTCAGAAATCCTGATGAAGAGAAGAAATTTTTATAAGGAATTCAAGCTTCAGGTGCTTTCCTGGATGATTACTAGAACAATAATCACATTCTGGAATCAAATATTATATGAACAAACATTGCTTCTTTAACTTCTAAGAAAACCTAATTTTTTAGACATAGGTAAAGAAACAGAGGTGAGGGTTAACAAAATTTGTAAAACCAATACTTTGTATTTAGAACTCCAGAAAAAAAGGGAAGCTTCTAATTCTTTGTAATTTAGAAGTGATGAACATTTTTACCTTTTACATATGATTAACAGTTTGCTGTGACTCACAGACAGTAAATAATAAGAATTTACAGAAAGAAAAAGATCATATAAAAGGTTCATTATTTTACTGCTGAATTAACTGAAGAAATAATACTAGAACTTGAGATTTTTGCTGCAAGGTTATTTCACTGGAAAATACTGGACTACTCAAATCAACTTTTGCTAAAGTTTATGTTTGTGTGAAAAATTTCATTAGAGCAGGTAATTGGATCAAAGTGCCTCAAGGAATTACTGGCCAAAACCTTACAATAACGCCCTCTAGAAACAGGTCATAGGCTGTAGAGAGCCATGGACTAGCAGAAACATAAAAACATTCCCTGAAAGACACTGTTGGATATGAAAGACATGACTATCCCAGTCTGGTTTTGGGTTCACACTTACAGGCTTATAAAGCACAACACCCACAAAGGCCCGAGACGCCCCATCACTTTACACCTGAGAATTTATGCAATTATTTTGATGACTCACTTCTGATGTGTCACCCAAAAATGACAGATCCTTTTAGAATCCAAGCAGATAGATTTCTCAGTTTTCTGAGGAACTTACAGTTTTAATTTTTACAGTACTAATTTTATCTTCCTTTGCCTTATTTTTAAGCAAGTGAAACAGTTAATTATGGGATCAATTAACATTAAATTTTCAAGCAGAACACAATTAGAGAAAACTGTCTCCTTGCTTTTGCGGATGTCATAGTTATATCATATCCATTCTTAATTTTATTTTTGGTAACAAAATATATATTTAAAGATAAAAAAATCCTTAGTAGTAAACTAATTAACCTTTTAGAAAGATCCAAAACCATTTATGCTGATATCACCATTTATGATGATATAAGTAAAGGGTAGAATCCTACCCATCCTGAAACTGTAATGTCATGACAAGAGCTCAAATCAAATACCAAAGCAAGATAGAATGATGAGATTTAGATTTGTCAGAGTAGAAGGCCTGATTGAAATGCACAATTCCTTCCTAAATATTCTGTAATTCTCATATTTATTATTAGGCAGAATGACTGCCATAGTTCATCCAAAGTTTTGAATGCAAATATTTCAATAAAATAAAATGTGCTGGTACAAATAATTTCTAGAGGTAGGATTTAGATCATATATGATGAACTATAATTAGTGTTATTCTTCAGCTGTGATTCTTGAACTACAGGTGTTCTTTCAGAAATCAGAGTTATTCTGTCTTAATGCATCATAAAGGAATAGGAAATCACTGTCTAATGGGAGCAGAAAAATGACCAGCTGTGAAATCTGTAGCAAGTATAATTATAATCAGAGCTACATTAAAGCACTAGCTACTACAAAACCAGATACTGGGCTTATACACAGTCAAAGAACAGTCTAAAAGCAAATTGAGTGTAAATAACTTTCAAAGGCCTTTGCTGCCTACAGTGCACCACTGACTACACTGAAGTAGTGGATGTTTGATCACAACAATTCTGCTTTAATTTATACACTGTGGTATTTGTTCTGTAATTTAAAAAATCAGTAAAACTAAGAGACAGCTTCCTGAAAGCCTGCATATTCTACCACGTCTCTATCCCATCCCTTCCCAGTCTTCTAACTCTCACATAATAGTGGTTTTAGAGTAGTAGCAGCAGTAGGGTTCCTTAATTTGTTAAAAGTAAAGTCCCGAAAGTGTATGTTCCTGTGTACATACAGAAATTCATAAGTATGTATGTGTATAACATGACCGTATGTATAACAACTGGATGTATAAAACAACCAAACCACACATAATCCACTATTCCTACTGTAATATAAAGAGGTGTATAAACTTGCCCTATGTATTATGCCTTTATGTTAGGGAAGAGGAAAGCAAATTTTTCACATCGTAAATTTGTGCCTAGAGTCCCAGAATTCTTACTGATCTCATCAAAGCATGAGGAGAAGGAAATATACTTATCCATAATTGTTCCTTTATACATTTGCATTTCATTAATTAAAAACAAAGAGAGGAATTATCTAACAGGAGAGTTAAATTCAGGAGTGTGAATCAGAACTGCAAGCATTCTAAGACATTGGAATTATTTTGGATTCATATATTATTTACCAAAGAAAATCAAATATAAAGTTAAATGTAAATGATAGCCAATTAAATGAATCTTTTTCAAATACAGATTAAACTAAATTAATTTGAAAAGCCATGTCAATAAATCCCTTGATAGAGCAGCTATTAAGCATTCAGCAGAGAACACAATCCAGGTTCCTTAACAATGCCTCTCCAGGCTTCTTTCACAAAAAAAGACATCTTTTTGGGTGGACTTGCATTTTTCCTTGATGCATACTCTGCTTTGCTGCAACCTGAATAGAAAGCCCAGTAATCTGTTCACTGAATATAGCACTGACCAGCATATTAACTGGAAATTGCATTATTAGACATTAAACCACATGTTCTTTGATCCTGGATAAAAACTGGAGATTTTTTTCTACCCTCATTTGATTAAATTGTGGGACATGTTCTTTCATTGTGCAGACATGACTGAATTATCATCCATCAGCTGACAAAATGCTACTGTGACTGAAAAGGCAGACTGACAGCCAAAGGGGAGACTTGAATAAAGATCAAAGTGAGAACTGAACCCAGAAAGCAGGGTTGGGATTTTTTTCTAATATATAGTTTCTACTATACTGTGATGAGAAGAAGAAGTCTGCTCATTTCACACGTAAGCATGCTCAAAGATTGCTGCTTTGAAGATAATTTGCCAGGGTTGTTTATTAGTGGTCTCCACAGAGGCTCCCAGGGGTCTGTGTTTCATCCCACAGCACACAGCTCAAACAGAAGCTACTAATTTTCCTAAACCTGACTGCTCTGGATTTCACAGACACATTTACTGATGAGCAGAAGCAACAAATGAATATGGGGAGCTCATGATTTTTTCCCGTTTTTTCCCTTTTAATCTTCAATGTGATGAAAACGTGATCTGTGTGACACATAATTTTGTCTAAGATGGATATACTACAATCTTTTGGTTTCATATTACATTTTCTTTGATGCCAGGTACTATCAAAGTATATGTTCTCCAAAATTATGAACCCAAACTTCTCTAATGTACAGGAGTTCCTGAGTGCTTTAGGTACCTAGTCTTCAAAACCATGAATGAGGACAGCTCTGTAAGTCATCATTAGATGTTCAAGAACACTAAAGAGGTTCAGGTGGTTCCAGCATGGATGTTTCCTAATAAAGGACAACATGTACTTTATTATGTAATATACAGAAATAGTAGATTCAATCAATAACCAATTAATACTTTTAAATCACAAATTCAAACAAAATACGCTCAATTTAGTCTCTTCATACACCCAAGAAGGATCTTAATCTCACAGAACAATTTAACTGAACTTGGAGCAAAATTACCAACAACAAAAATTACTCTCTGCCCTCAAATCTTTTATTAGACTTGCCATATGCTTATCTAAAATAGAATAACTGGAACATCAGAGTCACCCTGTATTTTATTGGAACATATTGTGAATTAACAAGTCTTTGGAAACGATGCTAAAAAGAACCCATTAAATCCATTCCAATAATGTGTAGCACAAAAGTGTTTAGTAACAAAACTATTATATATAATTATACTTTATATATAAACCCTCCTTTAAAAAAAAACAATCATATACAGATTCAAGCATAAAAATGTCAATTCCATTTTTATACAGGATAATTTAGAATAAATCTTACCAAAGAAAGGATATAGGGCTGAAATATAGTGCCTAAGATGGGTGATATACTTTCAACCCATGACATCCAGACAGATCTCTCTCTTCTCTGCTGACCATCACCCCAGGATCCATGATCAGGGCTAGTGAAGTCTGAACTGACTGAAGTGCAGCAGGAGGTGTGAACAAGGATCTGAGATTGTGATCCACTAGTGACAATAAACGAACTTGGGTCCTGACTGATGACCTCTGATCATTCATACTCCACCATGGTCTCTTACTAAAACCTCACTTAATTTAGAAAGTTCAGAATTGTTTGGAAGTTGGTTTGTATGTTTATATTTTAATTCACTAATTAGTATAACAGTATTTAGGTGAAGACTAAAGCTAGAAAAATCTCTTTAGGCTGCAATTTTTTCTTTCTGATTGCTCAATACAAATCCTATACATTGAATTTTAAACATGATGAGTTTTCCCCTCTGTCTTCTTCCTGACTCTTAAAGCTCCTTTGTGCATTTATAACCTGTTCATCTCTACAGAACAAAGAAATAGGCAAACTGAATACCTCCCAGGTGGAGTGTTTGAAACACAGAATATCTTGAGTGAATTACCCACATATAGTGGCACAGAATATTAAATCCAAGACCTCTTATAAATGTGCCAGGTTTTCTTTTCCCTTCCAACTTTCTTTCTGAGAAGGGACTGAATCCTTAGCATAGCATTCATTTGCCCCTAAAACAGTAAAATATACTGTATACTATTATTCCATATCTTTCCTCTAATAAAGAAAACAATTGCAACACAATGCCTGACTACGGAAAAAAAAAAAGATGCCTCACATTACTATTTTACTTAAATTAATTCTCAGAGATGTGCAATGGGTATTTCATTAGTACACAACAAAATTTGTTAGTATTATTAAAAATTAATTGACAAATTTGTTAGTATTATTAAAAATTAATTGACATAGGGCTAAGGACTGAATTTTATGAAAATAAAGTTAAAAGTATTTACTTCTGTCAATATAGATAACTTTTTCTAATAAGTATCTTGTATTCCCCTGTGTTTTCTATGTTATGTACCATACAGAATAAATTTATAAATTCTGTGTCATTAGGACACAACAGGATAGATAATGTCCTCTGATATTTAGTATATAAAAATGCATTCTATATTAATTCAATCTATAACTTCACCAAAAATTTAGATCAAGATTAGATTAGATTATATTTCAAAGTTTTCAGAAATCAATCATGACACCTTTTCCAATTAAAAACCTATCACATCAAATAGCATTTTTCTTTAGCAGGGACAGGGATCATAAGTGCTGCCTGTTTTCAGGGGGATTCTCATGTGTTTCAATGAAAATCAAAAGAACCGTTTACCCAAGTTGATGAAAATTGAAAACTTATCATGAAAATCTGTATCTTCAGAAGCTAATTTCCAGCTACAGTAATGATGATGCGTTGCAGAGTGAATTCAAGTGGTATTGACAGAAGGGGAATCTGTAAACATCTTGCTGCTGAGGCTCCCTGGTTCAGCTCCAGTGCAGCATCTTAGGCCTTCAGGCCTAAGGAAGGTCCCCTCTTCATTTTCAGTATCTGTTGCCCCACTGCTTGCATGTGACAACCCAGCATTTGTCAGTTTGGGCATGGCCAGTTTGCTCACGTGAGACAACCCAGCATTTGTCAGTTTGGGCATGGCCAGTTTGCTCACGTGAGACAACCCAGCATTTGTCAGTTTGGGCATGGCCACTTTGGTCACATGTGACAACCCAGCATTTGTCAGTTTGGGCATGGCCAGTTTGCTCACGTGAGACAACCCAGCACTTGTCAGTTTAGGCATGGCGAGTTGGATGCTCCGCTCTGGCTGTTCACCACACGTCACCACAATGAGAGAGAAGAGCTGTGCATCACACATCACCAGAGTGTAACCAACTTCAGTTTACCAGCTATGGCACTTCATCCTCTCCCTCATCCACACTATTTTCATCTCATTCTCTCTGTCTCTGCTTCTACTGTGCATGAGGCAGCTTCCTTAGCTCTGCCTTTAGCCCTATCCCACCTCAGTCTTCTGCTATACCCTTCTGCTGTACTGCTTACAGTAAGCCACTCACCTCCCATAATCACCTACTGGGAAGCGCCCCATTACCACCTCTGGTCAGCAGCACACTGAGCTGCTTAGAGCCAGAGCTGGGCACATCCCTGGAAAACAGGAAGCACAGTATGGGAACTACTGCAAATAAAGTGCAACAATATAATTGTGATTCACATTTTCTGTGAAAAGGTGGGCAGCATGGGTCATATGAAGTGGTGCTCTGAAAGTGATCTAATTGTGAGCTGCATGCTCTTTCCAAGCCCTGCTGAATGCTGCCAGAAGGCAATCTATAAATCACATTAACGTAAGTAAGGTCATTTGAACTACACAGTCAATGTGTAGTTGAACACAGAAAAGATGGTCTTATTTGAAAAATTTCCCCACATTTAATAAGAGCTGTGGGTATAGCTAATATCTATTTGGATATTCAAATACATTTTCACGTGTTTTGTGGTAATTTAGTTGTTCATACTTCAGTATTTGCTATTACCCTTTTTTTTTGTAGATGCATCACATACATACATGGTTGTGACATCTCCCCAAAAACGCAGGGACTGTCAAGTATCTCTTCAGTTGTTCTACTCCTGTGTGGACATGTATGACAGAGAATTCAAATGCCACGTATACAATCCACACCTTTCTTGCCTGGCTAACAATATATGTGCTCACCTTACCATTTTTAACAGTCTTCTTAATGGTGTAATTATACCTGTGTAAAAATTGCTCCTACTGTCTAGGTCAAGTGTCCCTCTTGTTATTGTAAATATATTTGGAAATTGCAAACTAGGAACCCAGGTAACTAAAACCCCAAGGAGTTCCCCTTAACAACAGCTTTTGACATGTGCTGACAGTATTGAGTTCAGCACAAAACACTGCAGCTACTGCCACCTTTCTCATGAAAACCTCAGTTCTGTAGTGGTTATGTGTCAGTCACCCTTTTTGTATGGTAACCTCACAGGTACAGCTCTGATCCAGGCAGGAGATCAAAGAAATCAAAGCCCTGGACAGTCCAAGGGCTGAAGACTGTTCCCACCTTTTAGGAAAGTGTTCTTGTCTATTGAGTCGCCTCACCTAGGGAATGTCCATTCTCATCTCTGGCCTTAGGAGTGCAGACAGACACTGAAGGAGACTTATGTCTCCTACAGATAAACACAAGACTTATCTCCAGAGCCTGCAGGTTGGACTTTTTGCATGAAGAAGAGAACAGTGGCTCTGACTCCTGGCAGCAGTGAGCACTGAATTCGACTTCCATAGATTAGGAATATGACAGTTATTCAACATATAGATAAAGAAAATAGAAGACACTTAAATCCAGCTATGTTTTAATGCATTTTATTGAGTTAGAGGAATGGATTTCTGAGCTAGGCTTTGCTGATATCTGCTTTTTAAAAAACCTGTTGCCAATAGTGATACTACTTTATATATCCCACAGAGATTTCTGGGAATCTAGGGAAAAATTAATAATAATAATAAAATTCCTTTGCATTTCCAACCCCTCAATTTATTTTTAACAATTTAATACCTTTTTTACCAAATCTAGACTCCTTTTCCCATGAAAAGTTGGACCAGATGATCTTTCAAGGGTTCTATGTTTCTATGCTATGACTAGTGTAATAAATTCATATAATTACAAATACTAAACAAAATAGTGATAAACCTCTCTGCTGTAAAACTCAATAGCATGTCCCATCATCTATATGCTGGTGAATAGCCACTGAGCTTTGCACAGAGTTCTTTCATAATCACTTTATGAAACGGCAGTGTTTTCCCCACAGCTGACATGTGCTAATGTATCATGGTTATTTAAATTTAGAATGAAAGCAGAATGAGCCAGTCCCTAATTTAATCGGGAAAAAAAGGCAGACTAGAACTTGAATATTTGACAGTGGCAACAACTGAAAAAAAAAAAATTAAAGGAGACCAATATTTTAACTGTTTATAAAGACATGAGTTGCTGGAACTTCTATTTTTAATAGAACATTTGAGCTGCAAACTCTGGATAAACATTAAAATTCACAATTTATTCTTTAAATAGACTAACTACTGAGCTGAACCTCTTTGTAAATTAGAGAAATATGAGTAGCTCATAAAATACCTACTTGATTTTTATCCCTAGGGATACAAAACCCAAAGCCTGTATGGAAGGTAAACTCTTAAATCTGTCCTTTTTCTTATTATTTTGTGTTGGACTTGTGTTGTTTTCTGACCTATGGTGGACATTTACTTCACTAACACACTAAGTACTATCTTGCAAGTTTAGCCTGCGCTAAAGAGGTCTGGAAGTCACTACTTGCTAGAGTCCGCTAAATAAACTAAAAAAGAAGGTTACTTTTTTCCACATTTAAGAAAATAAGACAATTATTATGATTCATTTGATTGTGTTTTCTTTCTAAACTATTTCAAATAGGTACTTTTCCACACTGTACCTTGAGGAAAAGAACTGTGTGAAAAGTAAATATAGTAACATATTTAATTTATGTGATTTTAATTCCACATTTTATATAGGAATTGCACTTCAAACCCACAGAAAGAGTAAATGTTTCTAACCCGAGCTAAGCAGCTAACATTAGCTTGGTTCTTGGTTTTGTTCATGAACCTCAAGGCTGACATTCTGTATTCTTAGTGTGAAGGTTTTCATCACTTACATTAAGTGGGTATTTTGTTTCTTGTCTGTACAGTTCTTGTAACAGTTACTATGAGATTTATTTCCCATAGAGTAAAAAGTGAAAATTCTGGGATTTAAACCATTCAACCAACATATGTCTAAGAAGCTCTGACCAAGTGTGCTACAACTGAGAGGATTAAAAAAGAATACTTACCTTGTTTTTTTAAGTTGAGAGTCTGCTATTTTTCTTTTTGTGGAGGCCCTAGGCACTCAGAGGGGGGATTTCAATAATTTATGTTTATAAACATGGCACAGGCAGACTTTCTTACTTAAAATTTTCCCACTCTACATTTTTAATTTCATTCTTCTCATGAGTCATTGCAAGATTTTACATTTATATGGATTTCTAGCAAGATTCTCCTCAAGCCTGCTGCAACAGATGGATCATTCTGTAAGGGTGGTAGAGTTAGGCTTACAGTACCTCCAGAATAATTTTAATTATGACAATCTGAAGCAACACCAACTCCGTTGCATACTTTTTTCTTTTAGGATATTTTAATTCCTCAAAGAACAGATCAAATTAATGTGAATTCTAGCAGAAAAGCACACCGTTATTTTAATTCTTTACTTTCCTAATGAACTTTTGTAAATGGGGAACTGCGTAACAACATTTTCATTAATATTTGCATTACCAAGGTTCAACCACATATTTTTAATTGTCTAGTATCAATTATTTACTGTCTATTGGATAAATCACTAATGAAATCATCCTAACATCAGATATATTAAGAAGTAGCCTTTCATGTCCATTAAACTAGCCATATGTGATAGGCCATCATCAGATAAATTACAACTATTTGTACCAATATCCCCACATTACGTATCTTGATAAATTCATCTGACAAGAAGAAGAGAAAGCACCTTTGCAGAAGAAATTAATATCTCTGTATCCTGAACTCACACAAAAATGAGGTCAGGGTGAGCAGAGAAAAGGACTGATTACTCCATGCTGCAATGTATCTACCCATAGATTCCTGCTAAGCGAAAGGAAATTATAATCTCCTTTAAATATGGGTCTTTTATTCCACTTCAGCACTTCCTCAAAAGCTCATAGGTAAAAATCTGAAAACTGTTTCAATTTCATGAAAAACACATCAATATAATTGTCAGCTTTAATATCATGGCTATTTCACTGAAATATCGAAGTTCTATATTTCCTTTAATGAATGAAACCTCTATCATGGCCATATTAAGATAATAATATGCACGTGAAGACTTTTTGTTTTGCTTTGGGGGTTTTGGGGTGTTTATGCTTGTTCGTTTTATTTATGGGGGTTTGTTGTTGTTTTTGTTTTTGCTTCAGAAAAAACCCCCAAAGATATAAGCAATTTGCATTATACTTCACTGTGAAAAATACCCATCCTCTCTGCATCTGCCTGTGTCCCAAGGATAGTAACAAATTAATATATTTCCACTGCTTTCCTTAGTAAACTTAAATACTACAAAGACAGTCTTTTGGTGCATTATAGCTTGATGTTCGTATAAAGTATGTTTAATCAAGACTTGTGGAAAATAACACGAAATTATCGGAGGAAATGGATTCTGCTCGGTATTTTGTCTTTTTCAGTTATATTTTAGGAATCTTTGAGTTATTTGCTAATGACATTTACGCTTCCATAAGTATAAGAGAAGTATAAAATTAATCTAGATCCTGAACAGGCACCGTGGCAAATTTTTACTGAATTACCCAGAATTTTGTACCTTTAGAAAAAATAATTTGACATCCTGATTGTACATAACTTTCAGAATGACAGACACTATTGACTTAAGATTAGAGTAACTTGGATAAATATGATATAAAGCTGTTGCATGCAATGGGATTTCAAACATTTATCAAGCAAATTTGATACTGTGAAAGTTTATACAAAATCAGTGCTTTCTATATGTACTGGTGTGGTCACGACTGTGATCAATACTCAGTGCTCTACACAGAGTATTATCTTCTCAGAAGTCCACAATGCCTGAAGCATTTCCCCACTGCAGCAGAATTAGATGTTCCACTTGAAGTTGGTCTAAAATAAGCTCTCAAGTGTACAGAAAATGCTTAAGAACTCATCCATAATAAAAGACTGTCTCGTACAGGTCCTGCTGGGCCTGAAAAAAAAAGCTGTAGAAGAAACATTAAGAACACTTATGGGCTTGCTGCTATGAAAATACAAAGGCCTGAAGAAGATCTCATGAATATCTAGTCAATTCACAGATATATGTGTGTAAACACTCCTCCACACAAACTTGATCAACTTCTTGTTTTACCTCTTAAACACTGACATCCTCTGATTTTCATCCTCAGTTACTGTTTGAGTTGGGACTTGGAGGCTAGCTGAAAATACCAATTAAGCTAGGACTTGGGGATGGGAAACTTTGAGTGTCATTGTCCTCCAAAATTGAACAGAGATCCTAGGGAGAGGAAGCAAGAGTAGACGTGTGGCCAGATCAGAAAGAAAACCTAGAAAGTCAAGCAAAAGAGTTATGAAAGGTCTGGCTAGGTGCACACAGAGAGATAAACACATGCTCCAAAGCAAGATACAGTTTGAAGGCAGGTAAAACAAGAGGAATGCCAATCACAGAATAACACAGGGTCCACAGCTTGAAGTAGGCGTGACAGAAGAAAGGCTTAGAAGTCAGTCAGAGAACACACTGCAGAAGCCAATATACAGATCAGGACAGAGCCAAAGAATGGGGCAATAAAATAAAAGCTGGAAAGACTCTCAACCAGACACTGTCTGAACAATAACACAAAACAACTGAGATAATGATGCCTCAGGTTTTAACTTTCAAATAAATACCTACTTTTATTCCCTTACCCCTGTCTAGTCTCTGTTTCTAGGAGGCCTCTTCAGGCATTAATTCCCTTATACGTTAGCCGGGAGACGAATTCAGGTGTACAGGCCAGGGATTTGCTACACTGTTAGCTGCTTAGGATGCCAGCTGAAGCTATCTGAAAGGCTGACAGCTGAGTTAAAGCCTGATGGAGAGTCTTTAAATGGCACACAGCTTTCATGTTCCACCAAGTGTTGTAGAATTATTCTTCTGAGAGCTTCTTTTTATTACTGTACTAAAACAAGGATGTTTTATAAAGAGAACATCATATCCTATTATTAAATTCACTTCAAAGAATGATGCTGTTTCCTCTTAAGGCCCATACACTGGCTTCCTTATGGGAAAAGAATTCCCAATATTAACTAGTCATTCAAAAGGACCTCTATATTATCATATGCAAAAGATTAGGGGCAAAGAAGCTCTCGGTTTGCTGGGACAGCTGGCAGCAGGAAGTCTGCAGAGAAATTTTGTCCACAGAAATGCAGGCAAAGTTTCCACTGACTTTAAGCATATGCCTTGCTGATAAAGTCATCTATGCAGCAAGAGTTGCCCACGTCATGAAGTTATAGCCAATCTGGTGGACAGGAAATGTCCAGATAGTATTGCACATAATGGGTTCACAGTAGGTTAAAAGCCATGGCAGTCAGGCAGTAACATAGAGAAGCAATACCTCAGTATATAATATGTAAAACAGCTAAGTTACTGAACAGTTCATTATCAGGAAAAGCAAGGAAAAACTGTCACAACTCTCATGTGATTTCTCCCAGCTAAAAAAGTCTGTTACTTCCCTTAAAACATCAGCTATTAAATACAGTTAATTGTGAGAATTACACTCATTTATTTATGATCTTGTTGTTTCATGTACCACTTAGGAGTTGGAACATTAAAATTCTGAAATTATAGAACTACAGAGACAGAAAGTGTTTTATAAATCTAGATTCTCATTATTCCTGTCCTACAGGACTGTAAGAAGTGAAGAATTCAAATAAATACTGCGTTGCTAAAATGCAGGCTTTTTTTAACTGATCTAAGTCATATCCCTTTATATGCTCTAAAGAAGAGAAACCTAAATTTAACATAGAAATGGAATGAAAGGATCTACTGAAGGGTTCTTAAGTAAGGCAAAGTATTTTCCTCCTAGGACTCAAGGGAACACACGACAGACAGAATATGGAAATTCTGATACAAAAATGTCAATAGGAATCTATGATTCATTAAAACTCAGTAGTGCCTCTGTGGTTTGAATCAGATTTGCTGTCTCGGAAGAGTAGGGATGTAATTTTCCCTGAAATATTTTCCTTCTTAGTCTTTCAGCTATAACCCAGCAGATATGTGATCCTTCTACTTCATCCTGCAGGAAGCCATGACTTCCATGAAGGGTGACAGAAAACCCTTCCTTCTCTCTGCTGCCCAGGAAGGAGGTCTTGGCATTTATGTCAGCAGAGTCAAACCCACCAGTATGAGACATGATGGGCTCTACACCAAATTAGGAAATCCAAACTTGGGGTCTTGTTAGTTTTGTGGGTCTGCAATGTAAGGCAAACAAAAACATCAATTGATCTTTGAAGACTTTCAGTCTTGGGTATCAGAAGAATTTTCAGGATCTGCTGCTTACTGTTCATCTTAGCCACTCACAGGACATGAATAATTAGTTTTACTTTCCTTTATGCCAGAAAGACAACTATTGTAATCTCACTGTCCACAGAGACATTTATATTCTAGTAGAGTTATTCTCTATTTTTCCATTTAAACTAAAGCATAACAGTTCACAGTGGAGATGGCCATCTGCACATGCAGAGTTAGTATTCAATTCTGTAATATATTCATATATTAATTAAAATATTAGGAATTTCCTCAGTTTTTAATTACTGAGGAGCAGATCTGGAACAATAGTGAAAATAGTTACTCATAAACAACTTAAATTTAATCTGGTTGGAATGCAATTGCTCCTGTTCTCCTTTTACTGCTTCTTCCACAAATGTCCTTGAACTACATTTTTGAGGGGAAAGAAATATCATTGCTATGAAAAAGATGCAGTATGATAGAAATATGTGTGAGGAAAGATTGCTTATATATGAACTACGGCACTGCTTTCTTAGCTATCTTTGTGTCTTCAGTCATGTCCTCATTACCATTTGAGGTAACCACCAAAACAAAAACAAGGACCAAACAAACAAACAAACAAAAAAGCTAACAAAACAAAACAAAAAACACCCACAAAAAACCCGAAACAACAACAACAAAACCAAACCAAGATATAACAAAAGAACTCCACCCCGCAAAAGCAACCAAACCAGCAAAAAATAAATTAAAAAAACCCCAAAACACAAAAAACCACAAACCAAACCAAACAAAAAAAAAAA